>JAJHZJ010000559.1:0-220472 GCA_023548195.1 Bettongia penicillata ogilbyi | reverse complement strand
GAGAGCAGTACAGAAAATTGTCTTGTCACATGTGAAAGAGGAACTTGTGATCACCTCATGATGTTGAGCTCATCATTTAACTACTGAAGTACATTTTGGTAGGGTAAAGCACCTCTTTGGAGCTGGAAGTAAACAACTGATAAAAACACTCAGTGGTTCCTCAGCTCCAGTATGGTACGTAAAACTTCAAGGAAAATGGTATTAGAAGAACTACAGAATTGCAGCAGAATTTATTCATTTTTCACTAGGTAGGGGCTGCTAAATGTCATGACCTTAGTTTCTATAGCATACCATTGCTAAGCACCAAAGGAGACTGCCTGGCTTATTGGAAAAATTTACCTGAGTTGCTGCCAAATGAAAGCTACTCCTTTTCTAAGCCATTCCCACATAACGCACAGGCTAAAGTCCGATTCCAAGACGCATTCTCAACAAGTTAAAGGTGAATAAATAAGAGATTCACTGTTCAAACATATTTGTGCCATCACAGAAATATAAAAAGGTTGAATATGCAATTAATATTTGTCTCCAAGGATTTTTTCCCTTCTTCTGTTTTAATTTCCCATCATGCCGACAACAGAACATTTTAAAATGTCTAAAAATACACCTATTATTCATCTGTAAAGGCAGCAGAAAAAATGACAAAGAGGGAAAACAAAACCAACAGCTTGCAGTGGTGGGGGTGGGGGGGGGGGAGTTTTGGCATGGCTACAACTCAATTCCTCCTTAAAGTTTGTGTGTGTGTGTGTGTGTGTGTGTGTGTGTGTGTGTTTTGGTCCTTGTTTTTCTTCTGCTCTCATTCATTGGCTCAATTTCATAGGTGCATGAGAGAGAGAGAGAGAGAGAGAGAGAGAGAGAGAGAGAGAGAGAGAGAGAGAGAGAGAACACATGGGATGCAGAATTGTTTACAAGAGTTATGGTAGCAGTTCTTAGCAGCCCATTGAGAATTCCTGGAATCAGCCCCTGAATGTTTTATTCTAGGTCAGTGTCAACTTATGGGCTGTACAGATCACACTGGATGTCTTTCAACCTCACAGACCTTTACTGAGACCTCAAAATGAGGAAGGAAGAGAAGAAACAGAAAGGATGGAGGAAAGGAAAAAAAGGAAATGGGTGGGAAGAAGCAGTAAGAGAAAAAGGGGAGGGAGTAAGGGAGGAGGAGCAAGGGAGAGAGAGAGAGAGTGAAAGGGAGAGGAGGGGGAGAAGAGAAAGAAGAGGAGAGGACAGGAGAGGAGGGGAGGGGAGGGGAGGGGAGAGAAAGAGAAGGGAAGGGGAGAGAAGGGAAGAGAAGTGGAGAGGAGAGGAGTGGAGAGGAGAGAGAGGAGAGGGCTAGAGCTGAAAGAGGGTGGGGCACAGAGCCTTTCCAGAACTCTACCAACCACAGTGCGAGGAATTATGATAAACACCAACTCTGGAAACCAGATACAACAGTACATTGTGTTCTTCTTCTGAAAAACAACCAGACTTCTGCTCACTTAAAGTAAACAGTTAATCCAGTTGTTTATCTTTTTAACTCAATGTGATGTTAACAGGACAATATCCATTGCACAGAAAATGTGTTTTTATTCTTAAAAAATTGTATTTTCTCCTTGCACTCCCCCGTCCCAAATAATAAAAGGAAAAGAGAGGCAATATTACATGTAAACTTTCTAATATCAGTGAGCAGGAAGGAATAACAATCTGTCTTGGCTTAAACTGACAACTAAAGGATGCCAAAAAAAACCTGAGACATGCCTTTTCTACACTCACACATTTTATTTTTGGAAAATGGCATGCTATTTGTTTCATTTAACTACTGCACGGCTGAGATTTTTTTTAAACTACCCTTTCCACATCCTTTTGCAAGCTAGGTCTTTAAGGAAGGAGCAAATGGTACTGTGGGTATGATAAGCATCTCACTGAACTTAGATTTAAGTTATTGTTCTTCAAAGAAAAAGGGCTGAGAAAAAAAGTGAATTGCACTTGTATTTTACTGTCATAACAAATTCCATATATACAGCATTTTGAAGTATACAAATTGCTTCCCTCCTAGCAGCCCTGGGAGGTTGGCAGTGCCAGGACTTTATGGATGAAGAAAAGGAAACTTACGAAGGGTGAGTGGGGGCTATCTATCTGCTCATGGTCTCTAAGAGTACATTGGCATCACAGCATGCATTTGAGCTCTGGTCTTTGGACTCTGTCTCTTATGCACTCCAGTACACTGACTCTTAACCTGGTTCTGATGGCAGGTTGCTTGGGCCCTGGTTTTTCAAGCATGAGAAATAAAACATACTCTAAAAGGTTTAGAATTTGTGTGGGGTGCTTTGGTTGGTGTTTTAAAATAATCTATGGTCCCAGCCATATGAAGGATGCTATAGACCACAGACTGACATCCTGGTTGAATGAAAATTTCTTGAGGGAGGGAAAGAAAGAAGGAAGGAAGAAAGGAAAGGAAGAGAAAAGAAGGGGAGGGGAGGGAAGAGGAGGAGAGAAAAGGGGAGGAGGAGACAAGCATTTATTAAGCACCTCCTATACATCAAACATTGAGCTAAACACTCTACAAATATCACCTTGGAGATTGGTGCCATTATTACTCCAATTTTACAGCTGAGAAACCCCAGGCAGTGTGCTTAAGGTTAACAAAGGTTAAGTGGTTTGCCCTGAGACACACAGGTAGGATGTGTCTGAGGCTGCATTTGAACTCAGGTCTTCCTGATGGCAGGCCTGGCACTCTATCTGCTTCACCACCAAACTGTTTTGTTTTTCTCTTTCCATCTACAGTGTCAATAAGTGTTGGATGAGATGAAATGAATGTCTGACAACTCAGTAGGATATGCAATTTGAGTGTGTTTTCCCAGGAGAAGTGATGGATTTTGCTTTTTTGTGGAAAAAGCCCTGGCTCTGGAGTCAGAGAACCTTGGTTCACATCTTGACTCTAATGTTGCCTGTATCACCTTGGGTAAGTCCTCGAACCCTCTCCCAGCCTCAGTCTCTTCCCTCATTTGTAAAAAGAAAGAGGGGGGCTCAATGATCTCAAAGATCAGTTATTTTCAGTCGTATCTAACTCTTTGTGACTCTTTAGAATTTTCTTGAGAAAGATACGGGCATGGTTTGTCATTTCCTTCTCCCATTTATTTTTACAGGGAAAACAGAGTTAAGTGACCTGCCCAGAGTCATACTGCTGGTAAGAGTCTAAGGTCAGATTTGGACTCCAGAAGACAATTCTTTCCAGGTCCGACACTCTATCCACTAGGACACTTAGCTGCCCCAAAATGACATGGTCTTTCCTTCAACAGGTTTGCAGTTGCTCAGTCATTTCAGTTGTGCCTGATTCTTTGTGACCCCATCTAGGGTTTTCTTAGCAGAGATAATGGAATGGTTTGCCATATCCTTCTCCAGCTCATTTTACCTAGTAAGTGTGGAAGGCCCCACTTGAACACAGGTCTTCCTGACTCTAAGCTGGTTCTCTATCCACCGTACCACCGAGTTGCCCTTACTTAATTAGTAATCAGCCAATCACAGTATGAGAATAGGAAAGAACCTGAGAGATCACCTGGTGTGGACTCATTTAACAGGAATCTGCTCTATGTGTGGGAATACTCTGTTAAAAGCTGAGGGAAAGGCAAAGATGAAATCACACAAGGAAAATATTTAACAAGGATTTATTGAATGCCTTCTCTTTTCTTCTCACCTAGGAGAATGCTAGGAGCCATGGGGGAATTAAAAGTAATATAAAAGATCACTGCCCTCAAGGAACTTATAATGAGCAATTTGTTCTAGACTGGTAATTCATTAGGCATGGCCCAAAGGTTGATCCAAGGTGCCAGGGTGAGATATACCATTGTGCGGGTGAGATTCTAAGTCAGTACCAGATGACAGAGATAGGGGGAACAAAAGAAGACGGAAGTTACTCAGACATTTTACACCAGAAATTCAGTAATAATTTTGAGTTCTGGGTCAACTGTGGTCAGATTTTTTCTCTTCTTTGTTACCCAAATAACTGCCTGCTGAGAACCCATAGATGCCACTTATACCTCTCCACAGTATCTCCCACATTACAACCTGAAATGACATAGATGAGGTAAATGTGACAGGGGAGTGGGACCACACTCCTCTGGGGGGTGGCTATTAGTTGCGGCTATTGGGAGGAAGATAAGATAGTCCAGGGAGTCTTTTGGACTGCTGAAATAGTCTGTGGCCCAAACTGGCTAAGAATAACTACTCTGGCTTGTGCCATACATAGAGTAAAAATCAAACACAAACCTTTCAGACTCCTTATTTCACACATTGTCATTTGTCATGCTCCCTTTTATTGACACCCACTCCCTAGCATCACTAAAATTAGTGGGAAAAATGAGGAAAGATCAATGAAATTATATATTTTTAACAGATATGTATAGAATTATATAAACATATTTATGTTTAATATTATTTACATTAATTTGTCCCTATAAATATAAAGCAAAGTAGATATAATGTAAACATTATATTATATATTAAAAAGTAATATAAACATTGCTATTACAAGAGAACAACTCAGATACAGGGAGGAGAGTTCCCAGAATGCAATTTAAGGACTATGGGTCTAATAGAGAGGTTAAAACCACAGTCAGAAGACTCAGACTAAAGTCCCAGGACCTTTGACCTTTAGAAAGTCACTCCTTCCCATTATGCCTCAGAAATCCCTTCTAAACAATGTGAGTAATACCACTAGTCCCCTAATCTTTAAAATAAAGGGATTAGACTAACCCACTTTCTACTAGCTCTATAGAGAGATGACAGTATGACTCTAGGTATGCAAAACTACATAAAGTGCTTTGTAAACACTAAAGCGCTACATATGTGCCAGGCTGTCATTATTATTTCATCTCTGGCTTATAAATATTTAATCTGAAGCACATGAAGGTTGGCTAACTAGCCCACAGTGTCACACTGGGTCAACGATAGGACTGTGTGACTAAGTCTGTCCTAACCTACAGACAACGTCCAAACCTATCCTAATCTACAGAATGTTTCAATGAATTGTTTTAGTTATACTCTATACCACTTCAAATGGACAGCTCAGTGAAAAGATTCATAGAACTGACTCCGGACAGGAAGCTGAACATTATATATCATGTCTTTTATTGATGGACCTGGATTCAGGAAGACTCATCTTCCAGAGTTCAAATCTGTCCACAGGCACTTACTAGCTGTGTGACCTTGGAGAAGTCATTTAACCTTGTTTGACTCAGTTTCCTCATCTGTCAAATGCTGAGAAGGAAATGGCAAACTGTTCCAGTGTCTTTGCCCAAAAAAACCCCAAATGAGGTCACAAAGAGTCAGACATGACTGAAAGAAATGAATAAGTACAGCTGAACATCACATTCTTATGACATTTAGTGTAGTTGTTTCCATTTTACTACTAGGAAGTAGCCACAATGACTGTTTGAGGTTTTATTTCCTTTCTTTTCCCCTCTAGCTTTCTATTTAATGGGATGTTAACAAAGAAATTATTTTAAAAACACACAGAAAGGAAGGGAAGGAAAAGTCATAGGCTTGAAAAATTCAAAAAGTGAGTAATTGAACCCAAATGACAATATTGGCAGTACTCTAATAATAGTAACTTTTCATTTTTACTTCCATAGTATAATCCATGATAAATAAATGCTCTATTTCCACTGCCTAACCCAGAGCTAAAACTAATCAGACTTTAACAATACTACATTTTTTAACCTGGTCATGATCATCATAATGTTATAATAAACATTATACAACTCTGATTAGCTAGGGCCAAACTAAGGAGAACTCTTGTTTAACCAGAAATTTGGCTTCTGGGGAAGAAGGGGCAGGCACCCTTCACTTTTAGAAGAGACAAATGACAACAAAATAGAAATAAAGGATTTATTTTAAAACAAATAGTCAGTGAGTATCCCAGGGTCATTATACAATCACCTCAATTTCTTACATATTTTGCAGCTGCTGTGATGCATTAGAATATATTTTTAGAACAATGAACTTCAGATGCTGAGACTATGGCACAGGAGGAAAATTTTGGACAGCAAGAACAGGGTACTGGATTGGGAGTAAGAAGACCTGAGTCAAAATCTAATACTTGGTGAAGGATGAATTGAACAGGGAGAAAATGGGAGGCAGGGAAACCTTTCAGAAAATGATTTCAATGTCTGTGCAAGAGATGATAAGATCCTAAAATATGGTAATGGCAATGTGAGAGGAGAGAAAAGGATGGATTTGAAAGCCGCTGTTGAGGTAAAATGACTAGAACTTAGGTACTAATTGGATGTTGAGGGGGTACCTTACAGACAATAGGTGCTTAATAGTGGGTAGTTAGATGGCACAATGTATAAGAGCACCAGGTTTGGAGTCAGGAATACTGAATTCAAATCTGGCCTCAGACACAGTAGATGTGTGACCCTGGTCACTTAACCTGTTTGCTTCAGTTTCCTCATCTGTAAAATGTGGGTAATAATAGCATCTACCTCTCAGGGTTCTTAGCCCAGTACTTAGCTATTATTATTAAATTGAATTAAATTGGAGAAAAGAGAATGTCAGACTCTCAGTATTCAACTCTGGATTACTGAGACAGTGGTGATTTAACCAAAAAAATGCAAGTTTACTTTATAGTCAAGTCTAATCTCTCTTCTACATGACTGCACATGTTTTTCCAGAGAACCTGGGTTTGAATTTTGGATGTACCATTTATTCCTGAGTGATCCTGGGGAAATCCTAAAGCTCTTTGGGCTTCAGTTTTCTCTTCTGTAAAATGAGGAGGATTAAATGATGTCTGAGGTTCCTTCCAGCTTGAATTCTATTACTGTCTGTATGCAATCACTGTACTCATTTGGTTGCATAACAATGACCATTTAAAATATACCTACATGGAATATTATTGTGCTATAAGAAATGACAAATGACAATCTGGAAAGACTCACATGAACTGATGCAAGGTGAAGTGAGCAGAACCAGGAAAACATTGTACACAGTGATAGCAATATTGTATAATGAAGAACTGCAAATGACTTAGCTATTCTCAGCAATACAATGATCCAAGGCAATCCCAAAGGACTCATTATGAAACGTGCTATCCCCCCTCCAGAGAAAGAACTGATACTGTCTGAATATAGACTGAATGAAGCATATTATCTTATCTTTCTTTCTCTTTCCTTCTTTCTTTCTTTACTTCCTTCCTAAGTTTTCTTGTACAAAATAACAAATATGGCAATGTTTTACATGATTGCACATGTGTAAGCTATACTGGATTGCTTATCATCTCATAGAACAGGAAGGGGAGGGAAGGAGTGAGGGAAAAAGGGATAGAATTTGGAACTCAAAACTTAAAAAAAAGGTTAAAATTTGTTTTAACATGTAACTGGGAAAAAATAAGATATTTTTAAAAAGTTCCTTTAATTAATTAAAAAGTTCCGACAGTTCCTTTAATTAATTCTGGTATAGGATGGTTTTTAATATCCTTTATTCTCTTAGTTACCCTAATATAGACTCATTCTAATTTGTTAATGTCATTCCTAAACAGGATACAACAGACATGACCTAGATAGGGAAGAATCCAGAATAGGATTTTCACCTCCCTCATTTTGAATATTATGGTTCTATTACACTTTTTATCTGACTGCCATGTCACACTGCTGACTCATACTGAACTTACACAACATTCAAGGCTCCTTTTCACACAAACATATATGCCGGTGGAGTTATTTTTTTGGATCATTCAACTTAATAGCTATGCTCCCAACTTCTTGATGTCCTCAGATTTCATAATATGTCTTATATGCTTTCATCTAAGCTACTGATAAAACTTGAAAAGAAATGGGTCAAGGGAGGTGTCCTGTAGTATTCCACTCCTTCCCTCCAAGTTGACATGAATCCATTAGTCATCAATATTTTCTTCAAGTCATTCAGCCAGTTCAAAATCCAATTAACTATACCATTATTCATGCATCTTTTCAACTTGTCATAAGGGTATCATGAGAGACTGTCAAATCTATCACTGAAATCCAGGTGTGTTATATTTATAGCATTCCTCTAATCTACTAATACAATCAAAAGGAAAGAAAAATAAGGTTAGGATAGCACAATTATCTGGGATGGGTGGGAAGGAATGGACCTTTAACAGAACAGAGAGCTTTCAAGCATTTTTGATGAAAAGACCAGAGCTGAGTAGAAATTTTGTAAACACAAGCCCAAGGAAACCCAAAAGAGTAAAGTTGTTTGAGCAACTGGAAGAAGTGGTAATGATGTTGTAGTATGCACATTTTAATAGAAGAAACAAGTACTCCTTCAGAACTTTTATGTCTTCAAAGGATGTGGAGGAAGTTAAGTCACTTAACCTCTGTCTCAATCCACTGGAGAAGGAAATGGCAAATCATTCCAGTATCTTTGCCAATAAAACCCCCTGAACAGTATTGGCATGCTGTGGTCCACAGAATCATGAAGAGTTTAGACATGGATAAACAATTCTGTTCCAAGAGTTTTAAGAGGGGAAAGGGAAGGTAGGGTAAAAGGAAGAATACATCAGTATAGAAATGAGGAAGAAGGAGGTAGAATTTGTTATTCTTCATAATTGCAACATGTAAGAGGAGTACATAAAAACATGCAGGGAGGGATTTGGGAACCTCACTGTTTTCTGAAACAGAAAAGTAAGAATTAAACATACATAGAATTTGTCATACAAATACATCAAGCAAAAGAGAGATGAGCAAGAAAAGGGAGGTGGTAAGAGGGAGGATAATATTAGGGGGAAATAGTCACAAGCAAAATCAACATCCTGATTCTGAATGGAGGATGAAAAGAGGGAAAAGAAAGAACTGGAATCTAAGGAGGTGCCTTGGATTGACTCTTAGACAACTGGGGGATGACTTAACAACATATGGTATATGAGAGTAACAGAATATCATCACACTGCAAGAAATGATGAGACAATTTCAGAAAATCTGGGTAGAAAGAATTGTGCTGGCACAGTGACTGGCATATAGTGAGCACTTAATAAATGCTTTTTTCATTTATTCACACACAATCATCATGCTAGTTTAGTGCCCCATCATCTCATACCTGGATTAAAGCATTAGGTTTTTAATGGCTCTCCTCGCATTAATTCACTAGCTACTCCAACCCATTCTTCACAAAGCTGCCAAAGTGATACTCATAAAGCACAGGCCTAACCAAGCCACATCCCTGCTCAAGGAGCCCCAGTGAATCCCTCTTATCCCTACTATAAAATACAAACTTCTCTATTTGACATTTAAAGCCTTTCACCAATAGGATCCAGCTGACTTTTCCAAACTCACTGCTGCATATCATTTTCCTTCGTGGACTCTACATTCTCACCCAACTAGACTGATTGCTGCTCCCCATCTATGGTATTTTATCTTTCATCTCTGTGCTATTACACAGGCTGTCCCCAGGTCTCAAAGTCATTCTCTCCAACTGTCCTCTCACAGTCTCCAACTTTCCTCAAGGCTCTTCTTCTCACTGAAGTCTAACTTTATCTCCACAGATTAGTAAATATTGTAAAATACTTGTATTAAATATTATATATACATATATGTAATACAAACAGAGTAATATTCAGGACAGAGGGTAATTCCAACCTGATGAATTGAAACAAACGTTGATGGTAAAACGCTGGAAATGGACAAAAAAATAGACATCAATAGATTATCATTATTCCCCAAAGAAGTTTAACTGATGTAAATCATTCACAACAAGGGACTAAAAGAGGTTAGAAACCTCAGTCAGCAAACACAATCCCCTGGAAAAGCAAAGAGATGTGGTACTCAAGGCTGAGTCTGAGGACCTGGTTTCAAATGCTTCTTCTGGTTTCTGTATCACCTATGTGATAAAGGACCTAAGTAGTGTCCTTAGACTTCAGGTTCATCATTTGTTAAGCTAGGAAGCAGACTTTTGAGGTCCCTTTCAGCTCTAAATCTATGACGTTATGATCCTATAAATTTGTAGAATCTTATGGAGAAGGATATTAAGATATGGGGAATGATATTGCCTCACATAAGAGAAGACGCAGTATAGGGAAAATCAAATTTATAGAAAACTTAGTGAAAGGCCCAATCAAGCAAAAACATCCCAGAGCATTTGAGATTAAAGTTAGAAGGATAAAACCCAATTTTTTAAAAATAGAAATGACACATAAAGATTTTAAACTTTTCTCTGTAGCAATCATAATGGAATTACCACATTTGGATGCCAAAACAAAAGTCCCCTATGTGCTATATGAGGAAATAGAAACGGTATCAAAGAAAACAGACCTGGGAAGAGTAGTTGAAGCATAAAGTACAAAGAGGAGATTCAAGTCAGAGGTGACTCATAAGGTATCTGAAAGAAGGGAGAATACTAGAGGCTTATGAATAATCTTAGACCTTAATGTTATCTTAAGAAAGGTGGTCAATATGTACCTATCTGCCGACTCTTACACTTCTAGAACTTTTTTTTAAAAATGAGAATAATCTTCAAAGTCACTGAAGACATCATTAATGAAGGTATAATAAGAGAACAGGCAGGCTTTTGCAAATACTATTTTATATAGCAAACTACATAAGGTCTTGGATTTAGAGCTATCTAGTTCAATCCAAATTTACAAAGAGAAACTGAGGTCCTTAGAGGTTGTGACTTGCCCAAGGTCACTATGACAACAGCCTATTGGTGGGTGTACCTGTCACAAGTCTCTCCCCACTCTAGCCATCCTTCATTCATCCCCTAAAGTGATTTAACTAAAGCAAAGGTCCAATCATTTCACCACAACAATCCCACTCAATAAACTCCAGTGGCTCCCTATCATCTCTAAGATTGAATACAAAATCCTGTTTGGCATTCAAACCCTTTAAACCTATCCATATACACACACACACACACACACACGCGCACACACATGCACACACACACACGTGCGCGCACACATGTACACACACACACTCACTCCTCATCCCCCTGACCTTTTCAGTGTTCTTATACCTTATTTCCTGCCAACGTATTCTTCAATCCAGTAACTCTGGACTTCATCATTTTTCTCAAAGATGGAGTCATCTTTTGGCTCATGTCATTTCTACTAGCTGTCCCCCATTCCTGAAATGTTCTCCCTCCTCATCTCTGCCAACTGGCTTTCCCAGATTTTTCCAAGTCCCAATTAAAAGCCCAGTTTCCACAGGAAGCCTTTTCTAACCCTGAATTTGAGTGACATTCTTCTTTTAATTATTTTCTTTTCCCCCCTGCCCCGATGGTTATTTTTCTTTTTTTTTTCTTATTTATTTATTTAACTTTTTACATTCATTTTCACAAAATTTTGGGTTCCAAATTTTCTCCCCTTTTATCCCCTCCCCCCACCCCAATACACCAAGCATTCTAATTTTCCCTATCTCCAATCTGCCCTCTCTTCTATCATCCCTCCCTTCTCTTGTCCCCATCTTCTCTTTTGTCCTGTAGGGCCGGATGACTTTTTATTCCCCATCAACTGTATTTCTTATTTCCTAGTAGCAAGAACAATACTCAGCAGTTGTTCCTAAAACTTTGAGTTCCAACTTCTCCCCATCCCTCCCTCTCCACCCATTCCCTTTGGGAAGGCAAGCAATTCAATATAGGCCCTTTCTGTGCAGTTTTGCAAATGACTTCCATGATAGTCGTGTTGTGTAAGACTAACTGAATTACCCTCCATCCTATCCTGCCCTCATTGTTTCTATTCTGTCTTTTGATCCTGTCCCTCCCTGAGTGCTGACTTCACATTGCTCCCTCCTCCCATTGCCCTACCTTCCATCATTCCCCCCTTGCTTATCTCCTTCTCCCCCACTTTCCTGTACTGTAAGATAGGTTTTCATACCAAAATGAGTGAGTATTTTATTCCTTCCTTTAGTCAAATGTGATGAGGGTAAACTTGTTTTCTTTCTCAGCTCTCCTCTTTTTCCCTCCACTAAAAAGTCTCCTGCTTGCCTCTAAAATGACATATAATTTACCCCATTCCATTTCACCCTCTTTCCTCCCCCTACCTTTCTCTCTCACCATTTACCTTAATTTCTTTTAGGATATGGTCCCATCCTATTCAATTCACTCTGTACTCTCTGTCTCCATATGTGCGTGCATGTGTGTATGTGTGTGTGCATGCACGCATGTACGTGTGTGTGTGTATGTGTGTGTGTGGTCCCACCAACTACCCAGATACTGAAAAGTTTTAAGAGTTACAAATATTGTCTTTCCATGTAGGAATGTAAACAGTTCACTTATGGTAAGTCCCTTAAGACTTCTCTTTTCTGTTTACTTTTTCATGTTTCTTCTCATTCTTGTGTTTGAAAGTCAAATTTTCTTTTCAGCTCTGGTCTTTTCATCAAGAATGCTTGAAAGTCCTCTGTTTCATTGAAAGACCATATTTTCCCCTGAAGTATTATACTCAGTTTTGCTGGGTAGGTGATTCTTGGTTTGAGTCCTAGTTCCTTTGACTTCTGGAATATCCTATTCCACACCCTTCGATCCCTTAATGTAGAAGCTGCTAGATCTTGAGTTATCCTGATTGTATTTCCACAATACTGGAATTGTTTCTTTCTAGCTGCTTGCAAGATTTTCTCCTTGAGCTGAGAGTTCTGGAATTTGGCCACAATGTTCCTAGGAGTTTCTCTTTTTGGTCTCTTTCAGGCGGTGATTGATGGATTCTTTCAATACTTATTTTGCCCTCTGGTTCTAGAATCTCAGGGCAGTTTTCCTTGATAATTTCATGAAAGATGATGTCTAGGCTCTTTTTTTGATCATGGCTTTCAGGTAGTCCCATATTTTTTGAATTGTCTCTCCTGGATCTATTTTCCAGGTCAGTTGTTTTTCCCATGAGATATTTCACATTCTCTTCCATTTTTTCATTCTTTTGGTTTTGTTTGGTGATTTCTTGGTTTCTCGTAAAGTCATTAGACTCCATCTGTTCCATTCTAGTTTTGAGAGAACTATTCTCTTCAGTGAGCTTTTGAACCTCTTTTTCCATTTGGCTAATTCTGCTTTTGAAAGCATTCTTCTCCTCATTGGCTTTTTGAACCTCTTTTGCCAATTGAGTGAGCCTATTTTTCAAGGTGTTATTTTCCTCAGCATTTTCTTGGGTCTCCTTTAGCAAGGTATTGACCCATTTTTCATACTTTTCTTGCATCTCTCTCATTTCTCTTCCCAGTTTTTCCCCCACCTGTCTAACTTGCTTTTCAAAATCCTTTTTGAGCTCTTCCAAGGCCTGAGCCCACCTGACATCCCCCTGGGATGTCTGGGATACAGAGGCCCGCCCTCCATGTCTTTACGTGATGGTAAGAATATTTCCTTGTCATCAGAACTGAAAGACAGGAACATTTGCACCTGCTCAAAGATGCTCTATAGTCTTATTTTTCTTCCCTTTTCTGGGCATTTTCCCAGCCAGTTGCTTGACTTCTGAGATTCCTGTCCACCCCTGCCTAGATCCACCCAGCTAGTGCTTGGGGTCTGAGATTCAAATGGGCTTTCTGCGGCGGGAGCAGCTGCTATTCAATGTAAGCTTAAATTCTGGTGCTCGGGTGGGGCAGGGCCGCCTCCCAGGGTCAGTTCCCTCAAGGGCTTTATTCAGAGACCTTCAGTAATGGAGTAGGTGGGGGCAGGGCTGTCTCCCAGGCTCAGCTCCCTCAGGGGGTTTATGCAGAGACCTGAACTTCTGCCTGCCTGCTCTGGGAGTTCCAGGCCACCGCTTCTGCCTCCGCCGCTTCCTCCCGAGGGGGCCCGAGTCACGGAGACACCCCGCTCCCCTCTCGGCCAGCCCAGACGTCTCTCTCACTGACCTGTAGCGCCTGTGGGTGGAGGGACCTTCCCGGCCGCTGGAGATTCCGTCCCTGAAGCCTACTTGGATCTGTTACTGCAGGGCCGCCCGGCCAGGGCAGGGCAGGGGTGGACTCTGCTTTCCGGGGCGCGATGGACCCTGGGGACCGCTCTCCAGTGCTCTCTGGAACGGAAATCTCTTCCACTGTGTTTCTGCACACCCTGCAGTGATCCAGAACTTGTGGGGAGCTCTTCTTACATTAAATCCATGGGCTGTGGGTTCGGAGCTAGCATACGTGAGTCTTTCTACTCCGCCATCTTGACTCCACCCCGATTATTTTCTATTTAATGTGTAGATAGCTTGTTCGTACATAGTATGTTTGTCTCCTCCATTGGACTGTGAGCTTCTTGAGGTCAGAAATTGTTATTTGGCTTTCCTTGTATCCCCAGTACTCAGCACATAGTAAATAAATGATTACTTTCTGACTGAATGACAAAGATAGTAAGTGAAGGTGGTAGGATTTGAATACAGGTCTTCTGCCTTTAAAGACAACACTCCTTTCTTTATACTATGTTGCCCCTCTATCTTTAGTAACATGATTAACAGAATGGTTTAGAAAACTCAAGATCCAACTATGTGTCTTGTTTACTGTCTATAAAAAAAAAAAACCTTACAGCAAAATGTTACTTTAAAGCCTTAATGTCTCTAATAAGGGGTTTCCTTTGAGGAAGACAAAATCATACAAAGTTTTTTGAAAAATGCAACAATTACTATTCTTTTTCATTCTACTTTATACCATATTTTCTTGTCCCTATTCACCTTCTCTGAAAAGTCTGAAAGCTTGGAATATAGCATCCAAAATGGAATTATTTTTGTTATGAATAATAATAGTAATAACTCATGTTTATATGAAACTTTATAGTTTAAAAGGTATATTTTTCACAACCACCCTGTGAGGTAGAAAGTACAAATATGATTTCCCATTTCATACATGAGAAAAGTGACATTCAGAAACATTAGTTGTATTATTAGTGGGAGAGCTAAACCGTCTCCTGACCCCAAATCCAATGCCCTTTCTGTGACACCATCCTGCTACTCATTTCCCAGATCTCCCACCTCTGACCATCACCACCCTGCTTCTACCACCAAAGAGGTGGTTGAGAGAGGGCTGATGTCACAGCTGTGGCAGACGTTTTCACCATACAACCCTTGCCGTAACCAGCACTCACTGAGGGGAAACCCACAGGTCCCGAACACCCTGGCACCACACCCGCCATGTCTCTGTTGACACTGTACTTATAACTTAAACACTGGCAATTAAAGAGCGTCTCTATGTCAGTGATTATGATGGATGACTATAAAAAGTTTATGTAGTTGAACAAAGTAAATTATTTTTTAAAAACTCTAATAATTCAAAAGATGAAGTACAGGCGTTGTGCTACCATGAGTAGCGCAATTTCATTGAAGGAATCTTGGTTGACATAGGAACAACAAATCTTTCCCTTTTTAATGATGGCATTCATACTGAATCTCTAGCATACAAAGACCTGAGGTCCTTTCAATGTCAGTGCTTCCCGTCTACAATATACACAGGAAACATTTCACCTACTGGTGAATTATAGCTACCTCTGGAATAGAAGGCAACAGTTATGTAAACATGAACAGTAATATTACACAAGTCAGAACAGGAAGTGAAAAACAGTGTAGCTAATTAGCCAGCTGAACATTGTATGTTCTATAACAGCCAAATGGATAAAGGGGAAATCAACCATAGAGTACATTCTACTTTAAAGAGAGACATTCTTTATACTTATTTTTAATCTTCTATTTTGCTATTCTAGGATGGGTCTTACTGACAGTGATGGCCATCTAGGTGTTTGGTTGTAGGTAAAAAGGCTGATATGTTTTTAACATTGCAGTAATATTTCTCTTCCTTCCTTCCTTCCTTCCTTCCTTCCTTCCTTCCTTCCTTCCTTCCTTCCTTCCTTCCTTCCTTCCTCCCTCCCTCCCTCCCTTCCCTTCCTCCCTCCCTTCCTCCATAAAGCTCAGGGGCCATTCTCAGCCCCAATCCTACTGCCAACCACTCATTACGCAGCCTAGTGGCTCCCAACTCCTGGATACTCACCATATTGATAATACTTCATGTATCAACTCCAGGAATTGTCTCTGGCTGTCCTCCAGACCTGGAATGCTGTCCCTTCTCATCTCCATCTCCTGGTGTCCTTTAACTCCCAACTAAAATCCCACCTTCTACAAGAAGCCTTTCCCAAACCCTCTGAATTTTACTTCCTTTCCTCTATTGATTATGTTCTGTTTATCCCATACGTAGCTTGTCTGCACATTGCAGTTTTCAAGTTGTTTCTCTCATTAGATGGTGAGCTCTCTGAAGGCTTTCTTTGTATCTCCAGTGCTAAGCCCAGCATCCAGCACAAAGTAGGTGCATAACAAATGTTTAGCGCAGATCCCCCCATCAGTTTTAGTCCTCCTGCGGTTCAGATCTTTTAAACTCAATTGATACACCAGTGTCAGTAACCTTGGCTGTAGGGATTACAGGTGTGTGTAATCACATCTGGTTGTCCGTGTATTTGAAATATTGCCCACACAGATGATAGAATGTTTGATCTGGTTCTACCTCCTCCTTGTACAGGGGAAGAAATTGAAGTCCAGACAGAAAAAAAGTCAGTCAAGATAGAGCATTCACTGAGTACTTACTATTTGCCAAGAATTATGGGAAGAGCAGGGAATATAAATGAAAGCAAGATAGTCCACACTTTCAAAAAATTCTTATTCTAATGAGGGATAATAACAAATGAAAGGGAGGAAGATTGGGGGTGGGAGGGATACTCCATCTGTCAGATGGTGGGAAGATGGCCTACAAGTAAGTGGCTTGGATGAGGCAGAGAAAGGACAAAGTCCCAGGATTAGGGATGGAGTGGAGATGGGAAAGATAGCCAGACTCAGTGGGCACAGTAAGAAGACAGTCGATGAGTACAAGACCAGTGTCTTAGAACCCAGGCTCCTGATTCCTGAACAAAGGCTGTGTTTGTTTTTTTTTAAAGCATTATGCACTGCTGTAACTAGTAATCATATGGTCTTGGGTCATTTATAATTCTGCCTCCGATACACATGCATATTCAACGACAGTCAATACATATTTATTAAGGACATATGCAGAGCAATGGACTAGACACTTCAAGATGTAGAATGTGACATGGTTTTTGTTCTTGTCTAATGTAGGAATCTCTTTTGCTTAACTTTGTATATTTGTTACAGTGGTTTTTCTTTTTCAGGGAAGGGGAGATGGGAAGGCGAGAAAAATGTTTGTTAATTTAAAAAAAATTGCAATGCAATAATATTCCATCACATTCATATCAAAATCTGAACCCAGAACATTAATACACCAGTAGATTGCATAAATGGCACCTTTTTTTTTGGTAGCAGTACTGTTGCTTATAGGATAATATAAAAATTCCTTAGGATACTTTCCAAGACTCTTCAATACTTCAGTCCAACCTGCATTTCAAATTCTGCCTCACATTATTGCCCTTAGTGTAGTCCACATTCCAACATTCCAGCCTGTCAGTTAGTACCCAAACTCCACATTCCCTTCTCCATCTTCCTGTCTTTGCTCAGCTTAGAATGGCTTGTTTCCTCACCATCACTTCTTGTCTGCATCTTATTTGCACACAGTTGTTTGCACTTTGTTTCCCTAATTAGATTGTGATCTCCTTAAGAGCAGTGACTGTCTTTTAACAGGGCTTAGCACAGTGCAAGCCCATAGTAGGTGCTTAGTAAAGACTTAATAAATTGAACTGAACCTAATTCCTCTGGGTCTCAGTTTCCTCATATGTAAAAATGGGAGTTAGACTAAATAAGTTCAGAGATTCCTTCCAGCTCTAAGTCTAAGATCCTGTCATGAAGAGTTAAGGGTCATATAAAGCTTTGGGTGGGGAGGAAATAACTATTAACTTGGGGGAATGAACAAAGTCTTCATGGAGAAGAGAGCATTTGAGGCTTTTAAAGAAACATTCAAGGCAAAGGAATGCTTCATCCATGAAATTGGGAAAGGAGTAGGGAGGGTACAGATATTTAGGAGTATAAGAGACCTCAGAGGTTCTCAAGTCCATTCTTTTGGTTTAGAGATGAGTAAACTGAAGTCTACAGAGGATAAGTGACTTGTCTGTGGTAAACTTGGGTAGGTAGTGATAGAGGCAGAACTCAAATTCATGTTTGCTGACTGGATCCTAATCCAGAGCTTCTTCCATTGCCCCACCCTGCTATCATGTTTGAAGCATGAGCAGTCACTTACCCAGAACAGGGAATCTGTGAGGTCATGTGGTACAAAGGAAGTCTACATTTGCAAGGTGGTGTAAAGTTCTGGAGGATCTTCTATGTAAGGTTAGGGAATCTGGGTTTTCTTCAGTAAGCAGTGTGTGTTCGTCCTTCATTGCCAAAGAAGACTATGCCATCAGAGAAATAATGACATGACTTGCACTTGACTTTGTTTTGGCTGGGAGGGCTGTGCAGTTCACCAGCCTCACTTCTCCTCCAGAGCCATCTGAATCCAGTGACCAGATTTTCATCAGAATGACTGGAGATGACCCAGCATGAGGCAATTGGGGTTAAGTGACTTGCCCAAGGTCACACAGCTAGTGAGTGTCAAGTGTCTGAGGTGAGATTTGAATTCAGGTCCTCCTGACTCCAGGACTGGTGCTCTATCCACTGTACCACCTAGCTGCCCCTCAGTAAGCAGCAGGGATTCATTGAAAGGATTTGAATAACAGGACCAGATCAGGTTCCTAAAGCTTCTACTCCTAATGTGCCACCCCATTCTGATAGCTAGATACCATGATATGCCTTCTGTTGTTATGATTTCCTAGAACTCATGGTTATATCAAATTATATTTCCTTAAAGCTTTTCCCCTTGCCCATTTTGTTTGAAATTATCTCCAGCTCAATAAAGAGCAGCTACAGAGGGAATACTCTGGTTATCAAAGCTATGCTTCAAACATGGCTTGCTTAGGAAAACTGCGAAACAGCAAGCAATAAGCAATAATTCTGTACTAGTGGAGTGGTAGAGGTCCAGGAGACGATCATGTTTAGTTACATCTTGCCACTTGACATTAGCATAACTGAAGAGCCATACTTAAAACTTAATGCTACACTCTAGTACACATGCCTAAATATCTATAGCTTGTCAATATACCATCAAGGAAGGGAATGAGTACTTTTAGAGTGCCTACTATGCGCCAGGCACTGTGCCAAGCATTTCTGTTTCTTTTTTTAAAAAAAACAACAAATATTATCTCATTTAATCCTTACAACAACCCTTCAAAGTAGATGCTATTATTACCTCCACTTATGAGCTGGAGAGACTGAGGCAGAGAGAGCTCAAGTCCCAGGGTCATACAGTGAGTAAGTAAATTTGAGGTCAAATTTGAACTTAGCTCTTCCTGACTACAAGCCCAGTGCTCTAGCCATTGCCTTTTTCATATTTATATTCCACAAAGCCCTAATTTGTTTCTTTGTCGTGGCCGTGGAAGTGGGTAAAAGCCTTGGGTTTTTACGGCTGTATCAGTACAAATTCTGGTAGATTTTGCTAGGCTAGAAAGGCTTGGAATATGGTCTGAACAAACCTTTGTTCAGTGGCTATAAGAACCAAATCATATTAACATGGATATTCTCACTATAAATATACCTATCAGAAAAAGGAGTTGCAGTTAATTGCAAGGATTTCTCATGGCTTCTTGGAGAAGTAAATGAAAGAGTTGACTTGACTTGTTATCTATTATGAATCCAAGGGCAACAGGAAAAATAATTTTATGAGACTCCTGACTGTCCCATCTTTCAGTGGTCATGCTTAACATTTGCAAAAAATGTTAAAAAAAAAAAACCCAGAAATTCTATAATGAACTCAATAAGACCCTGTAAATTATATCAAATTATATAATCTCTGACTTCAATGCAAAGTTAAGCATAGGAAAAACTAATAAAGAAAATGTTGGAAAATCTGGCTCAGGAGCAAGAAATGAAAGAAGTCAAACACTTATTGACAACACAGAAGCATCACTACTATTTCTCTTTGAGAAGAACTGGGAGGTGCTAAACATGGTGAAAACTAAGCACTTCCTGACAAACAAAGGGAGAAGAAATGGAAGCAGTGTCAGATTTTATATTCTTGGGCTCAAAGACTACTGTAGACAGAGACTATAGCCATGAAATTAAAAGACGCTTGCTCCTTGGAAGAAAAACTATGGTAAACCTGGACAGCATACTAAAAAGCAGAGACATCACCTTGCCAACAAAGGTCCATACAGACCAAGCTGTGGTTTTTCCAGTAGCAATGTATGGCTGGGAAAGTTGGACTATAAGGAAAGCTGAGTACCACAGAACTGTCACTTTCAAATTGTGATGCCAGAAAAGACTTTTGACAGTCCCTGGGACAGCAAAGAGATCAAATCAGTCAATACTTAAAGAAATTAATTCAGACTATTCACTGGAATGTCAAATACTGAAGCTGAAGCTTAAGTACTTTGGCCACATAGTGAAAAGACAGGACTCTTTTTAAAAGACTGATGTTGGGAAAGATTAAAGGCAAAAGGAAAAGGGGATAGCAGAAACAATGAACATGAACTTGGACAGATTTGGAGATACAGCAGAGGATAGAAGGGCTATACTCCATGAGGCCATGAAGAGTTGGATATGACTGAATGACTGAACAACCATCCCATATGTCAGCAAATGCAAATGGATTGATTATATTGTAATTGATTATGCCATGTGAAAAATATTTTTGAACCAGCTGTCTGTGTATAGTTAGACCATTGACTTGTTAGAGCAAAACCAAATAAGTAGGAAAAAATGAGGAGATAAATGCAGTAGACACTGTTTCAACTTGATCTATTTAAACAAGCTTATTAACAGGAAAAATGGGAAATGGATAAAGTAACAGACAAAATAGAATATCACCATTTTTGAAGGAAGTTGAACTGATATAAGTCAGTTGTCTAATGAGGAAACAAACAAAAAAAACAACCAAAAACACCCAAGCTAGAAATACTAAATCTTTCTGCAAAGTAAAGAGATGCAGTAGGCTAAGATAATATTAGTTTAGAATATAAATTTGTGTATAAAATCTTACATAGGAAGATGGTAATATAACTGCTTCATAGAAGCAATGGAAAGGTAAAGACATACAGAGAGCTTGGTGAAATAAACTGGTTCCTGAAAGACAAAGTAATAGGATAGGAATCAGGAGACCTCAAAGGACTTGAACTGAAAAAGTAGGAAAAAGAATAAGAAAGGTAATATAGAGGACTTTGTAAAAGTAAAGAAGGACAGAGTTTGAAATTGAGGATGGGAAACATAGTGGGACTTCAGAGAAATTGAAAGAAGAAAGGGAGAAAGACTCAAGTGAAAGGAGGGCTAGAAGGAAGCAAGAGAAAGGTTGAAAGAGGAAAACTGAGTAAACATAAACATTAAGATAGCCAACCTCAGCTTACTTGCAATGAAAAATGTCTGTAGCAGAAAGGAAGAAATGATTGGTACTTTCTCTCAGTAGAGAGGTGGGGGACCATGATGTGGTAGCCGGCAAACACTATCAGACAGGGGTGTTGTGTTGGTTTATTTTACTTGATTTTTTTAAGCTTTGAAAAGGGTTTTATATAGATAGATTGGTGGTGGTGGTGGTGGTGTTAGAATTGTGTAAATGTTTGTGGGTATTTAAAAGTCTAAATGAGGTTTTTATTTTTTAAACCACAGCAATATCACTGACCCTTCCCTTGTACAAAAGAACAATACTTATGGCAAACCACACATCTCTAATCTCCAGGGCCAAGACTGAGTCACTGCAACTCTTTTGAGTTGGGCTCAGTGAACCTTCATGTTACATTAGTCATTGCCTATAAAGTTCTATTGCTTCTTCTTACTTTGCATCAGTTCATATAAATCTTCCAATGTTTCTCAGAATTCTTTATATTTGTCATTTTTCCCCATAATAATATTCTATTACATCTCTGTGCCACAATTTGTTCATACATTCCCTAATCAATGGGCATATATTTTCTATCTTTTTAACTGCCACAAAAACGGGGCTTCTTCCCACTAGTGGGATTGCTGGAATAAGATATCTATCTCATCTAAAAGGACAGCATGAAAGATTTGCCAAAGTCTTTGATGAAATCTAAGATATTATGCCTACAGCATTACCCTGACCTTGTTCTTACAGGACTGTGCCCCTCTTCTGTGTTAATGATGCTCCTGTTTCTATCTTCTGTTCTCAGTATCTGGCACATGGAAGGCACTCAATAAATGCTGATTGAATTGAAAATAAAGAAGTTAAATTATAATATATTCAGACTCAGATCTACTTGATTAGCTGGACACAGGACCAACGTCAAGACAGAAGGAAGTTGATTTTTGTCTCTTCCATGACTCGGATGGAAGCAAAGATTTACGCTTCTCTGTTCTGCAGAGAACACAAAGCTAACACATTATGGGAAAGAAAAAAGAACGGCACTAAAATGAGAGGTCTAATCTAATTTGAAAAGTTACAACAAAGATAAATATATCTTATAATAAATTTATTTGAATTAAAATAAAAAAAACTTTACAGGTACAAAATGATGAAGGCTGGAAGGGAAAGAGATAGAAGGTCATGACAACTGCATTTGTATAGAGAGGATTGTCATGTGGAAGAATTTTTTTTTTTCTGTTTAGTCCTCAAAGGTAGAACTAGGAGTGAGTGGTGAAATCTGCAAAAGGGACAATTTGGGCTTGGTATGAGGAAAATCTTCCTAATGATGAGAATGGTTCAAAAGTGGAATGGATTGCCTCATAACGTAGTGAGCTCCCTGTAAGGGGAAGGCTTCAAGCAAAGATTTTTGAGAAAGTTGTAAAAAAAAGTAACTTTTGGTCAAACATAGGTTGGAATAAAGTGTCTCTTAAGTTTCTTCTCTGATAAATAAATGAAGTGATAGTCTGACTGTACTCTGCTCTCATTGTATCACATTTGGTTACTTCAGGTTGCTACCTTTTAGGAAGAATGCTGATAACCTGGAGGACATTCAGTATTGGATGGACAGGATGGCAGAGGTCCTCAAGGTCCATATCATTTGAAAATCAGTTGTAGGAACTCAGGGTGTTCAGCATGAAAAAAGACAACATGTACATGCATGTGACCATGCACCACATGCAAGCATGTACGAAATGTAGGGACATTATAGCAGTAGTTGCAAATCTGAAAGGCTGTCATGAAGCATTAGAGAATTCTTTTTTACTCCAGTGACAGAGTTAGAAGCAATGGCCAGAAGTTACAAAGAAGCAGGTCTGTGCTTTATATACATATACATATATACATATGTGTATATATGTGTACTTCACAAAAATTAGAGCCATCGAAAATTAAAATGGCTGGCTTTAGGAAATAGTGGATTCTGCTTCAGGGGAGGTTAAAAGGGATGGATGGATGACTAAGTTATGTTCAGTGGCTATTCAGATTTCATAGGATGGGTAGAAATCAAAGAAAACGGAAAAGGACCTGTATGTACAAAAATATTTACAGCAGCTCTTTTAACAGTGGCAAAGAACTGGAAGTGGAGAGGACGCTCATCAACTGGGGAATGGATGAACGAGTTGTGGAGTATGATTGTGATGTAGTACTATTGTGCTACAGGAAATGACGAGGGGAGTGGTTTCAGAGAAACATGGCAAGACCTATATAAACTGACGCAAGGTGAAGCGGGAAGAACCGAGAGGTCTTTGTATATAGTAATAGTGATATTGTAATGATGATGAACTGTGAAAAATTTGGCTTCCCTAATCAATACAATGATCCAAGATAATTTCAAAGGACTCATGATGAAAAAATGTTATCCACTTCCAGAGAGAGAGACAGAACTGATAAACTTTGAATGCAAACTGAAGCATAATTTTCTCATTTTATCTTTCTCGTTTTTTTTTTAAATAAGGCTAATATGGAAACATGTTTTGCATGATTTCACATGTATAACTGATATCATTTTGCTTGCCTTCTCAGCAGGTGGGGTAGGGAGGAAAAAGGAAGAAGAGAATTTGGAACTCAAAATTTAAAAAAAAAGTGTCAAAAATTTTTTTTAAAGTTCTTTCTTGACAATATCCCTTTCCTTCTGAGATGACTTCCCCTGCAGAATGTTAAGTTATGGGATGTTACTTATCTATCCTTTCTCTGAACTCTCTGGAATTAGCTGTCCCAACAATTTGTGTATGTGAGACTACACCCAGGTTTCCCCTCTTATGCACGATGAATTCTAAGATGGTATGGCCACTTCCTCCAAAGGTTCCCAGCACTTTAGCAACTAGTTTCCTAATAGGATATATTTAGCCACCATGCCACTTTAATAAGGAAGTATGGTTTTAAAGAACAGAGAAGTCAGCAACTTGCTGAGGACTCTCTGGCCTCCTGAACTCAACAGCAGAGCTAGATTTCAAAGTTTCACATTTATTAAATGGAGAGATGCCTCAAGCCTGTGACTGTCCATAGACTATACCCATCTCAGTTCTGTGTTTTAACTCAAAACCAGTTTGAGAATCGGACGATTAAAGACATTTCTCTAATGCTGTACTTCTTTCCTGGGAGCGAAATCCATAATCACTCCTATAATCTTCATTTTTTCACACTGACTTTTTGTAGTTTTCTCCTGTTAGGATTTTTCATTATCTATTAGAACTTTTTAATTTCCTTTTCTTATCTCTATTCTGCATGCATTAGTTCAAAAAGGAACCTATATTTTTTTGCCACCAACATTTCAAAGCTAGGATATGTCAACAACTTTAGGGGAAATACCATTACCCCATTTGTTTAGCAGGCAGCTAGGTGGAATAGTGGCTAGAATGCTAGGCCTAGAGTCAGGAAGATTCTTCTTCCTGAGTTCAAATCCAGCCTTAGACACTTACTAGCTGTGTGACCTTGGGCATGTCACTTAACCCTGTTTGCCTCAGTTTCCTCATCTGTAAAATGAGCAGCAGAAGGAAATGGCAAACTACTCGGGTATATTTGCCAAGAAAATCTCAAATGGTGTCATGAAGAGTTGGAAATGACAGAAAAACAACTGAACAACAACACTTATTTAGTACCCAGTATGAATAGGAGGGATAGATGTAAACAGGGGTATTGTGAATATACAGAAGAATGGTAGAGTCCTGTAAGAATAAGATCAGGAGAATGCTGTGGGCATAATAGTATCACAAGGATTTCAGGAAAGCCCATCTTCAACTGGTGCTGAGTATAACCCATGAAATAGATCATCTGGTATGCAGTAGTTAAAGTACTTAGTTGCTATCAAGTCAAACTTTTAAAAAAAAGTATTTAAGAATGTGCATTCTTTTAATACCACGACTGCAGAATTTAGAAGTCCTACTATTTAGGCACCAGGGGCCCATAAAAAGGGATGGTAAAACATACCAAGAAACCTTATTTTGAATAGGGACCTTTTGTAGAGATAATATCCTGAAATGATTTAGAGAGCTAGATAACACTGACATTCAGTCAAGAAGAATGGCAGAGAGATAAAAGAAGGGAAAGATATGCTTATACTTGAGATCTGGAATGGTACAGACAGGCATACAAGAAGGCTGTTTTAGATGTCAAGCAATGCTGAGAAGGTTCTCACACCAGTTACTGTAAGATGCTATGTAAGCAGTCAGCACTATTTGATAATGATAAAACTTGGTGGCAAGGGAAAAGAAAGGAGATCACAGCAACTCCTTCAGAATAGTTCTTTGTGGTTGTATTTTAATGACAGAAATAAACACAGGATAAGTGAGAACAACTTAAAGTCAAAATGTGAAAAACCTTTTCAAGAAAAAATGCTACTCCTTGAGACTAAAACAATGTCTTAGTGCCCAGAATTATACATCGAAAAACTCATCAAATATAGTACTACTACTCACTTGAGCATTCATGAATTTCTTTCATAAAAGTGACATGAGTTTTATAACTTTCTTGAGACCACAAAAATTTTTTCTATGTTGCTAGCATAGTCCTCTGGGGTTTGCAGTGTGTTTCAGTCATACTTGGGGACAATAAAGTGAACTTCTACCCCTCTCCACTACTAGTTTAGTTCCTTATCGTGACTCTATAAGTCTAAAGGTTATGCCTTGGAATATTTTCAGCAGTGACCAAAAATGCAGAAACTCCTTCTGCAATCAGCTTGGCCCCTCTCTGGCACAAAAACAGGGAAATCCCCTTCTCCAGTGGTTTCCCCTCTCCCAATATCAAACCATGAACTTACAGACTTTGACAAAAATCACTACTAATAGTCATGTAAGTTATTAGAAATATCATGTAATAAAAAGGTAACAATAAACATTCAAACATTCTTTGAAGTAGTCAGTGTAGAACGGAGGTTCTGAAGAAATGGGTAGACATTTAAACTCTGTGTAAAAATTAAATAAACTTTTCACAGCACTGGACTGTAGCAAAATGGGGGAAACAAGGAATTGTGACCTGGACTTTACTCTCGACCACTGCTACATCTGGTGGTTTGGCCTGGTCTCTGTTCCAGTTCACTTCTGCCATGTGTTTTTCTTCTTTGACTCTCTCCGGTCTGCATATTCATCCATATGTGTCTTGCTTTCTCCCTTGCTGGTCTGGCAAAACTCACATGTAAGTCCCTTCCTCAAGGCCACTAGAATCCCCAAACAAACAGAGTTCTCTTGAATACTGGCCTACAATGTAGCCCAAGGACCCTCTCATTCTGGGAAGGTCCTCCAAAGTCTCTGTGATTCTTGGAAGGTCTTCCAAGGTCCCTTCAACCATGGACTAAATTAGTTTAAGCTGATACTGTTTTCTATACTATACTATTCAGTTTCTCAAAAGTTTTCTTGGATAGAGGTTAAGTGGTTTGAATAAGGTCTAAATTAAAAAAAAATTGGCAGATTTATTTGCTAGCAACTTAGATGGTAAAGATCCTAAATGGCAGAGTGGACAGTGTGCTGAACTTGGAGTCAGGAAATCCTGACTTCAAATCCTGCTTTAGGCTCTTACTAGTTGTGAGAGCCTGGGCAAGTCAATTAATCTGTCAGCCTCAGTTTCCTAAACTGTAAAGGGAAGGGTTAGATTCAGTGGCCTTCAAGGTTCCTTCCAGCACTAAATCTCTAATCTAGATTGGGTAATCACAGGAGCAGCTAGGTGGTGCAGTGAATAGGGAACTGGTTCTGGAGTCAGAAGGACCTGAGTTCAAAACTAGACTTAGACACTTGACACAAGCTGTGTGACCTTGGGCAAGTCACCTAACTCCAAGTGCCTTGCCTTTCCCCCTCCAAAAAAAAAAAGTTGGATTATCCCTAGCAATACTGATTAATTTCTCAAGGTCTGTTTCTTCATCTACAAAATGAGAGGGTTGGACAAGACAACCTCTATTGACTCTTCTAGTTTTAAAACTATAATTCCATGATTTTATACTAGTATTCTGTTATGAGGTATTTATGATCATACTGAGAAACAACATTGGCTGTAATCCCATTTTGTCTGTATGCCTGTACTTGGCACAGAAGGACTTTGCTCCTGTGGGGATATAATTATTTAGGACAGGAAATAAATTTTCTTGTTATTTCTGCATTTGAAAATACCCTAGAACATTCATTTGATTGTCTTTATTCAAACTATGTTAATACTAGGCCATTAACTCCAAGAAGTAGAAGACAGGTCTATTTGGACAAACTATTTATCTTTTGTCAAACACAAGATATGATATAATATACAGAAGACTTCTAATACATATTGATTCATAGTGAAGAAGGTAATGTCCCTTTTGGTTAGAGTGCAACTGATGAGAATACAATTCCATGGTCAATATGAATTGACAAACATTTCTTAAGCATCTGTTACGTACAAGGTTCTGGGTGAGTTGTCAGGTATTCCAATGTGGAGCTTACAGACTATCATAATGTATGTGGAATACACAAAATGCAATAATGCATGTAGAATATAGCATACCATAAGGTACAGTATGATAGGGGTAGAGGAAAGTAACAGAAAAAGTATAATAGGAAAGTTTGAGGATAAGGAGAGTATACAAAGAGGCAACCAGGTAGGCAGAGTGGACAGAGAACTAGAATTGGAGTCAGAAAGACCAGAGTTCAAATCCAACCTCAGATACTCCACAACTTTGTGACCTGGGGCAAATCATTTAACTTATGTTTGCTTGGTTTCCTCAATTATAAAATAGGAGTAATAACAGTACCCATCTCCCAGAGTGGTTGTGAGGATAAAAATGTGATACATATGAAGTGTTTTGCAAACCTTAAAGGACTACATAAAGGCTAGTCTTCATTGCCACATCACCATCATCATATCATCATCATCATCATCACCACCTGTATCTATTTGCTCCATTTCACCCTAGGTCATGCTTCTGACGCCCTGAACTTTGCCATTAGGACTCAGTGCCTTCTCATTCTAGAACATCTCTCTACCAGGCCAGCCTCCTTATGAGTTAACCTTGAGAGCCTCCACTTTGGAGAAGGCCCTTGGCCTCCCAGGTTCCATTCTCCCAGCAGGGATTCTGACCCTCTCAACATTGCCCACTGCACCCTGGTTTGGGTAACTAAACTCCTTGAGGGGAAGGAATATTTTTTTCCACTCATATTTATATTTATCATAGTGCCTGAAACATAATAAGAACTTAATAAATACTTGTTGCCTACTTGTACACCAGAAAGAAGATATTGGGTAATGGTTTTTTGGGGTGGGTATAGAGAATAGAGGTAGAAAGATGAAAGTGAAAGCTCTTCTTTTAGCTCTTCACACAGTGCGGGGCACAGCAGATATACACTAATAAGTGCTTATTTACTCATCATCTGTTTCATAGCATAGCAAAGGGCAGAAATTGGTGCTATCAGAGTAGGCAAGTTCAGGACTGAAAAGTAGTGAAAGCATATTTGGAAAGATAAAGATCTCCACTACCATTCCCAGATATCATGCATAAGAAAAAAGTCTGCCAAAAGTCTAGATACTGTAATCAATCATTTCTGAAGAAACATCCCCAAACGTGATTTCGATTATGCTCTGTGATTTGATGACGGTGGTCAATGATATTTTTTTCATTTCATTTTAATTTTTTCCTCAATTATATGTAAACAAAATTTTTAACATTCATTTAAAAATGTTTTGAGTTCTATATTTTCTCTCTCCCTCCCCTCAAAAATAATCTTTTTAAAGTCCTAACAATGATAACTTTTAGTTAAACAAATTAAAAACATGCAAATGCATCAGGACATAAACCATACTAACAATTTCAATATACTGTAACAAAATATGCATGCTTCTGCTGTGCTAAAAATTTTCTTTTCTATCTACAGAAAAAAATATCAAACTAAGAACATCATCACCTGGTGATAATAAGTGAATACTTGGTTATTGGCACAGCCAGGCTCAAGATTATCCAACACGGTCCAGGAAAGGTGGGGAGCCTCAAGGAAACAAGTATTTATGAAGTGCCTACTGTATTAGGCACAGTGATAAGTGCTTTACAAATATTCTGTCATCTGATCCTCAAAAAAACTCTGGGAGGTAGGTGCTATCCCCATTTGAGGAAACTGGGGCAGACAGAATAAATGACTTGTCCAGGGTCACAAAACTAATAAATGTCTGAGACTGGATTGAACTCACAACTTCCTGAGTTCTAAGTCTAGCCGTCTACCTGCCTAAGGAGTCAGGAAGAATCAGGTTCAAATCCCTCCTTTGATACATACTGGTTGCATGACTCTTGAGAGTCATTTAAATCTCTTACTCCCTCAGGTAATTCTCTAAGACTACTAATTTCAAGAATAGTTGATAGTTTGTTTTGGTGGAGGGAGTTTTTCACCAGGAGTTCCTTTTGCCAATGAAATAACAGGTGTGGGTTCCCTCAAAATACCTTACTAATGGAGACCTTTCCCACAAATGCAAATTTCCTGACCAAAGTTGCCTTCTCTTAATTTAATTAATTAATTAATTAGAACTATAATATAGGAATTTAATTCCTTGATATCAGGAAGTTATGTTTAAGCTTCTTTAGTATTTACTGAGTTTATATATTTAATCCCAAGAACTATTTCCTCTCTCTTACTGGAATGGAAATTAGTCACCAACATGAAGGATTCCATTGAAAGTAAAACACAATAAGGAAGTGAGTGAACTCAGTTATTCACTTTCCAGTCATGTATAAACTACAAGGAAGTATTATCTATGTGTTCTGAAAAGAATGTGACATATATGTCATATTAAAATGTCCTACTCTCTAAAATACAAGAATAATTGATGTAGTTATGTCCATGTAGAAGGTGAATGGCTCAATTTCCTGATATTGCTTTTATGTTTTATTTTGCAGGAAAACTTTCATTTAGGTAAGTCAAGTCAACAGCATTTATTAAGCACCTTAGTATTAAGTACAGAAAAGGGCAAAACCAGTCCTTACCACGGAGGAGCTCATAACATCATGGGGAAGACAATGTAAAAATGACAATATGCAAAGATGCAAATTTTAAAGAGAAAAATAGGATAAACAATAAAAAAAATCCCAAGGGAAAGGCACCAACTTCAATAGGAGCCCAGAAGAAAAAGAAAAAAGATTTTTTGAAGAAAAGTGGAACTTGAGATGAGGGCAGCTAGGTGGCACAAGGTCCTCAAGTCAGGAAGATGTATCTTCCTAAGTTCAAATCTGACCTCAGAAACTTACTAGCTGTGTGACCCTGGGCAAGTCACTTAACTCTATTTTGCCTGGTTTTCTCCTCTCTACAATGAGCTTGAGAAGGAAATTGCAAACACTTCCATATCTTTGCGAAGAAAACCCCAAATGTGGTTATGTTGAGTCCAACACAACTAGCAAACGACTCAATAACAAAAGAAGGAAGTAGGGAAGGCAGGAGGTAGAGATGAGGAGGGAGAACATTCCAGGCATAGGGGATAGCCAGAGAAAATGCCCGGGGTCAGAGATGGAGTGTCTTGTGTGAAATATAGCAAAGAGTAAGTGTCACCAGATCTTAGAAAAGATAACTATTTTTTCAAGTGTTTATGCTTATCACTCTTTCACAGGACTTTCTATGTAAAGTTTCAGGTTCACCTTGGCATCCTTTTAAAAATAACAGAGCAATAGCTTTTTTAACGTAAAGTAAATCAGTGTGTGTGCATTCAAACATTCAAGTAATGTCTTCAGTGCTCTTTCCAGCGTTCCTATTGATCAAGAATGCTCCCCTCGGCAGAAGCATTGTGCTCTCATCTTATGTTCCTGACTGTAAACAGAAAGATGTTGTAGCATGTTCGACTCTTACGAACTGTAACATATATGCTGTTTAATTCTGAAACTGAGAGTATGTAGCAAATTATAGAAACAAAAAAAATCCAAGTGAGTTGATAATAGACATATATGGAATACGCCCCTACCAAAACAGAATCCTGGAGTGGGAATGGGACCAACCAGATGCCAGCCTACCTTTCTGGACACTCTCTACATTCCTTCCCTTCCTAAACTTTATGTTCTGGCCAAACTGACCTACTTGCTATTCACAGAAGACATCACATTTCGCATCTCCAAGCTTATGCATGGGTTATCTGCCAAATTGATGTGCACTCTCCCTTACCTCTGCCTCTCAGAATCCCTAAGCTTCTTTCAAGGCTTCTTTCAGTATCCATCTCATTCCCCAACCACTAAAATTATTTTGACTACCTCTTGTTCATTTCATATTACCTTATCTGTTCTTCCAGTCAAATAGAAGATTCCCGAGAGCAAGAATTGTTTTGCCTTTGTCTTCATATCACCAATGCTTAGCCTAGTGCCTTACATGCTTAACAAATGCTTGACAGATAAGTGAATCTTATGGCTCAACCTTCCCCACAATGTATGAACACCTTGTGTTCATAAGTCCCTGAGATGGATTTCTATCTTTTCTTTGAATATTTCCAGTGACAGTGAACTCATTACCTCATTAGTCAGTCTATTCCAACATTTCATTACTGTATAGCTTTCCGTTGCTCTATATTGGGCCCAAATCTATATTCCTATAACCTATCATAGGGTCATAGACCCAGGGCTGGAAGGGACCTCAGACACCATCTAATTCAACATCCTCATTTTACAGATGAGAAATCTGAGACCCAGGAAGATCACTTAAGGTAGCAAGCATGAAAGAAGAAATTTGAACCCAGGTTCTTTGACTTTAGAGCCCATGCTCTTTTCCTGTATATCATGAAGTCTTCCATCTTGAGCTACACAGAACCAGTCCTTCTACATTTATGTTCTGTAACTCAGCTAACCATAGTAATTCACATATAGGTGGGCATATTTTGCACAAGTAACACAAATGGGGCAAGACAGGAGGTGGTGCTCTTCCTGCCCCATTTTCCTAAAACCAGCTCAAGTCTCTCAAGTTCCAAAGATGGCAGTTTCTTTAGCAATCTGGTTGGAAAAGATGTGATGGTGGCCTTTGGTTTGTCCCTAGGATTAGAGATGGATCACAGAATATAATAGGTTAAAAAAAAATCACAGTGCTATACATATTTCCTACAGAATATAAAGGGAAGAGTTACCTTATATGTTCAGAGCCCCTACTTCTGCAATCCTTTGCCCCCCTCACTTCCTTCCCTCCCCATTCATTTAAGGTTAGTCTATCCCAAAGAATTTCACCCAAAACATGTTCAATTTTTGGGGGGGAAGAAAAATCTCTTTTACATCTGTGACTCCTGTATCCATATCTGGCAGGACATTCCGTTCTATGTCTTAAAACCTTGCAAGGCCAGCTTTCAAATAATACTGTTAATGCTCATGGTTATCATCACTCAACTCATCTAAAGCAATAAAGTTATTCAAGTTTCAATTCTACAGCAAGGTCCTCAGGTGGTTTCTGGATGACTTAAAGGATTTACATGGTAAATGTCATTTCAAAACTAAGCAATAACTAATTGGACTCCTTAAAAATAAACTATAATTATGAAAGGAAATTGCTCATTATTTCTTGGCATTTCTGAGAGTAATGTAAACCCCTGGGAGAAAAATAAAAAATTCTCCTCTAAAAATTTTTTATTAAATCTTTAAAAAAATCAATTTCATGTATATTTGCCACTTGGAACTCAAGAAAACAAAGACATACTAATTTTTCAGATAACCTTTTTCCTTTGCAGCCATCTGCCCTGATGTATTTGTTAAACCCAGCAATGTCCCACATTCACTTTTTTTATTCTCGAAAAAGTGGAAGCATTTGTATGCTCTGCCAAATACACTCATGTCCTCATTAATGACATGAAATATAAAAGCATCAGGAGCTTAAGACAAGTGGGCAAGTTTAACTCCCAGCAATTGAGCTACCATCATCGATACTTAATATTTAGGCAAAGCATGCATAAATACATGTTTTTAAAAGGAGACTATGATATTTTCCTTTATAGTGCTTGGCACATAGTCAGTGCTTCATAAATATCTGTTGAATGACTGAAAGCAGTAATCAAATAGGATTAAAATGAAAAAGCATCATTCTCTTGTCTTTGTTAATAGGAAGGCCTGTGGCTGTTCCCACTATGTGAGTAGCTTTAGTTAAGAGGAATCAGGAACACAAGGAAAAACAAGGCGAGAAAAACAAGAGCAAGAAAGCCAGACTTCCCTTCCCTTCTCCATGGCAATGGTGGTAGAATCCTAGGTTCTCAGAGAAGAGAAGTAAGCTGCATGTTAATTATTATGGAGGCATGTAGATATGTTCCTTTGAATCTAATGCTGTCCACCTTTCCCTTGCAGAGTAGAAAAGAAATTTTTTTTAAACAACAGCATTTTCAATCAAGTTCTAGCTTTTGGCATTTATCATCCAAATAACATCTACAGTCTATGCTTAAGCACTCAGGAATGAAAATGATGACTGCAGAGAGCAATGGACATAATTACTCATGCTGCATTCATGTTAATTTGCAGGTAAAATAGGATCTTTCTCATGAGAAAGTGACTTGATATGACATGTTGAAACACTGGCTTTCGTGCATGTGCCTCATCTCTTAGATATACTGAGCTGCTAACAGTTATAATCGACATCTCAAGTTTATGTACTAAGTGAACAAAAACAGTCAAAACTCAAACGCCAGGCTCTTAGCTAAGATCCACAGAGAAAATAACAGGCAAATGAAGGGGCACATGACAAAAAAAATTATATTATATAAGGAACTGTAAATTTTAATGTAAAAAAATTTTAATATAAATTTTCTTAATCTAAACTGCCAATAAAATGGCAGATCATCTGTCATTGATGGGTAAATCAATAAAACACAATAAAATGACATTCCCCATCAATGACAGATGATCTGCCATTTTATTGTATTAGAATGTGCAAGAAAGCTAACATTCATTTTTTCACATTAAAATTTCTAATTTCTTATGTGTTATATAAGTTTTCTTATATGTGCCCCTTTATTTGACCATTGATTTCTCCTTGTGGATCCTAAGAGTCTAGCGTCTGAGTTCCGATTATTTCTGTTCACTTAGAAGGTAAACCTGAGATACTAGTTATATTTACTAGTAGCTCACTACATAAATACCCAATAAAATGACAGATTAACGACATATAAAACAGAACACAAAGAAAAGAGGCAGTTTTTTCTCAGGAAAGGATCAGCATCATGGCATGTTATATAGGAAGCCTGACATTTGTAAAGACTTTGAAATGAGAGGCAGTTAGAGAGCTTAGATATTAAATTGCTTAACTCCCTCATTTTACATGTGGAGAAAATGTGAACTACATCCCAAGGTACAGAAAGAGCTATAAATGTGATTGAGTTAATGATCTTTTAAAGATCATGGAGACTTCCATTTACTGCAACTTATTATTAAGTGCCCACTATCTGGCAGACATCATGCAAGGTATCAGGCATACAAAGACAAAAATGAAACCCCCTAATCTCAAGAAACTTCCAATCTGCTGAAGGAGAAGAAGAAAAAAAAAAAACATGAACCAAGATATGTCCTCAACTCCACTGCTTACAACCCCTGGCACCCTTGAATGTTCAGCTTGAAGTCACTTGCTTCAGGAGCACTCGCCTGATCCCCTTCACCCACCTCTTTCCCCAGATTCCCACATCTGAAATCACTTTGTATTTATTTTACATAAATCCTGTATATACTTACCTGTAAACATGTTATATGCAGCAGTAGAATGTGAACTCCCAGAGAGCAAGGATTGATGTTTCTACAGTGCCTAGGAAAGTGCCTGATGCATAGTAGGAACTTAGTAAAAGGTTTTTAATTGACTGATAAATGAAACCAGAAGATAAATGGAAGCTGTAGCTATTTGGAAGAATGACTCTCAGGTTCTCCTTGGAAAGGGCACTGAAGGTGTTGGTTTTATTATCAATCTAAAGCCAACAAGAAATATAATTTTGTGGTACATTTGGTCATTTCAGATTTTGAGTACAGCAGGCAGTCTACATTCCCCAATGTCTCTCCCCCATGACTAGTCCAGGTTTTTTTACTCACACATTTTTCTGATGACATCCTCTATACTTTTTCTCCTTGTTTGAGTTACAGTGAGAGAAAGGCTATGTGCCTTAATGATGATATTCTTGTGATGACAAGAATAGAAAAAGACACTCCCCACATTGGGTGTATCTCCAACACACTTGAAAGATATGGACAAAGGAAACATTAGAGTGGAGGTGTGTAACGGTTGTGGTCTACATTACTAGAAGGAATGTCCACACTGGTGAGAGCATAGATCTATGAGTACTTGAGGGAGTAATAGAGGTAGTATTTATACAAAAGCAAAGAGGTGGGAAAAGGAATATTGTATATGGGAATCAACAAGTACATCAGTTGGCTAGCTAAACTAATTTTTAAAAAAATAGCAGCAGTTAGATGACAAAGTGCCAGAATCAGGAAGACCTACATTCAAACTTTATCTTAGACACTTAGCTGTATGACTCTGAGCAAGCCATTTAGATTCTTTGTGCCTCAGTTTCCTCATCTATTAAATGAAGATAATGATATCTTAGGCAGCTCGGTGGTACAGTAGACAGAGCATCAGTACTGGAGTCAGGAGAACCTGAGTTCAAATTCGGCCTCAGACAGTTGAGTGACCGTGGACAAGTCATAACCCTGTTTGCCTTAGCTCTCTTATCTGAAAAATGAGCTAGAGAAGGAAATGGCAAATCGCTCCAGTATCTTTGCCAAGAAAACCCCAAATGAGGTCACAATAAGTCAGACATTACTGAAGAGACTGAATAACAACAAAAAATACATCTTACCTTACCAGATTTTTGTGAGAGTCAAGTTAAGATATATAAAGTGCTTTGCAAACTTTAAAGTATTATATAAATGCTTTTATTAAATATAAAGGGAAGAGTTTATAGTTCCATGTCACATTGTCCCACATCTGGGTCCCACAGATTCTGAACCACTTAATACTATATCCTTTAACTCAAAGACAAGCAACACAAGAAACTAAAAAACATCTTTGACTCAAAGTGTGATTAATTTCCCATTTCCATCAACAAAACTTATTTTTTTTGTATGTCCAACTAGCTGACCTTTAACGAATCTTTAAAAAGTTCATTTTTACTTCAAATCAGAGTTCTTGACTTAGAACAAAGCTAAAGCAAAATCAAACCATCAGAAAAAGCTGCACAAATTATTCTAGACCCCCATAAAATGATGTTTCCTGGATGTGGCTAGGAGAAAAACAACTTTCCCCACCCTGTTTTTAGAGTGCCAAATGGAAAAGATCCCATGTAACCAATTCTAGATCTCATTTCTATACAATAATGAGACTTGAAAGGTTAGGCATGTAAATCGAAATGGGAAAAAACTGCCTATATGTCTGTGAGTCGTTAAGGGTGTATCTAAATAGCATCCAGGGGTGCTGGAGTGCTTGTATTTTTTTAAAAAAACCATTCTAAATCATCTCCTATGACAGCCCTAAGTGACTTCATATAAACACAGCCAGTGGTACCATGAGTAACAAACTCTGTTTCCATCAGAAGCTCTTTATTCTGCGTAAGAGACCTGCAGAGCCCAGGCTAACCTTAACCAGCTACAGCTGGCTCACAGCTATAAAAAGAACTAATGAAAACATAAATACTAACTTCTCCATCCCCCTTCAGCCAGTACGTCAAGGCTGCGCAAAGGCAGCCCTTTCCAAGGGCTCTGGGTGAATGAATCGGCTGCTCTGAACCGGCCCGGTCTGGTTCTCTGAAGTTTGTTTACTGAACAACATGTGCAGAGACACACTGAATGTCCGTACTGGAAGGAGAGGGAGGGCACATGTTGAGGATGACAGAAATCACATGATCTACTGACTTGTAGAGCCACTTTTCCTGTCAATCTTAGATAGTTTTTTGAAAACAAACACATACACACACACACACACATATACACACACTAACAAATCAGCAATCTATCTCAAAAACAGAGACAGACTACCTTGGGAGGAGTTTTTAAAAGTTGTAAAAGAAATCACTGAACATTTTGACTTTCTCCACAGATTTAATAATTAATTTTGTTGTAAGCACTGACTTTTCAACAGCATTCAATTTCTGATTACATAGATGTTACTTCCTATAATTCCCTAAGGGGAGAAAAATATCCTAATAATAAAACCATGCATTTTAAAATATATATATATATATATATATATTTTACCTTTATATACTACTAGTAGTTATATTAGGATTTCAACCCATGTACAAAATGAGGTGGCAGAATTTCTTCATAACAAAAGCTTTCACTTAAGCTAGCTTCTAATGCATCCATTAAATTGGTAACCTCTCCACTGAAAACGTGGTGAGCTGGCCTGGCATTTGTTCCATGCCCTGGAACAGGGAACAGTGTTTAAGATTAGATATCTTTTTCTAATGCACACAGGGATTTTTGCCTTGGCCCAGGATACGAGTATATTATGTAAAGCTGATGCTCACTATATTTTACTTGAGAATAGTCCTATCTGTAAATAGCTCACATATCTACCTCTCTATCCCTGGACTCTCTTTGCAGTGCCAGCGCCAGGTCCACATTCCATCTAATGAACATTTCCACTTGAATCTCACTCCATCAATTCAAATCCAACCCACCTCTCAAACTAAACCTCTTTCTCCACTCCAACACTCTTTCTTCTTGTAATTTCAGTATTTACATTAATGATAACATCATTCAATCCATCACTCAGAATTAGAAACCTGAGCAGTCTTTGATTTCTACCTCTCCTGCATTCGCCACATCCAATAAATCAATTGGCATTTATTTATTAGGCATCTGCACCATGCCAGGCCCTCTAGTATTCACTGAAAATACAAATACAAAAATGAAACAATCCCTACCTTCCAATCTGTTATAATGTCCTGTCAGTTCTGCTTTGGGGACAATGAATGTAGTGGAAAGAGTGCTGGGTCTGGAGTCAGAAAGAACTGAATTCCAGACTCAGACACCAGCTGTGTCACCCTGTGAAAGTCACTTAGCTTTTGTTTACCACATCTGTAAAATGCAGATAATAATGGTGCCTTCATCCCAGAGTTGTTGTAAGAATTAAATGAGATGATATTTATATAATACTGAGCACAGTGTCTCACACATGATAGGTTCAATATAAAGGTTTTGTTTTTTTTTTTTAATATCTGTCACATTCATTTTCATTTTACTTAGTTCAGGCCCCTATTACCTCCTATCTATAGTACTGTAAAACTTTCCTTACTGAACCCCTTTGCCTCCAGTTCCCCCCTTTCCCAGTCCATTCTATAGGCTGCTTTCCCATTAATCATCTTAAATACTATATACCGTCCAATGACAGAGGAAATTTTGTCATCCAGGAGTTTCCTCTATCAGTGAAATCACATGACCACTACCCCTATTTCCCTACTTAGAACTATAATTGAGATGAAATGTCTCTTGGCTAGGGGACAAAGGCACAGGAAAAAAAGAGGGGCCACAGAGAGAATTGGAGGGTGGAGGGGCAAGGGCATGGCTAGCTTTGAACACACACAGCTCAGTTCCTAGACAAGAAATCCTAAGGCATTGTCTGTGTGACCTGGTGACACGCTTAGTTTGATTGAAAACTGACTCTTTAGTGCTAAGGGGAAATGACAGTCTCTGAGTTAGAGTCTCCAGTCTCCTAGCAACCTGTTCCTCTCACTGCAGATGGTCTGTTCCTTGTGAAAAGAGGAAACTGATGCCCAAAGATTGGAACTGTTCCTCCGATGAGAGCCTGTTCTGGAACCAGAGCCGGGGTTCTTAAACTATTTTTTGTGTTATGGATCCTTTTCCAAGCCTAGTGAACCCCAGGGACCCCTTCTCAGAATGTTTCTTGCCAACATTCGTAGTAGAAATTCTAAATTTAAATTAGAAAGTTAGTTGAAAAAAAAATGGAATTTTTTTCTTCCCACTCCAGGTCACAGAATTACTGTAATCTGTCCACAGACTCCTTGGAGATGTAAACCCCCTCAAATACCTAGGCGATCCTGTGTCTGCCGACACTGGAATTCATTGTATTTAGAGAGAGGAGGAGGGAAGGAGGATGCCTATTAGCACCTCTGGACTTCAATTACCCCATCTAAAAAAAAGAGGAAATAAAATGAGGACTAGGTGATTTCTAGAGTTTTGTCCAACTCCAAAATCTATAAATAAGGAGCTCCCTATACATTATCCCTAACCCTTTTTTCCCTTTTAATTTTGGGCACTAGGCAGCACATATCTATTACCTTCTCCCCTTCATATTAGGGAAAATCAGCAAGAAGACTGATTTCTCTGCTTAGCTTTTCTATAAATATAGCCCAAGTGTCTTTTCTCTATTTTTCCTCTTATTTTTCTCTTCCACGTTACACAAGTGTCAAATATTCCTAAAGCTCACCTCTAGCCATGCCACTCCCTGGCTCAAAAAGCTGCAGTGGCTCCCCATTGCTTCTAGGATAAAATTCTAAACCTTCAATTTGGTATTTAAAGTCTTTCACAGTCCAGTTCCAGCTGACTTCTCCAGACTTATTACCCATCGTGCCCCTTTGCAGCTGTTTCTCACACCTGGCAGTCTATCTCTTGTTTCTGTGCTGTTGGACAGGCTGTCTCCACTGCCAGGAATGTGTTCCCTCTTCATTTCCACCTCTCAGAATCCCGTTTCCTGGAAAGCCTTCTTTTACATGGCTCCTGATTCCTATTCTCCTCTAACCACACCCCAAAGGCTGGGGCCCTTCCCCATGACCTTGTATTTTACACTGTACCCATTTTTGTTACTTTCCCCATGAAAATAAGATCCTCAAAGGCAGGGATTTTGAATCTACAGTGCCTTGTGTTGTAGTGTTTGTCCTTTGTTCTCAAAGAGGACCATGAAATCGGGTAGAAGATGACAGAACTTTCAGTTGATTTTGTTTTGAGTGAGGGAGAGCCTCACTCTCTCATCCTGAGCCATCTGGGTCCATTGGCCTGATATTCATTAGGACAACTGGAGATGGTACAGGATTCAATGGGAGACCTCAGCTCATTTAGGCTAAGGTCTTTTCAGGTTCTCACTTTGAGTGAGATTAACTAATGCCCGTTCAGTGAATAGGCCTCCTTAAGAAGTGAGTCATGGGATAGCCCCTTTAATAAAAAAGTCAAACTGGGAAGGGAAGACCCTCAGGTAGCATATACTAAGTGCTTAATGAATGCTTACTGATTGATCCTCTTTATAATCAGAACAAAAAGTCCTTTGTACTTAGATTCTAATAGCTCTAAATGGCATGTATATAGCTTTTCAGATTTGCAAAGCACTTCACAAATATTATCTTTGTTCTTCTCCTACCCGGGAGGTAGATGCTACTATTAGTATTCCCATTTTGCAGATGAAGAAACCGAGACAAACAGTGGTTAAGTGACTTACCCAAGGTCACACAGTTACTAAGTATCTGAAGTGGGATTTAAAGTCATCTTCCAGACTCTCAGTTTAGTGCTCTGTTCACTTGACCCATCTAGTTGCCTCTGATTCTCAACAGCCTTTCCAATTTTATCTTTCTCTATTTCCCAACATCATGTTAGGGTTACTTGCTATGACTTAGGCCAGAACTTTTGCCTTGCTCCTGTCCCTAGCCTGGGTCTGTTTCTTGGTCTCTTAGTAAATTACCTTATTGCTCACATTACTGAGAAGGGGAACGCTACTGGACATGACTACTCTACTGAGTGGAATGATCACTGGATTTTAGAGTCAGAGGACCTGGGTTCAAATTCTCCTTCTGCTACATGCTCTCTGTGTGATGCTGAGTAGTCATTTTCCTCATCTATAAGATGAGGGAAGTTAGATTTGTTCTTAGTATTCTTCATATACAACACACCCAGGGAGCATGTTGGTAAATATTTAACAATTGGCCTTCCAAAGAAAAAAAAATGTATTTATGGCATTTGTTAAATTTAAGCTGGATTACTAACATTTTTCTCTATCACTTTCTTAAGTCTAGAGAATCAACAAAATAGTAAATCAAGCCCTGATTTATGATGTTTGCCAATTTCCAAGGAATAAATGTTTACACTGAAAATTTAACAATCGACTTAGAGGAAGAAGTTGGATACAGCACTACCCTGAACACATCTTTATATGATTTTGTACTGACTCTCTCATGCCTGGAATTTACTTCTTCTGTCTCTTAGAATCCCCTCTTTCCTTCAAGACTCAGATTAAATATCATCTTATTTTCTGAATGAAACCTTTCCTGATTCCCTTAACAACTAGTGCATCATCATCCCCAGGTGTCTTATATGTATTTGGTACCCATACACTACATATTTGATTCTCCCAGAAGACTAAAAGTTCCTGGAGGGCAGGGAACATTTTGCTTTTGTCTTATATGCCCAGTGCCAAGTACACTGCCTGGCACACAGTAGAAACTTAATAAATATTTGCTAATTATTTTCTTAATCTCATTTCTTTTTGTCTCCAGGAAAATGCTTTTTTAAACACCTCTGCTCCCATGATTGGATATTTCACACACCCCTCAAAAGACCTTTCCTTCATTCTCCTACCCTCTCTGGATACCTTTACTTTTCTTTCTTTCTCTTTAATAACAACTTCCCCAAAGAATTCCCTTCCCCCACAGAGGCCCAGTTTTTAAACATTTACCAACATGTCCCTAGAATGTGTTGTATATGAAGAATAGTAAGAAGGCTGATATGGCTGGATCAGAAAGTGTGCCTTCTTGCTCTACCCCCAAATAATTTATGTTTACTTTGTATGAATTTTGTAGGTTATTATACTTCTCTCTCTCTCTCTCTCTCTCTCTCTCTCTCTCTCTCTCTCTCTCTCTCTCTCTCTCACACACACACACACACACTCATGGCCTTATCTCCTACTATTTCTCTTGAATGGAACCTATATTCTAGTAATATAGACACTCTGATCTTCCCTGAACACGTTCTTTCTCGTCCCGTCTCTGTACCTTATAGCTCATCTTATTTTTGTCACTTGGGATGTCCTTTCCCATTTCAATCTGCCCAAATCTCATACAAGTTTCAAGAAAAAAGCTCAAATGTTACTTCTAAGAAGATGACCTTGGACTCTCCCTCCAGGAGGGTCTTTCCTCTGTATTTACAGCACTCACCTATGCAATATCATCGCTGCTTATGTACTGCCATTGTTGTCATCTCCTGCATAAGCTCTTTGAAAGTAGGAAGCATATATTACTGTTCATAGTACTGAATTAAATATTTGGGTGGCTGCCTAGAGGCAGCTTGGTAACAGAGTGGATACAGTACTCTGCCTGGAGTCAGGGAGACTCGGGTTCAAATTTTACCTCAGTCACTTATTAGCTGTGGGATCCTTGGTAAATCACACAAACTCTGTCTGCCTAATTTTCTCAACTGTAAAATAGGTATAATAATAGCACCTACGTCCTATGATTGTTGTAAGGATCAAATGAGATAATATTTATAAAGCACTTAGCGTTTAGGGTTAGTGCCTGCTTAATACATATTTCTTTTCCTCCTTCCTCCCTCCCTCCCTCCCTCCCTCCCTCCCTCCCTTCCTTCCTTCGTTCCTTCCTTTCCTTGCCCTGGATCTAAAGTCTCAGGACCAGGGTTCAAATCCTAGTTGTACTACTTAATGACATATGTGACTGGACAAAATCATCTAACCTTTCAAAGCCTTACTTTGCTTATCTGTAAAAGGGCTTTGAATTGCATTCTCAAGTCCCTTCCAGTTCTAAATCCAGAATACTATGATCTGCAATCCATTCCTACGTCCTTGCCTCTGGTAATGCCATCCTTCCCAGACCCGACCCCTTCTACAATATGAGGTAAGCTGGACTATATGATCCTGAGGCCCCATCCAGCTATAAAGCTGTATGATTCCTACTTCTCCTCCAAGGGACAGCTCAAACCCCATTTCCTCTGCGGGGCCTTTCCTAGCCACCCAAACCCACAGTCACTTCTTTTAATTGCTGGGGCACTTATTGCTTCCACCACTTATTTGGCATTTAAGACATATAGCCTATTGTCATTTTTCTCTCTGTGTGTATCTTATCTGCTCAGCTACATCACCCAATGAAGTCAGAGATTAGGTAGATCTCCTACTTCTTTGAGGCCTCCATAGCACTCTATGTGTAGTAGGTTAACAGGTATTATACATATTTGCTGATGAGTTGATGTAAAAATCTGGATTTATAGAAACAGATAAATGGAGGGGAGATTATTTTTTCATCACCAGGTGAAAGTTCCCTGGTACAGATTTTTTGGAATATGCACAATATAATAAGAACATGGGAGACAGGGAACATAGGGACTTGATCAGTGATTTAATTGCTATGGGGAAATTTGTACTACCAATAATACAGATCAGTACTTTCTTTGCTACATATAGTCTTAAGGAGTTGCCTGGTATACTGAGAGGTTAGTTAGCTGACCAGGGCCACACACTATCTCTTAGCAAAGCAAAAAAAAATGTCCCTGCTCTCAAGGAGCTCACAGACAAATGGGGGGAGACAACACATAGTCAAGTATATAACAATACAAGATATATATATATATATATATATATGATAAATTGAAAACAATTAGCAGAGGGAAGGCACTAAGATTAAGGAGAATTGGAAAAGACTTTGCAGAGTGTGGAGCTTGAGCTGACCCCTGAAGGAAGCCAGGAGGCAGAGATGAGGGGGAGCATTGTAAGTCATAGGGAATAATCAGTGAAAATGCCCAAAGTGGGAAGAGCACAAGGGTGCAAAGAAAAGCAAAGAAACCATTGTCCTTGGACTACAGAGTATATGGAGGGGAGGAAGGTAGACAACTGGAAAGGTAGGGAGGGGCCAGGTTATGAAGGTAATAGAATCCCTGAAGTTGACTGAATGTAGAGGAGATATGGTTAGAATTGAGCTTGTTACCAATGGAACAGGAATTCCAGAAAGCACAGGAGAAGGTAGCTTTAGACTTGAAGGTTGGGGGTATTGGGTTGAGGAGGAGGACAATAAAGGAGTAGCTAGAGAGGGGTGGTGGACAGGGTTTGAATAATGGCAACTAGTGGTTCAGAATCACTGGGATGGGGCAGGTATGATGGGAAGGAACTGGCAATGATTGAAGGATGAAATCTAGTAGGTCATTATTGTCCATAGGGACTCAACTTTGTGTGGTATTGACCCATATCTTTATACCCTGACTCCTTCCCCTCTTTTCTGTTTTCTTACAACTTAGTCCCTTCAATGTACTCTACGATCCAGTAACACTGTCCTCCTTGCTCTCTGTTGTACAAGGCACTCCAACTCCAGTCTCTGTGAAGCTAAGTCTCCTGGCCTCCCTGGCTTTCTTTAAGTCAGTTAAAATCCCATCTTTTGCAAGAAGCCTTTGCCAATCCCCCTTAATCCTAGTGCCTCCCTCAGAGGTTATCTCCAAATGATCCTGTCTATATCTTGTTTATACCTCCATTAGACCATGAGCTCCTAGAGTGGGGACTGGTTTTGGCCATGGAGTAGGCATTTAAATGTTTGTTGACTGAGAGTTGACTGGGATAACCTACTGAGGGTAATAGGCTCATGGAGGACCATGATGTTAGAACCAGGAGGAACCTTAGTGATCATGTGGTCAACCTTCTTCATTTTACACATAAGGAAACTAATACCCAGAGAGGTTAACTGACTTTGCCCAGTGTTACACAGGCAGTAACAGAACCTGAATGTGAATAGTGAACTGTACTAAAGAAACCAAATCTGTCAAGCCAGAATAACACAACATTTTCTATGTGGTAACCTGAACTTCTATATCTAGCAAAATTCCTAGCAGACTATATAATTAGCAGTATCTGTTTCACTACACTAGATATCCCAAGAGGTTTTAACCATTTTGGTGACATGGACTCCCCTGGTGAAGTCTCTGCATCCTTACTGAGAAATATGTTTTTAAAGGCATAAAACAAAATACATAGTACTATAAAGGAAGCTAATTATATTGAAATGTAGTTATTTAAAAAAAAAAAAGGTTCATAGGACCCCACGTTAAGAACTACTGCTCTATACTTAAAATCTGTTCATAGAGCAAGATAAATGTTTATTTGGAATGAGGGTGCTGAGCTTTAGTTAACCCTTCAATCAATCAGCAAGCAGTTAATAAATGAATAGAACACTGGATCTGGAATCAGGAAGATCTAAATTAAAATCTCTCCTTAGCCGCAAACTAGTCATGTAACACTTGGCAAGTCATTTAACTTCTGTTTTCTCCAGTGTCCTCATCTGTAGAGATAATAACAGCACCTTCCTCCCAGGACCGTTGTGTGGATCAGAGGAGATATTTGGAAAAGTTAAAGAACTATATCAGTGTTAGTTATTGTAGTTGCTATTATTATTATCTGTCAGGCATTGTACTAAGCTCTGGTGATAAAAAATTAAAAATAAAATGGTCCCTAATCTCAAGAAGCATACATTTTAATGGGAGAGATAGCATGGGTATATACACCATGTAAGTAAAATGAGTCTAGGTAGTATGAGAGGAAATGCACTAGAAGCTGGGGGGTAGGGGTCAGGAATCAGCAATGGCTTCATGTTGAAGTTGGCCTTCAAGCTGAGTCTTGAAGGGAACCAAGGATTCCAAGAGGCAGAGGCAAAGGGTGGAGGGTGGAGGAAATGAATTGTAGGTATGGGGCTTGGGGAGGTAAGGAAGGCTATAGGACACTTTAGATGAGGTAGAGTATGTAACAGTGGAAAACAATAACAAAAGGTTTAATTTAATTCTGCTGCTTTCTGACAAAGAATAACATAGGAAACAGTAATGTTTTCATCAGTGGTATTCAAGGTTCCCTATAATCTGTCTCCTATCTACCTTTCTAACCCGGTCTACCACTATTCCCCTAGATGAACCCTTACTACATACAGATTAGTCTGCTCACTGTCTCCCATCATGATTTGCTCCAAATATTCCACCAACATTGAATGCATCCCCACTCTTCAGCATATGTCTACCCTAACCATGGTTCAAAGCTAAGATAAACTCCCACATGCTTCATAAGGTCCACCATGACCATTCCAACCCACACTGATCTCATTTTCTTCTGAATTCATCTATCCAGAAGTCAAAAAGAACTACTGTAGGGAGTAGTAAGTTATGTTAAACAGTTAGGTGGAACAGTAGATGAAGTACTGAACCTGGAGTTAAGGAGACTTGAGTTCAAATTCTATCTCAGACATTCAGTAGCTGTGTGACGTTGAGCATGTCATTTACTCTTTGTCTCCTCCAGGTTCTTTACTATAAAATGGAGATAATAATAGCACCTACCTCCCATGGCTGCTATAAGGATAAAATGAGATGAAATTTGTAAAGTACTTTGTAAACCTTAAAATCCTTTACAAATGATGGCTATTATCATTATATCATTATCATTATTCAATCAAAAGTTGAATGGCTGAATATTTGCTAGCTATGTTTAAAAGGGTTTTCTGATTCACATTTGAGGGGCCTTCCAAATCTAAAATTCTGTAACTAAAATAAAGACCTTCCAAAACAAAATGATACTTCCTGTAATGCACACATCATTAGTTTGCTTAGCAAATCCTTTCTTATAAACTGTTAAAAAGATCAAACTCAGAAAACAGAACCAAAGAATAAATTTCACAGAATGATATTATGGGCTTCACTAACTGGGAATAAGCAACAAACCAATTTGCTCTTTTTCAGTAAAGGGCTCTTACATTCCCTAGAAGTCCACATGTCTTCTAATTATTTTTCTGACCTCTCCATTCCTGACATCACAGTACCTAATAGCTATTCAAATACTGCATCACAGTACCTAATAGCTATACAAATACTGTTTGATCTCATCCCACAATCATTTGGCACAATCATTTGTTTGAAAGGAGCAACATAAGCTAATGGTCCTGGAGTCAAGAAGTTCTGAATTCAAATCAAGCCTTGAACATTTAGCAGTTGTATGAACCTGGGCAAGTCACTTTAACTCTGTCCGCCTCAGCTTACTCAACTGTAAAATGGCGATAGCAATGGTAACAGCCTCCTAGATAGGGGATAATCAAAGGAGATAATGTTTATAAAGTGCTTAGCCTGGCACATAAAGCCTTTCTCCCTCTTTATTCTCTCCTTTTCTTTCTTTTTCTCTTTCCTTCCTTCTTTCCTTCCCTCCTTTTGGTTTGTGGTACAGGGGATCATGTCCTTATAGATTTAGAGTTGGAAGGATTCTTGAAGATTTTCTAGTATGATCTGCTCCAATAGATGAGAAAACTTAAGCCCAAAGAGCTACAGCAATGGAAATTCAAACCTAGGTGTTCCTAATCCAGCTACCTTTTCAGGGTACTGAGAAACCTTGAGGGTTTTCCACTCCCAGATTGAATTTTTTTTTTTTTTGACATTAAAAGAGGCATTGTTTGCCTCATTTCTTACCTGGCCTTAATCACTGAATGGGCATTATCTCCGTCAAACTGAGACCTGGGAAAGACTTAATTTAAAAAGGGCAAGGTCTCCTACTGCATCTGGAGCCATCTCCGGTCATCCTGATCTATATTTTGCCACTGAACCCAGAAGTGTCTGGAGAAGAAAGTGAGTCTGTTGACTTTGCACAGCCCTCCCCACTCGCCAGTCATTGCATCACCTTCCTGATGTCATGGTCCTTTTTGAGAAGGAAGGATGAACTGAACAACCACGGTACCACTGACTTCAAGGAAATTGATTCAAAATAGGACGATGGCAGAGGACAATGAAAGTTACCTTTCTCATGTCTCCAGCAGCTTGAGCTCTATTACAATTTTTAATGAACATAAAATTGAAAGCAGGCCTGTACAACATATGAACCTCGCAGCCCTCCAAAGGATTTCAGGCGAGCCATGAAAAATGTACAGTTGCCACTGCACGCTCTCCTGCTTGTCACGTGATCCACAGCAACCAACAATCATCAATCTGTCACTATTCTAACCTATCTGCCACTCAAAGTTTAGCCCATTTTAATTTTGGCCCCTACCTACTCCCAACTTATGAAGGTCTGACTTAAAGCAATGAAAAGTAAACTATGGTTTTTTTTAATGAAGAATGAAAAGAAAAACAAGACAGTAGAAAAAGCAAAACACCTCCTAAGACAAATAAAGTATACTTTGTGACAGAGGTTAACTGGAGAATAAAGATTTGGAAAACATTAGTGAAATGTAAATATTAAACAAATTCATTTGCACTGAAATTTAATAACAAGTATCCCTAAATGAAAGTTTACCTAAGAGGTGTCAAAGTCAAATAGAAATGGTGTCAGTAAGCCATATGTAAGGTCTCAGACTGACTTAGAAAATCACATGTTATCTATGTTTTATCAAACTTATTTTTTATTTTGTTAAGCATTTCCCAATTACATTTTAATCTGGTTCAAGCTGAACTCTGGGAGGTTGTGGGCCATGGGTTTAAGGGTGTTTGATACCTCTGGTTTACACTAATGAAATTAAGTGTTCATAATGAAAAGGTCTAACTAAAGCACATAGTTAGATCCTCTACTTTACAATAAATGCATTTTTTGCCTTTGTTAATAATATTTTTAAAGATGAAAATAAGATGTTGAGAAAATAAAGCACACAAGTCTCTTTGTAATACCTGCTGAACTGAGATATACTTTGAATATGTTTATAACTGACAAACGGTAAATCATGAAAAATCCTAGGGATATACTGATAGAATAGTCTGTCCCTTGAGACTTCAGCAAAACTGAAAGGTTGCTACTTGAAATTAATGAGATTTTATGGGATGCAGAATAACCATTCTAAATCGCAGAAAGGATTCTGAGGCTTGAATATGAAAACGGTACAAAGAAAATGAAATTCTACACATTGTAGAATTTCTCACCTTTCATATCTTTGTCCCCAGCCACTAATCTACTGTAAGATCCCAAAAGGAATCTGGGAAGTATAATTGGCTGGATCGAAACTAAAGAAATTTGAGAGAACTTGTCCTCAAGCAGGAAGGACTGTTCCAGCCAATACCACCCAGCCAAGCTAGTGGATGAAGTGGTCAAAGACTTCAATTATTCATCAAATAGCAAGCCCAAGGAGTCTAGTTGATGGACCCATCACCTTTAGAGACTGTGCCTTTAGCTAAACAGGTTACCTTATCAAGTTTAGCTCAGCAGCAGCTGCCCAGTGGACAGGCAATCTTTGATCTTCTCTAGCAACAGAGAATGGCATGTCTAACAGAGAAACTGTGCCAGCCCAACTTTTCAGTGAAATATCCCACAATGAACTTTGTGAGGACCCTCTCAATAAAGGACTTCGATACCCTTTAGGTCAGAGTTGTGAGTTGCTTTGTCTATAAGTGTTCCCTATAGTTTGCCTCATCAACACTATTCTTAAACTTGTGCTTACTTTCCTCTACCCCTATTCTATGTATATTTATAGGAGAGGATAATGCTATTTGAATAAGTTCTTTTTAAAGAACTGAGTCTATAAGCTGATAATTAAAAGGAGTCACACCAGTGGAGGCTAATGAACTAGTGCTAATGGGTAGCCACATACAGTTATTACTAGAATCCTGGCAGAGTTAAGAGCCACTCTTCTAGGAATTTTCTGAGGCCAGTGCAAGTTGACCCCAGAAAGGACCTGACATGAAGAAATAATCAGCTCCTAGCTAAGTATTATAGTAAGAGCCTTAATCAGATCAATCAATCACATGGTTCAATGTTCTAACAAAATAATAATTGTCATATTAGGAGATTTACTTAGTCATAACGGAGGAAAGATATTCAACAAACACCTTCAATTAGGGTATCACATTGATTTAGCCAAGCACAGGCGCCCTGCCTCCATATTGCCCAGTTAAATCCACCCCAATGAAGTTCCTCATAATTTTTTATACTCAGGTTATCAGGAAACCACGGCAATGTTTTGGCCTTAGTTCCCTGCGTCAATAAAATCTTCAGGATGGCTTCAATCACTTTTAAGTAAAAACTAGCCTAATCCAAATGGGATGGAGCTTTAAGAAAATTGGTCAGAAACCTATCTATTCAGCTCATCTTACTTGGCAACCCGTGGCTACAGTTAGTTTGAGTTATAGTACAGTACGTACCTGAAGTAAGTACAATGAGGTAAATTAAAAATCCTCTGTAGCTTACAAAGAAACTAATTCAGCTTGGTTATTCCTCCAATTAAGCCAGATTAATAAGGGTTTAATCTACCACATGTGAGGGAGGGCCTGACATAGATAAATATGCAGCTCTCTCAAGAGATAGTTTTGCACTCATTATGAAAAATAACCAAATAAATTCAGCAAGAGAAAAATTATAAAAAGGCATTTTGATTCCTACACAAAGATATATCATATGAACAAATATTTTCTCTTTTTATCTAGGGACAAAGATATTTCAGGGATAAAAAATTAAACTCTTAAGATGGGTATACTTGTGACAGCAACATTTTATTTACATTAAAAAAATCTTTTAGAATATTTAATTAGTGTCGCAGTGACGAACCATGATTCCAGAGGACTAAGAAGGGTACAGGCTGCCCTCCTGATAGAGATGATAGATTCAGAGTAGTCTGAGACATAATTTTTTGAGATATGGCCAATGTGTGAATTTGTTTTGCTTGACTTTACATGTCTGTAATAGAGGTTTTTGTTTTTCTTTCATTCTCAAGGTGGGTGGGGGGAAGGAGGAGTTTGAAAAGAGAATTTTTTCAGATCTTCATTTGAAAAAAATTAATTTAAAAAAGAATATTTGATCAGGGTGCAGAATTAATAAGGCTGAGTTCAAACCCTGCGTCAGACACTTACAAACTATGGGAAACGCTGGGCAAGTCACATAACCTATCAGCCTCAGTTTCTTTATCTGTAAAACAAGGATAATAATGGTATCTATGAGGTGTTTGCAAGAATCAAATGAGAGAATAAAAGTAACATGCTCTGTATACCTTAAATTGCTACATAAATCTTACCTATTATTAATTTTTATACTCTAATACACAACACCATAACCTCAGATGCCCTGAAGACAAACGCATGTATTTGGCACACTTGATGAAATCTGACTCTTATTTTTACATGAATAACATCTGCCATGGATGCTAATCGTACCCTTAAAGACTTTTGGCAAACAGAGGAAATTTCATTTCAACCTTGGCAGTGCTGGAGTTTATTTCCCAGAGAAGAACACATGCAAGTGATATATGACAGAGTCCCAAAAATCTTAGCTCAAAAGGTGTAGGTTGCTTTAATAGCTTAAGAACTGCACTAAGACTTTTGGGACATGCTATAAAAATACTAAAAGTCAACTATAACCTGCAAATTCATGATTATAATATCAAAGTCAGGATTTTTATGTCTTACTTTCTCTACTAACCCCCTGCCAAAACATCGAGATGTCTTCCACAGAGGCAACAAATCACTCAGAACTCCTTGAAACCCTTTCATACTGCCTAGTAAGTGCTTATGTTTATATGACATTTAAGGTTTACAAAATATTTTTAATAATAATAGCAATGATGATAATAATGATAACATCTAGGAGCTACACACAGCCTAAAATATGCCAGGCACTGTGCAAAGCACTTTACCAATGTTATTTCAGTTGATCCTCACCACAGCTCTGGGGGAAGGCGGGGGAGAATTGGGGCTATCATTATTCCCATTTTACAGTTGAGGAAAATGAGGCAAACAGAGGTTAGGTGACTTTCCCAAGGTAACCTGGCTAGTAAGCAGCCAAGGCTAAATTGGTCTTACTGACTCTAGGCTGAGTACTATATATGTGTATATATATATATATATACACACACACATATGTGTATATTACATGTGTACAGGTACATATATGTATCACACACATATATACACACATACATACAATGATGAAGAAAGTGGTTTTCATAAAGGTACAGTATAAAATGAAGTAAGTAAAAATTCATGTGTGAAAATGATCATGCAGCTAGCAACTCTCAAGAGACATTTTTTGAAGAGGGGCTTTCCTGACTTCTAGTCCAGCACTCTTCGCATCACATCAGTATGCTACTAGTGATTGCTGAGTAAATAATGGGCACTCAACAAATGCGTGCTAAAGAAAAAAGTACAGAAAGAGGGAGAGTCAGAGAATCTCAGAGCAGAAGGGACCTCAAAGATCCTCTAGTCCAAACTGAGATCAGAATCCTCCACAACGCCCCCACCCCCCACCCTAAAACCCACAAAGTAGACTTCCTGTCTCTAAACTGGCATACTCTCCATCTCCTGACACAGCCCATTCCCATTCCATTTTGGACAACTCTGATTTTTAGGAAGTTTCTCTCCTGAGTGAGGCTGAGCTCTTTGTAGATGGTAAAGTGAAATCACCCTCCCTCTGACTTACCACTCGTCATTAACTCTTCCCTGAGAGATGAAGTAGAGAAAATTCAATTCCTTCTTTTACATATCACATATTCTTTACATATTTACACTTTCATATGGTTTTTGGAGACCACAATCATGTCTTTTTTTAACTCTTCTCACCAACTGAAGTAACCCCAGCTCCTTCAAGTAATCCCCATAAGGCATGGTTCCAAAGCTTTCTAGGATTTATCAATTCCACTAATGATACACCATGACCTTGTAGAAATCTTTGGTTCTATGTGACACAATTAACTTAGCTACAAATGGGGAAAATAATTCAAGTCATATCAATGAACCAATTCCAAAAGCATTTTTTAACCTGGAATAACTTATTATGAAAATATAAGGGTAAATTTTCATTGTTAGGAATGCTATCATAATGAAGGAATCTTTAACCTGGTTCCATTCTGATTCAGCAAATGGTTCAGGAGCTATTTTTGTGATTCTGCTTTCAAAACATTTTATATTAAGAATGAATCTGCAAAGGTATTTTCTTTGCCCTTGGACAATTCTGTGCTCTGAATCCTGTACTATAACAGAGCCTGAGTATGTATTGGCCCCACTAGAGGCAGAGGAATGAAGGTAACTTCCCTGGAGTACTTTGGGCTGACTTAGTAAGAATCACTCTTCAACTCTTCACATCCCTCTCTTAAATATCAAACCCACCTACCTCAACAAAATATTCAAAACACCTTACTAATTCCCTCCCCAAAATGCTTATCCCTAGACATTAGAAGATTCCAGAGCTTGGAGGAGGACAGGAAAAAAGAGTAAATACCCTATATGATATTATCTTTGTTCAATAAATACTTTTGATAAATTAGCTTATTGAATCAATAACTCAGTTCAGCAGGCATTTACTGAATTCAATTTAGTAAGTACTTATTAATGACTACTCTGTATAAGGAACAGATGCTATGGGTGATAAAAAAAAAAACCCCACAAAATATCTTTTCTATCTTTAACAAGTTTACAATCCAGTAGGGAAGATAAGAGACACATATATACTAATATTTAATATGAAGTGTGATAGGACCAGTGTCTACCAGGTTCTCTGCTCTCTTCACCTTTCCCTTTTCCTTTAGAAAATGCTAACAGAAACCACAACTTGATTGACTTGGGGAAGATAAGGCTGAAGTTTTGTCTTCCTTGACTAAGCTTTCTGGTGACTTCTGGCCATGTGAGATGGCTTTGGGGTCACCTAGAGGCATCATGAGGGATGTAATTGGTAGAGGGTTCACTTATTTAGTGGATGTCTGAAGGTTACCATCCTGCCCTGCTGATCAGATGCACTTCTATGTAAAGATGAGAGAGGCATCACATCTTTAGCGGCTAAGTACTTCCTGTGTTTGGGCTAAGTAAATTTCTTTTTATTAACTGTTAAATCACTTACATGTATCTCATTTCCTCTCAACATTGAATCTGAACTCATAAAGTTGACACTCTGCACAGGACGCAAGCATGAATGAGACCCCCTGCCCTCAAAGTTTAATGTCATGGAGAGTCAAAGAATTATTAGTTAGGTTCAATCAAACTGCTACTGAGTGGAAGAATCTCTCCATATTTCACTATGCTGATTCTCCAATGACTGACTCAGTCCATCTTCAGGAACACACATGAAGCCTTTCCAGCTTGGTAGACCTTGCCTGGGATTAGGCCACTGCCACAGAGCCTACGGTGTTACAGCAAGCTACATAGGGGTATCTCCCGCACCATGATGCCAGAGTAGGAGGGATTAAACCAACACATAGATACTAGCAGTAAAAAGTTGGATTAGGATAACTACAAAGATAACTACTAGGTTTCAAAGGAAGTTACACCTGCTTTTGTGGGAATAGGGAAGAATCCAGAAGGAGTTCATATTGGAGGAAGAATTATCTGGACCTTCCAAGATGACTGTGACTGAAAGTGGAACAGAAGTGACATCCAACGAGTGACTTTGGTAGACTTAGCTCTTCTCAGCGATGCAAGGACCTAAAAGAACTCAGAAAGACTAATAGTGGAAAATGCCATCCACATTCAGAGAAAGAAATATGTTATCTGAATGCAGATCGAAACATACTCTTTGATCTCTTTTTTTATTCCACTGTTTTGTTGTTGTTTATTTTTCATGGATCCCCCCATTCATTCTAATTCTTCTATACAACATGGCTAATATGAAAATATGTTAATAAGAATGTATGTGAAAAGTCTATATCCAATTGCATGCTGTCTTTGAGAGGGGAGACGGGAGGAAGGCAGAGAAAATTTAAAACTTATGGAAGTGAATGTTAAAAACTAAAATAAATTATTTAAAAAAAAAAAAAGGGTACATCCAAGTAGAGAGAACAGCATGAACAAAAGTACGGAGGCTTGAAAGCACAGGACTCATTTAGGAAATAACAATCAATCTAGTGGAAATGAATTTATTTAATAAAAGATAAAGATGAAAAGATAGGTTGCTGCCATATTGTAGAATGTGATGTATGCCAGACTGAGTAGTTTAGATTTTATTCAATGGGCAAAGGTGGACTATGAAGGTTTTTAAATAAGGGAAGTGATTCTTTAGGAATCAATCTGTTTTAGGAAGATGAATCTGGTAGTTGTGTTTAAGGTTGGATTACAGTAGGAAGAGAACAGAAGCAAGCAACCAATTGGGAGGCTAGTTTCGAGGGTCACCTAAGCCCAGATATGGGGCAGCCCCCCCTTTTCTGGTCCACAAAAACCTCCTTTGTTTGGTTTACCCCTGAAAAGAAGGATAAAGTATTTTAACTTTTAGGATACCACTGTCAGGGCAAGCCTTCCAGGAAGTAAGGGTAGTATCTATTTATATATCTTCTTCCCTCCTACTTCTATGGTGAAGGATGTTAAGCAGAGGGATAGCTTGGAGGGGGTGAGGGGGTGTTCACTTGCTCCAGTTTTCTGGGAAGTACAGAGCTGATTTGGCCCCAGTAAATCAGAGCTGGGGAGCCAGAAATCAGTACGACAAGGGTGAGCAAACTCAATTGCCAGTTGGCTGAACAGTCTGTGAACAGAGTGCCATTGGGCTTAGCAGCAGCTGGGAAAATAGGGCAAGGCAGGTCACTCATCAGGGAGGAAAAAAATGTAGGGAGGGATGGCTTAAGGGATCCTAAGGTGTAGCAGCTGGAAGGGGGCAGTCAAGCCAGGCCAAATTTGATCTTCCCAAGGCTGCCTTTGGTTGGACTGAATGACCTGTGACTCTGTGCACTGAGCTGGGATGATCCTCCTCAGTATTTGCCCAGTCCTGTCTGCTCAGCCTGTCTTCCATAGCTCTTCTCTGTGCTGTCATATTAGAAAAACACATTCCAGAACTTGAATCTGGCTTACATAAAAGTTTTGGAGGGCTGCTCTAATGTGACCACAATACTGCCTCAAGATCAGAACTGCAGGCATGGGAGGGTGTGGAGCCACTTAAGAGGTCTCTAGCCTCTTTCAGTAACACAACAAAATTTCCAAGGAAAAAGGGTCAGGAACATGGCGGGGAAAATTCCATGCCTTTTATGCAGGGTTACCTTGGAAGCCTACTTGATTCTGACAGATAACAGGTGTTGGAAAATTACCATTTCCAGCTTAAATGCTAGCAAGACGGCTGCAAATATTGTGACTGCCTGCAATTCTGGAAAATCACCTCTGCTACCTTTCTCTTCATGTAAAAATCCCATTTTCGTGATCATGGTCTGTGTCCAGTTCATTAAGTTGGTGTGTTTCTCTCTTGCCCTGTCTCCCCACCATTACTGGTTTAGCATGTGAAAAAAAAGGAACCCAGAGATTTCTACTTCTGCTTCACAATTTCATTGAGCTCGTCAGGTTTGTCTTGCTGGTCATATATGTCTGAGAAATGGAAAAGATCAGCCAAAGGGCATAGGTTATTACTGTTTAGCATTTATGAAGCAATAAAAATGTATACATATATGTATATGTATATATATTTAACTTTCAAATATAAGATTAAATTTATATCGAAACTAATTTCATTTAATCAGAAGGTAATAATCATAATGACATTTATAAAGCTCTCTTATTTCATCTGATATTCACAACAACCTTGTGATATTGGTGCTATTATTCTCATTTTACAGGTGAGGAAACTGAGGCAGAGAGAGTAAAGTGACTTTCTCATGTTACATAACTAGTAAGGATCTGAGGCAAGATTCACACTCAAAACTTTCTGACTACGAGTCTAGCACTCTATCTGCTGTGACACCAGCAAAATGGTACAAAGAAAAGCAGCAAAAGGTCAAGGACATATGGGGGGTGGGGGGGAAATGCTGATGCCTGCTTTCTTAGACACTTAAAAAATACTGAGTCTGGACTGAATTACCTTATAAGGAAATGAGGTCTACCACTGGCAGTGTATGAGTAAAAGCTAAAAGGGCTTTATCTACTGAATAAGAAGTTAGACTAGAAGTCTTTTAAGGTTCCTTCTAATATTCAATGATTCTGTCACTTATTCATTAAATACTAACTACAACCTCCAAAAGGTCCTGTACTACGTCCTGAGAAAACACATTTCTAAAGAGAGGTTAAGACGTGTTAGACAAGTGTACCATGTGGCAAATGATGGTCTACAATCTAGTTCAGGGGTAGAGAACCTGTGTGACCTTAAAGCTACAAGTGATCTTCTAGATCATTGGGTGTGGCCTTTTGCCTAAGTCCAAATTTTACAGAACAAATCCTTTTATTAAGTGGATTTGTTCTGTGAAGTTTGAATTCAGTCAAAGAGCCACACTTGAGGATCTAGAGGGCCACATGTGGTCTCGAGGCTGCAGGTTTCCCTCGCCTGGGCTAGCTTATACAAAAATTTTGGAGAGATGCTCCAATGTGACTGCAAAGCTGACTTAAGATCAGAACTGCAGGCAAAGGAGGGTGTGGAGCCACTTAGGAAGTCTCTGGACCCTTTCAGTAATACAACAAAATTTCCAAAGAAAAAAGGTCTGGAACAGAGAAGAAAGGTACAAACCAGTATTATGAGGGTTGAGGAGAGGAAGAAATCACTCGTGGCTGGGAGGGATAGGAGAAGGTTTTGTGGATAAAAGAGCATTTAAGCTTAGTCTTAAAGCAGGGATAGGATTTCACAGTTGGAGATAGGAGATCGGGGAGAGGAATGAAGTATTAATAAAAACATGGCAGAGATGCAGACGCAGATGGCCTCTGAGGTCTTTTCCAACTCTGATATTCTACGATTCTTTGAGGGTGACATATTTCAGCCAAAGAGAATGGCGTGAGACAAGTCTGGGCAACAGGAATTAATACAGTTTTCCTGCACTACTGAGCAGATTGGTCTGGAGGGCTGAAGCAAAGAAGAGATAAAAATTAAGGCTAGACACCCAAGGCTTGAGGTCATTGAGGAAAAGGAGTCTGGAATATCATCTTGGATAGGTAACAGGGAGTCATTAAAGGTTTTGGAGCATGAGAGTGAATGACCAAAACTTCACTTTAGGAAGATTATTCCAGAAGCAGTGAGTAGGATAGACTAAGGAAGAACAGATCAAGTAATTTGGCAAAATACTTCATTACTTTATGTAGGAGGAAATGAAGACCTGAACTAGGACAGTGGCACTGTGAGAAGGTGAGAGATGTTGAGCAGACAAAATCAACAGATATTTTTTAAAAAGACTTTTACTTATACACTACCTACATATTTCCTCCTGCCTACATATTTCCTCCTGCTGATCCCCAAAGGGCCATCCTTTAAAACAAAGATTTCTTTTTTAAAAGAGGAAGAACAAAAAAAATTCAGCAAAATTAGTCAACAGATTATAACAATAATAAGTAGCATTTTTATAGCACTTTAAGGTTTACATAGCACTTTGCAAATATTATCTTATTTCATCCTCACAAATACCCTAGGAGGTAGGTACTATTATTATCTCCATTTTACAGATTAAGAAACTGAAGTAACCAGAGGTTGTAACTTCCCCAGAGTCATAGAGCTAGTAAGAACCTGAGATGAGATTGTGAGTCAGGTCTTCTGACTCCAGGTCCAGTATTCTATTGACTGTGCAACTTAGCAGCCTCTAAAAAGCCAAAACAAACAAACAAATCTCTAACATGAAGGACTTGATAGAACTTTTAAAATGATCGAGTATAGGATGTTAAGAGAAGGAAGAACTGAATATTATTACAAGATTTTAGTTGCAGCTGACAATGAAGACAGTAAGATAATTAATAGGGGAGTCAAAAGAAATTGGTTTCAGGGCAGGGAAAATATGAGTTTGGTTTGCTATATTGAGTCTGATGTGAAAGAGGTACAACCATCTTGAGATGTCTAATACTAGATAAATTTATTAAGAATTAAGGAGGATGACTTCTATGCCTGTACCTCAAAGAGATCATAAAAATGGGAAAAGGATCCATATGTACAAAAATATTTATAGCAGCTCTTTTTATGGTGGCAAAGACTGGAAATTGAGGGAATGCCCATCAATCGGGGAATGGCTGAACAAGTTGTGGTATATGAATGTAATGGAATACTATTATTGTTCCATAAGAAATGATGAACAGGTAGACTTCAGAGAGGCCTGGAAAGACTTGCATGAACTGATGGCTGAGTGACATGAGCAGAACCAGGAAAATGCTGTACATAGTAAAAGCAACATTGTGTGATGACCAACTCTGATAGACTTAGCTCTTCTCAGAAATGCAACGAGCTAAGACAATTCCAAAAGACTCATGATGTAAAATGCTATCCACATCCAAAGAAAGAACTATGAAGTCTGAATGTAGATTTAAGTATACTATTTTCTCTTTTTTTCTTTGCTTTTTTTCTCATGATTTTTCTCTTTGGTTCTAATTCTTCTTTACAACATGAGTAATGTGGAAATAACATTTAATATGATTGTACATATATAGCCTATATCAGATTGCATGTTGTCTTGGGGAGAGGGAGGGGAAAGAGGCAGACAAAATTTAAAACTCAAAATCTTATAAAAGTAAATGTTGAAAAATAAAACTAAATAAAAAATTTTAAAAAAGAATTAAGAAGAATGCACTTGAGAGTAGAAAAAGAGGTGTGGAACAGGCTGGGTTCCTTAGTCTCATCTTTAAGACCAATCTGGTCAAAGACTGGCTGCCATTATTTTGTCACCCTCTTTGCAGTTAGAAGAGAAAGAGGAGTAGCTGGAAGATGCCAAAATAACTTTTCTATAAATGTCAAAAACTTATCCCCTTGTAATCTTTTCACTGTGGATGAATGGAAAATAGGTTTTTGCCTGGAAACTTTGATAGGACTAAAATTTAGAGACATCAGAAGTAGCCAAGGAACACCAAGGGAATTGGAAACAATATTGGTTAAGATGAGCAAAGGCTAAGAGGACAAGTTGTGGTAATAAAATGTTGTGATCAGTAAGGAACTTGTGGCTGCAAAATGGTGGAAGTAAATTTTTGAGGTCTTCTTTTGAATAAGTAAGAATGAGGGATGAGCAGAGTGAAGAAAGCTTCTGTGGCAAACAGGATGGACTGCCTCTGTGTCCGTTCAGTAAAGACCCCCTATTCTGAATTCCCCTTTGAAGTAACTTTTTTTAAGAGGAGAAAAAACCCTCAACAATAACCAGGCAGTGTTCTCTGGATTCCACCCCATTTCAGCTTCAGAAGTGAGTCAGAGTGAGAAGAGCAAGTGGGAATGCCAAAGAGGAAGTTTAAGCAGTAAAAGTAGGAGATGATCACGCTTTTAGTAAATGCGACAGAGGGTAGGTCCGGAAAGTTTGACAGTATAACAGATGAAAAAGAAAAGGAACTTCGTGAGAACTAGAGTTTAAGAGGTCAAGAAAATAAAGGATGCATCATTCTGTTGCGATAAACAGAATGACAAAGAAAACAGATTAGTAGATCTTAATGATTAAGAGCAAAAAAAATTGTTTTTTTTACAAAAACAGGGCCAAATGACCTTAGAGATGTGACGTGATATGGCACTATGACATTCAAGAAGGCATTTCACAAGTTAATCAGAGACATAAGGCTAGTCAGAGGGTAGGAAATGGGTTACGGTGAGACTAAGTGGTGGACTTAAGAGACAGATTAAGAAAGCAGTTGAGTTTTCAAATAGACACAAGCTAAGCACAGGCAAAAGGAGAGACGATAGTATGAACTAAAGTTTCCTTAAAGCAAACAAACATATAAGGAGAGGGCACAATGAAAACTGGCCTCAGAGTCAGGATGACATGGAGTCAGGAAGACCAGGACTGGCTCATATTCTACCTCAGACTGATGACCAGTCCTGTTGACTATGTGGCCCTTAACAAGTCATTTAACCTTGCAATGCCCCAGGTGACTCTTTAAGATTAGAAGTTGCAGGGCAGATGATGACCTGCTCTGGAACAGGTAGTTTCCTTACATTGGAGAAATCACAGATCCTGTCCAAAATGAACATCTTACAATTCTCTTGGCCTCACATGTTAAACACCTCAATTCATTAAGATGAGAAAATTTCAAGTACAGAATACAAGCTGCTTGAGGACAGATATCTGTCACACTTTTGCTTTGATATCTTGAGTGGCCAGTATAGAGTCTGGCACATAGTAGAAACTTAATAAATGCTTGTTGAGTAGATCCAGTGAATGGTTAAGACAGACAATGGTGGACAGAGTATTTGGAACTAGGAGTGTGTGTGTAGTGAATAGATTGCTGGTTTTGGAGTCCAAAAGACCAGGGATTAAATGCTGCTTCAGATACCTACTTCCTTTGGGACTCCCAGCAAGTTACCTAATCTCTCAGACCCAGTTTTCTCATCTATAAAATGAGGGGACTCCCAAGGTTCCCCTTTACTCTAAATCTGTGAGCACAGAGTAGGAGGATCTTTAAAGCCCATCTCTGGTTCAGAGTACCAGAGGAAGAAGAAATGCCACCATGGCATAATGGAAAGACTGCTAGATTTAGAATCTACTTCAATAGATCTCTGTTCAAATGTTTGTTGTCGCTTAGTATATCTATGTGACTTTGACTAAGTCACTTAACCTTGGAAGGCCTCAGTTATTGGTAAAATGAGGAGAATCAGACTAGACAAACCTCTAAGGTCCCTTCCAATTCCAATAAATCTAGAATTCTGTGATCCATTACTAGATCACAGAAAAAGAGAAAACCAATCAACTGAATCAGAGAGAAATGTAATGATACAAGGAGATCAATAATATGTGAACATGGCTGTGTATATAGCTATGGAGTCAGGTCTACCTGCTGATGAATTTTCTTTCAAAGTGATTTAGGGCTTGTTTGTCATAAATCTTGCTTCCTTCAAAGCAAATTCAAATACAATCTACTATTTTAATCATCACTGTCTACCATTTACGGGAATGATTTCTTTACATTTGTCTTATTTTCTCTGCTTTTAATAGTGGTACATTTTACCCATGTGAAGTTTTTTTTTAAGATTTTTGGTTTTTTTGCTCAATTCTTAAGGCCACCAGTGACCAACATTTTACATGTGGTTACACTAGCCTCCATGTTTTGGTATTTTCATAAAACATCTTTATCTAATAATAACCTCTACTTTCCTTAACTGTCACAGGGACAGGCATGTGATTCCCTTTCACATAAATGAATTTTAAATAAAGCACCTTTGTGGTTTTTTAAAAAATAAATGATCATTAATTATTTATGAAATAAGAACATTAGTAAATATAAATAGGTCAAATTGTGTAAGAACTGAATAGGATAGGAATCTACATTTGATTATGTTGCTATATCCAGTGTAGCATCAAGGAGACAGATTCAAGGGCCTCTAAGGCCAAGGAATGATGATATGTTTCAACATATTTCTTTCCTTCTATTGGCTTCTACCATTGCCATTGGGTTATCTACTAGCGTCTGTACAACCGTAGGCGTGTTTGTTCCACATCATTCTTTGGTCTATAGCCTACGAGAGGCTCTACAGATTTAACTCTGCTTCAATCTCTCTGTACCTGACATCTTGCCAAGTAGGTGCTTGGTAAATGTTGATGAAATGCAATTTTAGGAGGTGTTACTTGAAGAATTTTTTTAAAAAAACCATATGCTTCAAAATGAAAAGGGGCACAGATCACTCTTTATTCTGAAAGGTTTATTTTTTTAAAAAGCATGTGAACATCTTTCAAAACAACTGGCAAAATGTTTTCACTGTGGTCTCACTTTGTTCTGTATACAGTATGACATTCCTCTTCCCTCTTCCCCACTACACAAGTATATCTAAACAGAACATTTAATTGATCCAAATTACATTATATTTGATATTAGTAGGCCTCTTTTTTCCTCAAGTAGAAGATAAACAGGAAATAGGTAATTCAAATGATGTAAACAGTGGTTGATTGCATGTTAGAAATGCCTCTTATCTCCATTTCAGGTTTTAATTGTATACATGCAAATGGGTTTTCAATATTTATGGAAAACTACATCAAAATTTAAAATATATGTAAAAATTCCTGAAGTGGTTAAAAATGTTCACAATGTACTACTCTAAATGGAAAAAAAAAGAATGACAGTTTTAAAGAAGTCTTTTTGTTTCCTAAACAAAGCAATGATTTTATTTCAGGCCTTGTCTCTTATTAGTCTATATCAAATAGGAAAGCAGGAATACAAAGTGCAAAAAGAAAATGAACTCTGCTTAAAGAGTTCAGGGCATTTTTTTTTTTAATGAAACGGAACACATAATGACTGTTATATTACATTCCCTTCTCATTTCGATGTCAGATTTATTCACAAATGATTGTCATCATTTGTTTCTGAGAGATATTTTTGATACCAGTGGTACTACTACTTGGCATGATTCATAACCTCTATGTGCTAGGCGTACTCAGGAGTGAAAGATCATGCCCTCCTATGCAGTCTAGAATAATTTATGTATTCTTTATCCTAGTATAGACTCTTGACATAATGAGGAAGGAGGTACTGGTATTCATGAGGGATAATAATTATGCCACTGATCCTCTGAATATCTCAAACAGAGAGGAAGCGAGTATTTTAAGAAGAAAACCAAGTATTCATTCCTGGTGTGTGGAAAGAATAAGAGACTAAGAATAAAGAGGGAGGGTTCTAAATCATAGATTATTAGCTCCTTGAGGGCAGGGGTTTGTTTTTATTTTTGGTTTTTGGGGTTTTTTTAGGGTTTTTTTGCCTCTTTATATACTTCCAGAGCTTAGCACAGTACCTGGTATGTAGTAGGTGCTTAATAAATGTTTACTGATTCTATTGATGGAAACTGTCATAAATTGCCCCAATGTGCTCCTGGGTAAGTTACTTGACTTAGTCTGTGCCTCAGTTTTCTCACATGCAAAATGAGTTAGACTATTTGATCCACAAGGTTTAGTATGGTTTTGAAATTCTATAATTCTGTGATTCTTTCAACAAGTTCAAAGAGTACTAGGCAATTAAGCAAAAGACAGCAGATACTGACAGAAAGTGGCTGACAACATATACCTTACTCTTCTAGTAATCCCCTATCTCTCTGCCATGTGATAGAAGATATGTTTCATAATTGATTCTCTGGAATGTTTAGTTTTTATATATTATTCTTGTCACTGACAATGCTGACTGGTTGTTTAATTATGATCAGGAATGTCTTATGAATAGGGTTCATTCTCTAATTATTCCTACCTACTTACAGAACTTATAGGTTAATGACAACCTATAATAAAAGGAAAAATCAAAAATTTTCCATCAACATCCAAAGGTCCAAATGTTTTTTTTTTTGTTTTTTGTTTTTTGTTTTTTTTCAAAAAAGTGACAGGAGAGATTTGAGTGTTTCTTGTGGCTGAAATCTGGACTACCTTTTGGATATTTCACAATTCATAGGACATGATCTTTTGATTTACCATGTCCGATTCTGTACAAGGAGAATGGCTCAGAATCCAACGGGTCTATTTTAATTTCAAGGTTGGCATACTAGATATCTGCCTTAGGGAGATAAGCTCGTCCTTATCTTGAGAAAGCAACGTTCTCAGTTACTACATAGAGAAAATTATTATGACTAATGCTCAAGTTGACTGTGCTCAGGTATGACTGTAGCAAAACATAAAGTTAATTAACATTTCATGGGAAATTTTTTTGGTTGTTCAATGACACAACACCAGAACAACAGCCAACCCTGCCATATACAGATTTCTCTTTCAGAGGCTCTAGCATATGCTGTCACATTTTTACAGAAAATCTATGAGCAGTAAAAGATTTCCTAAGGCTCAGTTTGAAGAGGTGGAAAAATGTCTTAGAGTCAAAGCAGAAGATAAAAAGGATTTGAGAAAACTTAAACCCATTTTGAATACCAAAGCAAAAGACTTTGAGGTTCCCATAAAGATGAAGGTGAAGAAAAAGCAATGAACATCCCAGAGAAGCCATAATGGAACTTAGCTTCTTCCTCATGGTAGCGAGATGAGAGACTGTAAGGACACTAAGGTATCCACCATCAGTCACGGGTCTCTCTCTGTTATAAAGCTACTTCCTGGGGAAACAGCCCGTTCTTTTGTACTTGACATTAAAAACAAACAAACAAAAAAACCCATCACATTTTATTGAGGCCCTTTTGTCTTTAGATACTAAAATAATTTCCCACCTCACCAAGCAGGTTGAATCTTCCCTTGAGACAAAGAAAACAAAGAAGGAAAACCAGCAGAAACAGGAGAAAGAGGCTGAAATACAGCTAACTCTTCTAGCAGGCTCCCATTTCTGCCATTCAGAAGAAAATAAATTTCATTATTGTTTCTCTGGGATATTCCTGTTGACTTTTCTTCCCCAGTTACTTAGAGTTTTTACTTATTTTTGGTGATCTTTTCATTTACTTTGTTGTTGTCTTTGTCTATATTTGTCCTATTCATCTTATTTCAATTTCTATTCATTAATACAAATTTTCCTATGTTATTTCATATTCATCTATTTGTACTGCGTGACAATATTCAATTACATACACATGCCTTAGTTTCTTCAGGCATCTCTCTATCAGAAGGCATTCAAATTGTTTTTAGTTTTTTACTAGTACAAAAAGATCTGCTATGGATATTATTTATATTGGAACTTGTATATATTCTATTTAAACTCCCTCAAGGTATTGTTCGCTGGAGGGAGAGGTAAAGCCAAACGGTCCATTTATCAACTGGAAATGGCTTGTATTCTTATAAATTTAACTTGGTTCTCTATATATGTGAGAAATGAGGCCTTTAATTAGAGACACTTGATATAAAGATTATGGGAATATAAATTTTCATTGCTGAAACCTTGCATGGTATCTTAGGGCTTACAAGCAAGATTTCCTTTCAAGGACCACGCCTTAAATTTAAATTACTCTGGCTCTCATTGACTGTCCATCAAGCCTCATTTGGTCATTGTTTGGGCTCAGATTCTCAGTGAGAGTGTAAATAGCAATGGCTTCTAATTTGGCCAGAAATCTTGAGGGTCTTCCCCTGAGACTGATTTTTTAAAAACATTAAAGAGACAATTCTTTGCCTTATTTCTTACCTAGCCTTACTGGGCATTGCCTCAGTCAAACCAAGACCTAGGAAAGACCTTAGCTTCAAAAAGCCAAGGTCTTCCACTGAATCCTGGGCCATCTCCAGTTTTCCTGATCTTATCTTGCCACTGGACTCAGACAGTTCTGGAGGAGAGTGAGGCTGATGACTGCATAGTCCTGCCTCCCTCAAATCTAATTCAACTGCATGTCACAGTCCTCTTCCTGAAGTTACTGGCCCTCTATGACAAACAACAATAACCTGTCAGCTTAATGACTTGTCTTGAAGTTAGGTGGTGCAGTGGATAGAGTACTGGCCTTGAGTCAGGAAGATCTGAATTCAAATTCTACCTTAGATACTTACAAGCTATGTGACCCTGAGCAACTTCTCTCAGCCTGAGTTTCCTTGTTTATTAAATGGGGATAATAATAGCACCTTCTTCCAAGGGCTCTTGATCATGAGCCTCAAATGAGATAACATAGGCAAAGTACTTTGCAAACCTTAAAGCTCTTATATAAAAGATAACTACACAGGACTATATCTTTCTGTTTTTATCACCTCTAGTACCCAGCAAAAGATGTACTAATGAATTTGAAAGAGTTATTGTTCATTCAGCCATGTTTGAGGGTCCAGTCATGTTATGTTCCAGACTAGAAGTAGTCATTGTAAAAGGTTAGCACTAAAAAAATCTTTAGAGCAAGCATACCTAGGACTTATGAAAACTTTCTTGTTTTGGAAGGGGAGAACTTGGGGGTCCTCCAAGATGCTGGTCATTAGTCGAACTATGTGTTTTTCTCTTTTTTACTTCCTTTCATTTGAAAAGATTATTGAACAAAGTTAGATCTATGTGACATAAAATTTCATATGATTTTAACATATGCATTAGAAATCATCTTTTTTGGAAGTCTCGAAAATTTTCATTATTTTTGGTAACCAACAAACAATAGACAAAGTGATATCTTAAATCTCACCTCTGCCACCTACCTACTTGTGTAATACTGGGCAAGTGAGTAAAAGGTCTCTAGGCCTCTGCCTACACCCTCTCTCTATCTTTTTCTGCAAGGTTGATAGTGCAACCTGGAAACCTCCTCTCCTCACTAGTGAATCCCAACCCCACTACAGGCAGGATCCCTGATATTCTTCCTCTCACTTACCTCTCTACATACTCTGGATTCCACCTCCCCCTCAGCTGCCAAACTGCCCTCTAATTCCTTTCCTTTCTTCCCTTCTTGCCCCCATTTTTCAGAGCCCTTATATATGTTGTCTTCTCCCCTTAGAATATATTCTTGAGGATAAGGTCTGTCTTCTTTGAGTGTATTTGTATCCCCAAAATTTAGCCCAGTGTATCTGATATATAATAATTAATTAATAAATGCTCTATCAACTGCCTATGCCTCATGTTCCTTATCCATAAAATGTGGAGGGTGTATTCTTTGACCTCCAAGATCCCTTTCAGCTCTAAATATATGATTCTATCATTTTCTCTACCTCTCAATCAATTGTGTGATTGTGAAGATAGTTCTGTGGTAGATGACTGTTTAGAAAAGTCTATTTTCTTATCCTTTCCTCAAGGATGTTTTCTTTGCCTTGTGATCACTTAATTTTCAGAAAAGTAAAACAAATGTAAAGATGATACAATTAAAAGTCATCTTTATGTTTCATTGAAAATAATATGGTTGTCTTCCTTCTTTGAGCTTTTATTTGATGCAATTAATTCAATATATATGACCTTGAATTTCATTCTCTGGGTCTCTGTCTCTCTCTTTCTGTCTCTGTCTCTGTCTCTCTCTCTCCTGGAATACATTCCCCTCTCAAAGGTCAGAAACCAGGAGACTTATAATCTTTTTTCTCTGGAATATTCAATAATTCTGCTCCTATCATAGGTATAAAGCACTGAATAATCTTTCTCCACCAATGAGAAGTCTTATGCAAATGAAGCCCTCCAAAGTGACCTGCCCTTGTTTTCACCTTCTATTTTAAAAATACTTTTAAGTTGGTCAGTGAATTTCTTAGCCATCCACATGACTAGGGTTTTTAACTCTTCTTGTGTCAACAATCTGGACCCCTTCTTAGAATAATGTTTTAAAATGCATAAAATACCTAGGACTAAAAAGGAAATAAATTATATTGAAATACAGTTATCAAACTTAAGACAATTTTCAAATTCATGGACTCTAGGTTAAGAACTCCTGTTTTAGATAAATCTTTTTTTTCCCCTCATAGGAATAATTAATCAATAAGCAGTTATGCTCCAATGACATGAATTGCAATTCTTTCATGCCCTGACATGAATTTCTGTGACTAAAATATTCATGTCTTTATGATCAACCTGTTAGTAAAGTGATTCTCCAGAATCATGTAGGTGAGTGCCCAGACAACAGTCCATTACTGGGTCTATACTCTGAGATTTCAGCCTCCTAGGAACTGCTTCACTGACAAAATCCTTTGATGACCTAAAGTCAGAGGCATCAGAGTATTTCAGTGGAGTGAGTGTTGTATGTACACTTCTATGAAACAGAAATGAGAGACCTAACATAATTGAAGAGCTTTATTTTATGTCATTTGTGGGGGTTGGGAGGAGATGCTTAGGACATGTGAGCTCATCTATGTAGGGAGTTCTTACCTGAGTACACTCTGCCAACACAGAAATGCACCTGTTCTGCAACTTAAGAGTCTTAGAAAGTTGCCTAGGGCACCACTAGGTTAAAGGACTTCCACGGACTCATAGAGCAAACATGTGTCAGAGACTGCATTTGAATGCTGGCCATCTTGACTCCAAGACTTGCTCTTTATCCATCAGGCCCTGTTGTTTCTTTTTCATATCATGTAATTTAATTAATGGAACCAGGTGTTTCCAACTTTTTTCCTGTCATAGACTCCTTTGGCAATTTCGCAAAGCCTATGAACCTTTATTCAGAATAGTGTTTTCAAATACACTAAAAATACATAGGATTACAAAGAAAATCTATTTTACTGAAACACACACACAAGTTAGAGGATCCCTGGTTAAGAATTCCTGAGTTCTTAAATAGAGGGCTGGATCTTTTCTACATAGCATGGGGCTCTAGCCAAGATGAAGGATCACTTATATCTTCCCTAGTTCTGCCTCCTACAGATAAAATGGGATTTGTCCAAGGGCACATATATTTTAAATGTGCTATTGCACCATCTTACATTTGTATGGCTCTTTACAGTTTACAAAGTGCTTTCAAATCCATCAGCTTATTTAGCCCTCACTATAGTTCTATGAGGTAAGCAGGGCAGATATTAACCCCATTTTACAGAAGAAGAAATTGAGAGTCAGAAAGGTTAAATGACTTATCCAAAGTCACAGTGCCAGCAAGTGGGCAGAGCTAGAACTAGAACCCAGGTCTTCTGACTGCTGTACTTGTTTGCTTACTTTATGCTACCTCCACTTGGTTTCCCATTGCTCCCAGAAAAACCTGACCCTCAGTGAACATGGCTAGCTGTCAGTTCAAAAACATCTGAGATCCTTCTCCTTCCTGTTCCCTTGTAAGAGGCTATAATCTCATGGACTGCTCTTCATCCCTCACATTACTGTTAATCTCTTATTTTTTGAATTTTCCCCTGCTCAGTCCTTTAGCATGAAGATCTTCTTGCCAGTACATGCATTAAGAACTGTTCCAAGTTGCTTATCCAAAGCATTCAGGGCTCAACATTGGCAGTGATTTACTGTGCTTTAGGTCTCAACTCTCACACATGCCTTTAACAAGTAAAACAGGTACCATGGAAGGGACTGGAGGGATAGCCTTGGATACTGAGCTTGGTTTTGATTACTCACAAAACAAATACAGCAGAAGAAATAATGAAGCTAGTTTCATCATGCTATCTTGCCAGTGTGACTCAGCCTCAGGTCTCCACCTCCACTGAATATGTGGTTTGCCTACTCAGGTAGAGTAGGTTTCACAAAGGAAGCTCCTTTTCCAGCTTAGCATATGTGCACATCTTGAAAACTTAACATTACACATGATTCAAAGTTTTATCTAATACCAGATAATCACAATGAAACCTACCTCAAGGTAGCAAGATGATCTACAATGCCAAGAAACAGATATTTATATTTCCCTTTCTTGTGGGAAGTAACAACTTTGAAAACTAATGCAAATAGCAGGCCCTTAAAAAAATATTTGTTCATAGCCTGATGGATCATACATATTCCAAACTGACATAAAGGCAGTATTACTCTAAGATGTATCCAAATGTAGAATCTTTTTCTTTTAGAATTCAAACAACTGCAGAAATCCAAAGGACTACAAGAATGCCAAAATAAAGCATTAACAGCCTGCAGCATTGCCAACTGGGCTGTGATTCAGGACTGCCAATTATCTAACCTCAGACTGGATTGTCTGGTTTGGGGTACCTTTTGTTGTCCCCTGAGTACTCCAGGGGTTGGCTACAGCTTCTGTTTCATGTGCCAGAGATCCTTGGTTGCACCAATCTCTAACCCTTGCACCCAGCTGACACATGGCACACATCTGTTGAACTGAACTGAATGCCTAAGCATTTGGTAAAGCTTAAAGGATGCTATGAAGAATACCTTTTTCCCCCACTGGTGCAACCTTACTATATCTCACCATAATGTAATAACTAAGGAAAGACTTTCTACCTCAGTAAAACTGTACTGAGTCATTATCTACAGACATTTACTGGTTGTCTACTTTGAGCCAGGCAACAAATAAACATTTTTATAGTGCCCAGATAGCATATCCAAGGGATGATCTTAGGTAACAACGCTAACTCAATTACATATTTACTTTAAGTTTTAGGACTTGTCTATTTGTACCAGTACTAGCTTAAATCTAGCCTACAACTTCATTTTTCCCCCCAAATTTTTCAATCTGAACATGGTTATCTGAATAAAGTGGGGATAATAGCTACATGATATACATGAAGTAGGTGGTGGTGAAAATAGCCCAACATACCAGGAAAAGAGCTTGAGATCCTTAGAACATTTTGTGACTGATAATACTAGTTAACATTTATATAGCTCTTGAAGTTTACAAAGTACATTATCTCATTTGATCCTGTAAATAAGAGATGAAGACCATTGTCTGAAATAGGGTTAGAGACTGGCCTTTGATTTCACTGAAATAGGTAACTCCCAGGTGAGGACACTCCCTTTACCAAAGGAGATAGGCAGTTTTTCAGTAACTGATAGTCTTAGGGAATTCCTACAGCATTCGGAAGTTTTGATTTGTCAGGTCATACAGACAGTTTATGTTACAGGTAAGTCTTAAACTCAGACATTTCTGGCTCTGAGGCCAGTTCTCTACCCACTACGTCATACTATCTCTCTGGTTATATACTTGAAACAAATAACCCAAGGTCACAGTCTTTCAAAATAAAGTTTAAAGTAGAACCTGAAAAGTAAAAATCGAACTTGCAAGATGTTATTTGATTTCATTTTTCCATTAAAAAATATTTACTTTATTCTGAACTTAAGAAATAAAACAAACATTTCCATAATGCAGAGTTTGAAAAAACCTGTACCAAATATTATAGCATCTAAATTTTTAAAAGAAAAAAAAAGAATTACAGGTGGAAATACATAGTAGTACTATAATAGTGGGAGAATTTAATCTTCCCCTCTCAGAACTAGATAAATCTAATAAAAAAAACAAATAAGAAAGAAATCAAGGAAGTGAATAGAATTTGAGATAAGCTAGGTATATATTAGACACCTATAAACTAGATAGAAACACATTTAAAATTGAGAGATACATACAGAGTTAAAATAGAGGGTTGGAGGAGAATTTATTATGTTCCAGCTGACAAAAAAAAAATCAAACCAGAGTTAACAATCATAAATCTCAAAGTTATAGCTAAGACAGATTTAATTAAAAGAGATTAACATATTAATAAAAGGCACCATAGACAATGAAGCAATATTAATATTTGATTTCATTTAAGCAAGAAACTATTTATTGTATACCACTGACCTGTTGGCTTTAGCATATCCAACAGCATGTACTATATGAAGGAGGTACAATGGCTGGTACTACTTGTGTAGCCATGGGAAAAGACTTTTCTTTTGCTGGTCAAGATAGAAAACACTAAGATGTACACAACTTACTTCTTCAGTCTATCTTTTTACTCTGATGGTTGCCATCATGAGGGCAAAAAAATGAATTTTGTGGGTCCTGTCAAAGTTTTAATTATTTGCTTATTAAATTTTTTGCATCATTTGTACTTCCAAAAGGAATTGATAAAGGTAAAAAAGGGCAATTAGAAATAAGCATAGGAGAAAAACCAGGGTTAAAAGCAGATTGCAGGATTCTTGCATCTGGGGTGAGATATTTACTGTAGTCAAACGACAATTTAAGTCCAGAGCTTTCTAGCTATTAGGGCAAAAAGGGAAACACCTTGGCTTAAATATGTCTCATTGTTCAATAAAAGAAAGCACCATAAGTTGCTCTAGACAGACAAACATCTTTCTGGCACTAAACTATAGGAAGAATTTCTCACATAAATTTTCATATAAGGCAATGTAATGGGCTAAGCCTCCAACTACAGTTTTGTAAGAGATACAGAAACTATTTCTACATAAACATTTTTTATGGTGCCTCCCCCCATAAAAGCTGAATGCTTTATATTAAGTGTTAATGTATTAAAGACATTTCTGCAAGAAGTTATTATAATACACTCCAGATAACGGAGTTTTCTGATGATCTAACTAAATACAAGCAATGAAGTTTTGACAAGATTTCTTAATCTGCATTCTATAGAACTCTGGAGTTCCATAAAATCTGACTAGGAGTTTTTGTGAGAAAATTGTGATGCTAGTGTTATTCCTACTTCCCTCTAAATATCAAATCATGAATTTAAATTAAGCATGAAACAAAACTGTTTCTACATATAACATTTTTTCAATGTGAAAGCTTATTTTCTAATCTCTTGCTCCAAAATTTCCCTAGCTCACTTTACTAAAAAATCAAGTACCTGACGGTAATAAGTTTAAGTAAGTAATAAATATAAGGAGTAAGTATTGCTCCCAAATGTCTCCAATTTTGGTCATGGGTAGTAGTGAAGGCATCTCTGCTAAGATGCTTGAAACCTCTTAGGCTCCTTTGGAATGAAAGGTAACTTTACATTCATGTGATTATACAATAATAGGTGTAGAGCTGGTGGAAGAGGGCTTTGAGATCATTGCATTCAATGCCCTCATTTGATGAGGAAATTGAGGGCTTGAGAGGATAACTGGCATGAAAGAATATTTTCTTTTGAAGGGATGCTGGGAGATTTCATGGAACCAGTAGCATCCGAGCTTAGCCTTGAAAGAAAAGAAGAATTTAGAAATATTTGGAAATAAAGAGAGAGTGATATCCAGACATAAGAGATAACCTGCATGAATGCACAGATATGAGAAAATGGGGGACAGCTAAGAAGTTCAGTATGGCTTACTAAACATGTGAAAAAAAATCATGTCAAGGAAGTTTAGAGCCAGATAATAGATGGCTTTAAATAGTCAGAAAGGAATGTATATTTTGTCCTATAAACAATAGGGAGATACTGAAAAAAGAATGTGTAAACTACTCTGTCTTAAAAACTATAAACTACAACCACAAAAATCTCCTTTATCAAAAGTAACCCATCTTAATGTACCAGGTTCAGTTATAAATGTGTTACCTTCCAGATGGGCTCAGTTTCCTATTTAATTGTCTCCAAATTAACTGTTTATTAATGTATTCTTCCAACTCCTATAAACCATAATGTTCCTAGGCCTGGCTATACATTTGTTTCAGAGTTGAGTTGAGAAATAGCATCTTGCAGTTGCTTCACATGAAAAGAAATACCTAGCTTATGGAACCAGAATGCCAAGGTTCTCGGGCAACTCACCTCACACTGTGCAGGTCTGCATTTCTGAATGGGGTAGCCGACTGGGCAGAGTTGTTTCCTTGTTGATATCTGCAGACATCTCTTATAGGAAGGTAATATACTCTTTGCACCACCACCCGAACCTGCACTCCTTTCCACCTGGCTGTTCCCTGGCTTTCAACCACATCCAGGAGGGAGTCACTTATGGAGAACTGCCCTGGAATGTACTGCTTTATTTCTTGGAAGTCATGGGGTCCACCTGTCCCGGTAGCAGTAACATTAGTGCCCATTACCTGGCAAAGACATTCAAGAGAAAAAACCGGGGTTTAACTTACTACGGGCATTTTCACTGTCAATAAACAATCAGCGAGTTCTTCATAATGTGCAAACCTTATGTAAAGTACAAAGAAAAAACAAAAACGATCCCTGTCCTCAAGGAGGTTATATTTGTTATTGTTATACTCGGGCAAATTTCAACGTCTTTCCTTTTTTTTTTAAGGATAAAGTGATTTAAAAGGTATTCATCAAACAGAATACATCCTAGAAACTTAATGGCTCTATGTTTGACCAAGAAAACTGTAACACTAAAGACACCATGTATCACAATGGTCTCCAAGGTAGAATTTGGTTTGGATTCCATTACTTCAACTATTAATGCCTGGGGCAGATATTACAAGCAAAGGGAACAGAGAGAACAGGGAGTATAACCTATCATGATTATTTTCCTAGATATTCTTATCTTTTTGGTCTTATTGAGATTAAGATTTGAGTGATTTAATCCATCAGCTCGGGAACCGCAGCCCTGGGGTTATTTTGTCCTGGCTCCAGAATCAACCAATGAAAACAAATTAGACCTATTCCATAAATTAATACAAATAAAAATTAATAACATAATTAAAATAAAAAAACTATAAAACAATTAAATTAATAAAATATTACTGTATCCAGCTCCAGACAAAACGTCGTATATCATATCCCATCTGAAACCTTTACCTTGCCATCCAAGTGTTTCTCCCAGCTTCCCCCTCACTCTAGCTATTACTCTGAAAACAGTATTCAAGTCAATACTACCACTACTTCTGGAAAGGACATGTCGGCTCACTCCCCTCTGGCTCCTCTCTGCATAATTCTGCTTTCCCTGCCCTGTGTATTACTTCTTTATATGTTTTATCTCTCCCTATTACCACGTTACCTCTTCAAGGCGAGGGACTGTCTTGATTTTGTAAAAATCTCTCTGCTTGATGCATACTAAATACTGAATACATACTTTTAATTCTATCAAATAATATCTTTCATGCTTATATTCAGAATTTTATCCTACCTTAAACTATTTTAAATCCCAGCTATTATGCAAATTAATAAAATACTAATATATCCCTCTCCATCACAACCATCTTACTTCAATACTTCCATTGTCAAGTGAGTTTAGTGCTCAAATGTTCTACTTGACTTCTTGTAAAACAGCTGAACAAAAACCCTGAATACATTTCTTCACGTATCTTTCTCAGTTCTACTTAATTCCATTTCTTCTATTTCTAGCACTATACAGTTCAAAATCTAACCAAAAAACCAAAGAGCTGTAAATTGTGAGGCGAGAGTCACTCAAAGGAAAACAGTGGCTTCAGAAGAAAGCTGAAAACAAACTATGGGTACATTCTAAGATCCCTAAGACAGGTCTGACAAATGGATCCAGCAATTTGGTCTTAAGTTATGGACAACAGCCTAACTTTTACATAAAAGAACAAATAAACAAAATGCAACATAATCAGAAAAAGTATATTAAGATAAAAATAATGGGAATAGAACACAATTGAACACTAATTTCTTGGATGGGTCAAAGAGCCTTCTTCCATTCAGCAAAAAACAATGAAACTCCCCAACATGTTTTGCTATTTATTTAGAGACAAAAGATACCAATGACTTATAAAATCTTTTCAATCAATATTGATACAAAGATTTTTTTTTCTTAATCCAAGAAGAATTTACCTGATGTCCTTCTGATTCCTGAGCAATATCATTTATTTGGCTTTTAAGTCTAAACATCTGAGCCAAGGAAATGATTTTCCTTCTTGTAGGCAATATTCCTAGATGGCGCATTTTATCAGGTTTTTCTGAATCTTCTTTGACGACAACTTTCTGGCAAAAGTATGTGTTCATAATAATAGGAACACTTTTATCGTGAAGAAGAAGCTTATGCCTGGATAAGAACAAAAGATAAGACAGAATTATTTATGTGTCTGACAGAATTATTTATGTATTTGTATTATGTATATATACATATATTGCTTAATCTGGCACATGAAGAATGATCACTTAATGGCAATTAAAAATCTGCCTAAAATCAACCATGTTGACAGCTCTCACAATAATTATTTCAATGGGCTCCTCTTAAGCTGATATTTTAAGACTAGATGCATTTAAAAAAATTACATTAAAGTGCCTACCTTAGGTAACTAAGTGCCCACAACTGAAGCTCTAGATTTACATAGGGTGTATTCAATCTAGCAGGTATCTCCTACAATCTCTTGTTGACTCACATCTCCACCCTGAGTTTCTCATAGGATCAGAATTGGGACTGTTTTGTCCCTACCCATTATTTTTCCCAGAACCACATAAATTTGGCTCCTGTCAAAAGTCTTTAAGGAAAAGTTTAAAGGGTCTTCAATTCCCAGGCAAATGCTCAAACTAACATTACATCCAAGACAGAATAGACTTTATACCCCATCCACAAGTACACCAAATACAAAGGACTTGCACCCAATCCTATAAGAAGTTATAGCTGGCTTTCTTTTACTCCCTTATGAGTCCTACCTATCCTAGGGACTTAAGCAGTACTTTCAACCTATAGTATTACTCGAGAGTTGAGGTCCATTCCCTACTACCCTGAGTAAGAAGAAAACTTGGGGTTGCCACAGAGTTAGCAATGCCTTTCCTCTACTAGTCCAGGAAAACCTCTGTTGGATGTTAGGTCTTTGGTCCCAAAACTACTTTACTGTACCAAGATAGTTGCTATTTTCTTTTCTTACAGCTCCTTCTCTTGCCCTAGGACCTCCTTACTTACTGTCTCGCCACTGCTTTCATCTGCTACCATTTCCAGAGCCATACAATTTCCTGATGGGCCTGGAAGATGCTCAGGCTCTCTCTTGAGGGAACATACTCTAGTTTCTGAGTCTAAACTCTCTCCCCATTCCATCTCTCACCATTGGTTCTCTTTAGTTCTATCCCTGTTTCTTTTTTTAAAGGTCAACTACAATTGTACAAATTCAGTATTAACTTACTTCAACAACAATGAGGTTGGTTGATAAACATCCCTGAAATGTCTTCACCAAGGTGGGCTTTATTCAGTGATTGCAGAAGGTCACTAGTTTAATGTCATGTCAAAGAGAAACCATCAAAATGAGAACAAAGTCTTCATCCAGGGAAGACTTGGTAATGAAGAGTTAACTTGAACAAAAGGTTAAACTTGTCAAGGGAATCTTACATTTCATTAAGAAGACACAAGAGGGATTCAGGAGGGCCTTTTTGTCATGCTTTCTACACTTAGATTCCCTTGTTCTCCTGCCACAGGAAAAGCAAACCAGGCCTCTTTTACATACTTGGAAGACTTTGGTGGGGTTAAAGCCAGCCTATATAGCCTTAAAATGCCCTCAGGAAAAAAGTTTCTAAATTCCCAGTTCCCAAGGCTCCCAGTTAGCAAGGCTAACATGGATAAGTCTTGCTCTGATACTGATGATTTCCCTTTGACATAGCATGAACTAGTCAAGAATGAAATAAAAGTATATTCAACATGCAACTTCCAGACGCTTGTAGAGAAGTAGCTCAGAAATTTAAAAAAATAACAAGATTTTTTGCAGTGTCAAACCCACTTTTTATCATAGTTAGTAAAATGATGAACATCTGTAAAATAATCAGTCATAAAAGGGACAAAACTTTAGTCTCCCTTGGCAGAAAGAATGTTCTAGTTGGTGAATACTCATGCAAGAGTTTGAGAGTACCACAGACCCCATGCAGCAGATAAAGCTCTGGGCCTGGAATCATGAAGACCTGAGTTCAAATTCAGCTTAAGATATTTATGAGCTGTGTGACCTGAGTGAGGTATGGCATTTTACTTGTCTGCCTCAGTTTCCTCAACTGTAAAATGGGAATAATAACAGCACTTGCCTCCCAGGCTTGTGTTAAGGTTCAAATTAGATAACATTTATAAAGTGCTTGGCCCAGTCCCTGGCACATAGGTACTTAATAAATGTTTCCTTCCTTCTCCACTGGCCCTTTACAAAAGAAGTTTTTAGCCTGGAGTTTGTGAACTTAAGGGTTTGGTTGTTTTTTAATATTTTGGTAACTATATTACAATATAATTGGTTTCCCTTGTAATCCAGCATATTTTCTTTTATGCATTTAAAAATATTATTCTAGGAGGGGAGGTGTAAACTTCATCAGACTACGAAAGGGATTTGTGACTCAAAAAAAGGTTGAGAACCCTTTTCTTACAGATTCTGTCTATAATTCTCAGAGAGAGGGCTTAACCACTTATCCCTTCTATTCCATATAGTTATTACCCCTTTTGTGATGTTTCAGGTAAGAGTGTTACTAGAAGACCTATAAGGTTGCTTCACATTTCCTGACACTCTAATTTCTAAGTTGATTATAAAATGGTAGAGAAGGGTTCTCCTCAGTGTTCTCTATCCGTTCCCATTGATTGACTCTTATATCTCTTATAAAGTGAGTAGAAATAATTCTGTGTTGTTTGTCTCAGACTCAGTCATATTTCAAGGTGCAAACACCCATTTCAACCACGATAAGTATCTGATTCCTGACTTAAGCATTAGCTCCTACTGTTAATGATTCCATCCCACTGCCTGTTGCTATGAGAATAATTTTCATTTTTATTAAAGTTTTTCTTCCACAGTGCATAAATTTATATTATTAAATAAGAGAGTTGGCACATTATCCTGGCAGCATAAAGTCACATATTCTAGATTCATAATTTTTTTGGGGAAAGTTAGAGCTCATGGTACTGAATTCCACAAAAACACTGAAGGTTCCTTTATGGTACTTCTTTATACTTAGAAGTAGGTTGTGAGTCTTATATAAATTTTATGTGTCCAAGGATACTGGGCTTAGTAAGACTGCTACAAGACTGTTTGATCCTTGACGGCAAGGACCTCATCCAATCTATGTAAATACTGTATGCCTAGTACATATAGTACTAGTACAGAGTATAGTACTATAGTCTAGGGACAAACAGATCCTTGATCTGCTAGACAGATAGACAGAGATACTTCTGGAAAGAGTAATGGATTTTGGATCAGAGGACTTGGGCTTAAATTTGAACTCTGTCAATTAATAAACCTATTATTTCTAGTGCATATTATATGCTATATTACACTGCTCTCTCCTAGCCTTCCTCCTACCTTTCAGACAACTCTTTCTCACATTTTTGTCTATTTCAGGCTTCTTAAACTTTTTCCTTTTTGCCTGAAAAATTTTTATGTGACCCCAGGTATATAGCTATATAAAATAGATAAACAAATCAAACATTTACTGATGATAATTCATAAAGAAATTTATTTTAAAATAATTCTTTGGTATACATATAATTTTACCATTCATTAAAGAGGAAAGTAAATTTGAGATAGATGTGCTTGTTCATTTTAAATCTTGGCAGCATATTTGAAATAGAAGGACAGAGAGCATCTTCAATGTTTTTCAGAGTTGAATGATACTTTGGCTTTAAAATAGTCAGTGCTGAGACCGCTGCTTTCCATAAATACAAAATGGGAGAGCTATGTTTAGGGTCAGGTCAGAAATTGTTGGAAATATATGTACGGTAAATGTATGTACAGTAAAAGCACTGAAATTCATAACATACAATAGTTTTTAATCTGAGCTGAGGTGTTTCTGGCAGTGTTCCTTGGCATTGGTGTTGTGTGGCAAGACAGTGTTTACGGTGCAAAGTGTGTATATTGCATGTTTAGAACCAAGGCTGTAGCAAAGTTGCACAATACAACACGGGCAAATGCTTCCAGAACTACCTTGGATTCATTAGGTGTTTGATTTTGAATTAATTTTTGGTCATTGCAGAAACCTTTTAACTGTTGCCAAATTTTTTATGACTTCCACCTTCAGTCATGCAACCCTATGTGGAGTTGTGACCCACAGTTTAAGGAGCACTGATCTATTCTCAGAATGTCCTCTTCTCTTCCTTTAAAGCAAAGCCTTTTCAGACTCCAGCTATCCTTTAAAGCTCAATTAAAATGCTGCCTCCTTTATCTTGCCCTGCAAGAAAAGAGAGAAGATGGGGATAGGAGAGGGGTGGGGTATGATGGAGGGGATGGTATATTGAGGGAAGGAGTAATCAGAATGCAAATTATTAGGAAGCGGGGAGAGGGGAGTGATGGGGAGAAAAACTGGACATGTTACAAAGTGAGGTAAAAGCAATTAGTATTAAAACAATAGACTGAATTAATTACTGAGAATAAATCAATGACATCTTTAGTTTGGAGAAAAGAACTTCAGTCTAAATTCCTAGAGGAAGGTAACCTCGGGTAAAATTTGGCATTGATGGAAAAGTCAAGGTTTTAATGGTAAATTTGATTTTATGGTTGCCATTTAATCAGGAACTAGAACATGTATAGAAAGGCATGTAAGCCACTTAAGACTTGCCTCAAAAGGTGTTCCTTAGCCAAAGTGAAACTATAAGCACATTCGAAACCTGGTTATTGGAACTTGCCATTTTTAGATGCTATGGGACTATTAAGTGACTGTCTTTTAAGTCTAACTCCAGGTATGGGTAGCAAGACAGGCGATCTGAGCCTCCAATACATGATGCCCGTAAGCTGATGAAATGCTGGTATGAACTGCAAAAGGTGATCTCAAGGGAAGGGTGGGAGAGCAGCTGTTGAGCATAGGCTGAGGTAGGATTCTCCTGACTCAATTTCCCCACTGACACCTGGCAGACTTTAAGCCTGACTGAATGCAAGTGGACAATCTACTCCTGCCTGGAACTGACATGAAGTTGGGGAGATATTGTATCCCTGCAATGTCCTTACTATTGGTGGCAATTTCCTACAGTCAAAAGGTTTGTAAGCTTAATACCAGATCTATTCAATTATAGATTATGGGTAGGGGAACATCTGAGGTTAAGTCTAAAGTTAAGCTGTCAGGCATAGGACTTTAGACCAACAACAAGTTAGGGTCCTTTAATTCTCAGTAATACTGTGGAGACAATTAGGTCAGGAGCTTGTGAAGTCAGCAACATAAACATTATTTGTGTCTCACTTGGTTAATGTTTAAAAAAAAAATTTCTTTTGTGGTCCATATTGTAAATGCTTTAAAAAGAAGTATCACCTGACCAAAAGTTGGAATTTCTTTATCTGTTATAAACTGTGTTAAAAATAAATAATAAAAAAAATGCTGCCTCCTCTGATTTCCCTTTTGGTAATTATTTCTTCCCTCTCAGGCCTCAGGAAGTATTTTATTTCTACCACTCCTAAGTACTTATTGAATACTATTTTGTATTACAGCAATACACACACACACAAGTCCTTGTCTCCTGGTAGACTAAAAGGATCATGAAGAAGCAGGGCCAATATCTCATCTAAATTTAGTGCATCCCTTAGCGCACATACGTCAATACTGTAAGAATTTGTCACTGATTTCATTATATCTCAGTGAGCAGGGATTTCCTCCACTGGAGCAAGGGGAAACCCCTTTCATCAATACCTTAGTACTATTTCGTGAGCTTCTGTGGCCAAAAGAATTCGTCACTTGATGGCCAGTTCTCTGATAATGAGTCTCCCTGAATTAAACCAGGCAGATCTGTTAGTGAAAAGCTTGAGCATGACACTTGGCTTATACTTGAAACCCTTCTAGTTTGGCAGGAGAAAGCATCACTGTAGATCTTCAGCAATATACTTAAAAGATGTTTAAGGCCTATCTGTAAACTGAACCTATTAACACATATGTTACTTATACAGAATTTTATACTCATATTTCCTTTTCATTTTTCACATGCCCTTCAATAGAAGATTTCACTTTCAAAATGCATTTGGTTCCACAGCAGTTTTAAATATTCTTGCTCAAGTCATAACTCAAAATTCCACCATTCTCTGGCAATGTGAAATAGAACACTGAGCTGACTGTGCTTCTATCAATCATTAAAGATATATTGTTAGTTTCAAGTTGTATTTTTCATTTAAAACTCAAAGAATGCAAAGTCATCTGAGAGGCAGTTAATAAAAGCAAACAAATGGTAAATGAATATTTTAAGCTTCATCAAAAGACAGGAGAAAATTTGATGAATTTATAGTGAACAATGTTATTTTTCAACTAAATCTGTATCACTTGGCAGCAGTATGTACTTTTGCATTTGGCCAAAGCAGTCTCTTGCCTTGGCAATGAAGTTTTAACTGAACCAAGTTCAGAAGCTACTTCGGGACTTTTACTTCATAAATCCTTGGGGACTTTTCATGTTATAGATGTGATGTAAGATGATATCCAAAAACAGCAGGTTTTCAGAAACAAATGATATGCCTGCAAACTATAAATCTGTTCTTCTTTCACTGATTTATTGAGGTCGTTTGTTACCAACATAAAATAATGGCTTAGCACTTTTAAGTGAACTGTGATATTCAGAAACTTTCTAAACATTGGCTGAATAATTTTCATTTTATCATCAAAAGTATTGATTAAAGTGTTAATGAACAATCAATGTTACTAACACTGCTTAAAAGAAGGAAAAACAACGGCAAGTCATTTGTCCAAAAGTACAGAGGAAGCTGGAACCAGAGTTGGGAAGCTGTTTGCTTCCCACTCTTCTGTTCTAAAAACTGGGTCACACTTCACCATGGAGATCCCAAGGGGACTTGCCTAAGTCCTCTATTATAAAAACAGACAAGCAACATGTCTGTCCGATAATCAAATCCAGTTAAATGCCATGAATTCAATTTAACCGGGGAAAAGACCAATCAGATTAAGAGACCATTTGTAAAGAAATACAATTGCATTGTATTTTAGAGTTGTTTTTGTCAAAAAACATGGTAGTGAGTCCATATTTCCCTTGAACTACATAAATATTCAACTCATTAATACTAGGAAGAATGCTTCTGTGGTTATACAGTGAAGTCATAACTTTCTGTCTCTGGGCATGATTTGTGAGGGAACACAGAGTAGTAAAAATAACACTGGATCTGGGGTCAGTAGGGCCTGAATTAGGATCCTAAGTTCTACTATTTGCCACCTTTGTACCTATCCCTGGACAAGCTGTTTAATCTCTCTGGGCTTCAGTTTCCTCATATGTAAAATTAAGAGGTTAGCCTCATATTTAAGCTCTATTTCAGTTCCTAAATCCTATGATCCTGTCTTTTAGAACCTATAAGAGGCAGCATGATATGTATGAAGAGAGTCCTAGACTTACAGAAAGGATCTTGGTCTAAATTTTGTCTTGTATACAGATTGTGTGACCAATGGATGAGTTAAAAATCTGCCTGGGTCTATTTCCTCATCTGCAAAATGGGCATAATACATAAAGCAACTAATTCAGAGGATGGTTATTAGGCTCAAATGAGATAATCTATTAAAGTGCTTTACATACTTCCAAGAGACATAGGAAAGTTATTTTTTTATCATCCTGTGTAATTATCAAAATGCTGGAGTCCCCCAAGGTTCTGTCTTGGAGCAGCTTCTCTTCTCATTCTGGACTATCTTGTTTAGTGATCTCACTGATTCCCATTGGATCCACTTTCATTTCTATGCAGATGATGCCCAGATCTACATATCCAATTAGGATACGTAGCCTTTTTCCTGAGCTTCAGTCTCAAATCAGCAACTGCTCTTTTGACAGCTTGATCTGGATGTATCATAGGCATCTAAAACTCAAGAGAATCCATTATCTTACAGTCTTACACACACACACACACACACACACACACACACATATTCACAAAACACTTTTCCATCTTCCCAACTTTCCTGTTATTGTTGAGGGACTACCATCTTTCTGGTCACCTAAGTTTCCAAACTCAGTATCACTGGTGTTTCCTTACTCTCATATCCAATCTGTTGTCAGATCTCATTTCTACATTGACATTTCTCATATATTCTCTGCTCTCTCCCTTCACACAGCCACTATTTTGTATAGGTCCTCATCACACGGATAGCTATATGGCACAGTAGGTAGAGCAAAAGGCCTGAAAAAAAGGAAGACCTGAGTTCATATCTGGCTTCAGACGCTTATTAGCAATGTGACCCTGGACACCTTGTTTCGCCTCAGTTTTCTCATCTATAAAATGTAATGATAGCACCTACCTCCCAGGGCTATGGTGAGAATCAAATGAGATGACAATTGTGAAGTTCTTAGCACAGTACCTTGGCAAGTGCTATATAAATGTTAGCTGTTATTATTAAGATTATATAACTATTATTACCTCTCACCTGGACTACTGAAATAGATTTTTCAATGGTCTCCCTCAAATGTCTCCCCTACTCCAATCAATCTTCCACTGTAACACCAAAGTGCTTTTTCTACAGCATAATCATGTCACCTCTAACTTAGCCTGTGCTTTTCTTTTTGGTCCCTTCTAGGATCAAATATTAAGTCCTTTGTCATTTGAAGCCTTTCACAACCTAGTCCCTTCTTACTTCTCCATTCTTCTTACATATTAAATGTCCTTCATGCACTTTGTGATTCAGACCCATTGACTCACTTGACACTAAATTTATCAGTCTATGCTTTTGTAAGGTCTCCCATGCCTGGAATGTTCTCCCTCCAGACCTCTTATCTTCCCTGGCTTTCTTTAAGATCTAGCTAAAATCTCAAGTCATCCTGTGGAATACCAGGTCACTGGATTCAGATGACTCTGGAGGAAAAGTAAGACTGGTGACTTTGCACCACCCTCTCTCACTCAAAACAAAGTCAAGTGCAAGTCATGTCATCATTTTTCTGATGGCATGGTCTTCTTGGGCCACAGACAAAAACAACCCAAACACAAGCTAATATCTCACCTTCTGCAGAAGACCTTTCCTGATCTCCATTCCCCACCCAGCGGTGAGTGACTCCCTTCTGAGATTATCTTCCATCTACTCTGCACATATTTTATATGCATACGGATTTTTGCATACCATCTCATCCACTACAATATGAGTCCTTGAGGGCAGAAAGCATGCCTTTGCCTTCCTTGGTGTCTCAGGCACTTACCACAGGGACAAGTGCATGGTAGTCACTTAATATACACTTGCTGACTAATTTCTCTGTTGAACTCCAGCCTCACACTGCTAATTTTTATTGTAAAAATCCACTTTAATATTCTATAGATGTTCCAAATACAACTTGTCCAAGTTCTTTATCTTTTGCATGAAACCCAATACTCTCAACTTCTTTATTTCTGATGAGGATACCATCAATCTTCTAGTCACCCAGATTCTCAATCTAGGAACCATCCTTGACTTTTCACTTTCATTAACCTCACATATCCAACTGGTTACTATCTTATCAATTTCACCTCCTTATTACCTCTTGAATTCATCCCCTTCTCTCTACTTATACTACAGCTTCCTCCAGTTCAGGACTTCATCTGAACTATTTTATGAATTATGTAAGTTTATATTATATTCAGACTATTATAATAGTCTGCTATATAGAGATAAAATATATATTGTCTCTATGTAATATAGATCTTTATATAATTATATCTCTATATAATAGACTTATAATAGTCTGAACTATTATAATAAATAAATTAATGCTTAATTAATTACAGCAGAAGAGGGGGAAAATCATAACCTGAAAAATAATATTGGAGATAGAGGAAAATTTAAACCCAATTCTTATAACTTTAAATGTAAGTGGATTAACAATGAAATAAAATGAAAAAAGAGTGACAAATTGGATAAGCAAATAAAACCCTACAATGTGTTGCTTTACAAGAAACACATTTTTAAAACAAAGACATATACAAACTGAAGGTGAGGGGATGAGGGAAAAAAATAACTATGTACTTCTCCAATACATCCTCCACAGCTGCCCAAGTGATAGTCTTAAAGCCCACAAACTAACCATGTCACTTCCCTAACCAATAAACTCCAGTGTGTCTCCCTATTATAAACAGGATCAAATATAAACTCCTCCGTTTGGCAGTGAAAAGTCTTTTCAACCTGAATGCAACCTATTTTCCAGTTTTATTTTCGATTATTCTACTTTACATATTCTTCAGGATAGCCTAAAAACTATGCTAAATATTGTTACCCATACTTTCCATGTCTCATGTGATTTCTTTTCACATAAACTTCATGGAAAGCTTAGCTCCCTTCAAAGCCTAGCTAATGGGCTACCTGCTATAAGAAGCCTTTCCTGATTTCCTCAGTTTATGACACCTCCCTAAACTACACCTCTGCGTTCCTCCACTCATCCTGGTCTGGAAATGACATTTATTTTTAATATTTCATTTACTTCTTGTATTTACTATTCTATGTACATACCACATCCCTCCCTCCCTCTGCAAAATGCAAGCCCCCAGGGACAGGGACTATCTTTTTTGTACCTGGCAGAGTAAAACTAATAAATACTTACTCAATGAAATAAAACCCCATTAGACATGGGTTATTTGCCTTATCAATCATTCTCTTCTCTCTGGTTTCTCCTCATCTACCAGCTCTTTCCCAGATATACAAAAACAAACTGATAATCTCCCCTATACTTCCCTTGACTATATCATTCACTCAGGCTATTATCCTACTTCTTCCCCTTCACTGTTAAATTTCTAAAAAGTCAACATGCCCTTCTATTTTCTCACCATCCCATAAACTCCTCAGTCCATTTAAAAGCTGACTTCTGAGACTGGTACCAAAACTTCTCTGCGGTCACCAATGGTCCCTGGTCCCTGGTCCCTGGTCGAGTCTGTCCCATTGATCTCTGTATTTTTTAATGAACGCCGGATGGCTATGATGACTACTATTTATAATATAGTTTGAGGTCTGGAAATGCTAATGCCCTCTCATCCCTACTTCTTTTCATCATCTCCCTTGATATTCTACATCTTTTGCTCTTCTAAATGAATTCTGCAATTATTTTGTCAAGTTCTAAAAAGTTCCACTTGGTAATTTGATTGCTATAGCAATAAAAGTGCAAATTAATTTTGGTAGTATTGTCATTTTTATTATACTGGCACAGTCTGTCTATGAGCACTGAATATTCCTCCAGCTATTTAAGTTGTTTTTTATTTCCTTGAGGAAGACTTTGTAATTTAATCTATGCAAGTTCCTTGTGTGCTGTGGTAGGTCAGTTACCAGATATTTTATGCATTTTGCAGTTATTGGGAATGGGATTTCCCTATTACTGTTTATGCTTTGTTATTTTATATATTCATATCTATATCAATCTATATAAAATATATTATTAATATCAATTTGTTGTCTATAGTTCTTTTCAGTATAACAGTTTTCTTGTTTATCCCTCTTTGTTGTCTGGATATTTGTTTTTGCTTTATCAGACAACATGATTGCATCTCCTGCTTTTTAAAAAACTTACTTGATACACAGTAAATTTTTTTCCCATTCCCTCATTTTTAGTTTGTATATGTCTTTGTTTTTAAAATGTGTTTCTTGTAAGCAACAGATTGCAGGGTTTTGTTTGCTTATCCAATTTGCCGTTTTATATTTTTTTTTCATTTTATTGCACTGGTTAATCCATTCACATTTAAAGTTATGAGAATTAGGTTTAAATTTTCCTGTATCTCAAATATTATTTTTCAAGTTACGATTTTCCCCCTCTTCTGCTGTAAACGCAATACTATGTTCCTTCAGTTACTTTACCTTAATCTTTTGCCAAGTGACCCTATTCCCTGTGGTTCTCTTCCCTTCAGTCCTCTCATTTGATACCCTTTTCTCTTTGGGTTTTAATTAATTAATTCCTTTATTCTCTCTTGCTTTTATCTGGTTATGTAATCCCCCCCTTTTTTTCCTCTCAGTTTGCTAAATAGATTCCCTCTTCCTTTCCTCCCCTAAAATTAGTTTTACTGATTAGATCTTCTAAATTTTATTTTTTTTGTGTTGCTTTCCAAAAAGGTCTTTTCTCGCTTTTCATTATCCATCCTCTTTTTTTTTTCTACTGTAGAACCTAGTTCTCTGATTCATGGTCCCTATACTTATCTGGTCTGTCTCTTTTCTCTCCAATCCTCATGCAATTAAAGTTTCCAAAATATACATTCTAGGCTCTCCCCTCTGAGTGGTTTCTGCTATTGTTTTCTTTGTAGGGCTTGCTCCATGGATTCTCTTTCTCCACTGTGCTTCACTCATGGAATAATGTCAGTTATTGCAGGTGTTAGAGAATACACCACCCCATGGGAAGGCCCCTCCCCAACTGTGTCTCTGATTATGCAGCCTACCACACTGATCTACACCAATCTTGGTTACCTTTCCCTGCTCCATTACCCTCAATTACCTCAAAATCTACACACTGGGTCCATGCTCTCCCACTCTCCCAGGTGCCAGTTGTCCCTTATCTTTCTACCACCCTCCCTGCTAATGTAGGACCAGTAGAATTCTCAAGTACTAAAACCCCTAGGTTATATTCAGCCCAAATTCTCCATCTTCCTTTACAGAGACCAGAACTAAGAACAGTGGGTGGAAATAGTTAAGAAGCAGATTTCAGCATGGTATAAAGAAAAATTTAACAAAAGCAAGGGTACTGGAAAGGTGGAAAGAGACCAAGTTATGAAGGGCTTTCAATGTCAACATAGGACTTTATATTTGATACTCCATGCAAAAGGAAACTACTGGCATTTATGGGAAGGGGAATTGTCAGATCTGCACTTTAGGAAAATCACTTTGGCAATTTAGTAAAAACTGTTCTGGAGTGAGGCAAAGAAGTAAACTAGAAGGGTATTGCTATAGTCTCTGTGGTAAGAGGTTATAAAGAAATATATTAGGGTGGTGGCTAGGTGGAATCAGAGTAGAGAAAAAGGGGAATATATGAAAGATGTTTTGAAGGAAGAAAGAAGATTTGATAACTGCTTAAAACATGTGGGATGGCTGTGTGAGTTGAAAGTAGGAAGTGATATGTTCCACATCAATGGAGATCAGGATGGAAAACTAGATGATTTTGTTGGAAACACAAAAGAGAGGGTTTGTTCTCAAGGAGGCATTAGATAAAATGATTTGCAGGTTTCTTTCAATGTAGAGATCCTATGAAAACAGCATTAAAGAGAAGAAAACTATCTAAAATATCAGTTCAGGAATTCAATATGTTCTCCCTGGGAAATTCTATAACACATATAAGTAATTTGAAAGGCTAGCCACAAACATATATTGCATTCTAAATGATATTATGAGTGATTAATGTAAATTATAGCATACTTACACGGTGGGAGTTAAAAGTGTGTTTGTTAACCTTCTTCAACGAAATGAGCTACTGAAAAAGGCCTGATAATGAGAGCTGAGACCCTTTCTATAAATTCAGCAGACATCCAGTAAGTGCCGCACGTTGTGGCAAGACCCTGTGTTAGGAATCCAGTCTCCAAAGATGAAATAAGACATAGTTTCTGATCTTGAGAAATTTATATTCTTCCAAGTGGGGATAGGACCTGTGCATAAAGAGATACTGAGGTTGTCCTTCAATCTCGAAGAGGACCATGACATCAGGGAAATGATGACAAGACTTGCAGTTGACTTTGATTTGCGCGAGGGAGAGCTGTGCAAGATTACTGGTCTCACTTTCTCCTCCTCAGCCATCTGGTTGCAGTGGCCAGATATTAATCAGGATGAGTGGAGATGGCCCAAGATGCAAAGGTCCTTTTAGGCTAAGGTCTTAATATAAGGATAGATGGGGCAAAAGAGACATCAGATGAGGTACTCTAGGAAATTTTTGAAAGACATATTTCAAGGCATGAGGAACAGCCATTGAAAATGTGCAAGAGACAGTAACAAGGACAAGTCAAATGTGGCTACCATGCAGGTCTAGGAAGAGAAGTACACAAAATATGGCTATGAGGCCGGGGTGAAGTCTTTTAGTAGAGGACCTAAAATCCTATAGTAAGGAATTACTGTCTTATCCTATAGGCAATAGGGACCCATGAAATGTCTTTAAGCAGGGGACTAACATGTCAAGACATGAAGGTCATTTTGTTAAAAATCTTTCAAATTAAAATAGAAGCAACAGGGATAAGAAAGGAAGCTGTTCACTGAGGATGGTTGTGATGATGGGATCTTTGTTTCAATTATCTCTGATAAGAGTCTGATATCCACAAAAACAAACACAAGCCTGTAGTTTTGACTTTGATTCCTAGGAATATTCTACAATGGATCATTGAGGGGATGGTTAAGGGATATGTAGAAAGGGAAATGGGGAATACAAGTCATTAACCTCATTTTCTTTTTTGAGAGGATTTATTTAAACTAATAGATGAGAAGAATGCTGTGGATATAGGTTACCTAGATTTAGGCTTTTGAGATGGTATCTTCTACTATTCTTGCAAACAAAACAGACAAGGATTAGATAATAACACAGCAGCTGGATTCAGAACTGGCTGTACAGTCATTTGGTATGGTCCAATATCAGTATGGCAAGAGATCTCCAGTCAAGTGCTCCTGGCTTGATACTGTGCTGTTTAACATTTTTATCAATGACTTGAATAAAGGCAGAGATGACAAGCTCATCAAATATACTTACAAAGCTGGAAGAGAGTGAACACAGTGGTTGACAGGGGAGAGATCCAAAAGGACCTGAAAAGCCTAGAGCCTTGGCCTACATCTTTCTAATAAAAGGAAGTTCAGTAGGAATAAATGTCAAATCCTACACTTCAGTACTAAAAAAAATCAACTTCACAAGTATAAGATAGGAGAAACATAGTTAGACAGCAATTGTTCTGAAAAAAAAAGTTGGGGGTTTTAGTGGACTTCAAGTCCAATTTGAGGCACCTATTTGATGTGTCCACCAAAAAAATTAATGCATTCTTGTGCTGAATTAAGAGGGGAAGAGCTTTCAGGGATAAGATCAGAGTATCTATGTAGAGTATGATGTTCAGTTTTGGGCACCACAGTTCAAGAAGGTCATCAAGAGGCTGGAGACTATCCAGAGCATGGCAACCAGGATGTAAAGGCCTTAAGTCCATGTTACAGAGGAATTGGATGGAGGAACTAGACACGTTTATTCTGGGAAAAAAGAAGTCTCAGGGAGGATATGTTAACTGTCTTCAAATATCTGAAGGGCTGTCACTTTGAGGAGGTATTAGACTTGTTTTGTTTGAACCTAGAAGCCTAACAAGGGCTGAGGAGTGAAAGCCTCAAAAAAGCAGACTTTGAGAGGAGGGAACTTCCTAAAATTGTTCAAAAACACAATGAGCTATCTCAAAAGGAGGCAGATTTCCTTTCCTTGTCAGTCACCAAGCATTCATTAGGTGTTTACGATGTGCCAGGTAACATACCCAGTGCTGAGGATATGATGAAAGTTTAAAATAAAAGTTCCTACCCTTAAGGAATAAACATTTTAATGGGAGAAATAAATTTTACTTAACAGGGTACATAAAAGATATGATGGTAATATATAATATGGAGTAGATGAAGGTAATCTGAAAGGGGAAGGCATTATACGCTTTTGGAGAACTGGCAAAGGTCTACAGCAAAAAGTGAGATTTGAGCTCAGCTGTGAAGGAAATCGCAGAATCTAAAAAGCAGAGGTGAGGGATGAAATCATTCTAAGCATTTGATATGGCCAAAGAAAAGGCACAGAAATCTTCAAGCAAAAGCCAGACAATCACTTGTTGAGTCTGTGATGGCAAGGATTCCATTTGTGTATGGGTTGGACTAGAGATCCTTTACCATTTTCAAATTCTGAAAGACTGTGAAATATGCAAGGTGGGGAACCAATGGATATATGGTCAAATGATACAAAGCAAACACTTTCTGAAAGAACGGCAAACCGTTAACAACCATATTCCAAATCACTGAAAATGGAAAACGGAAATCAAAACTTCACACTCACTAAATTGGCAGATATGAAAGAAGATGGCAATAGTCAATGTTAGAATGGTTGTGGAAGGATGTGTATCCATCTCCACTATTGGTGGAGGTGTGAACTGGTTCATCCTTTCTGGAAATTAATTTGGAATTATGCAAAGAAAATGATGAAAACTTTCATACTCTGATTCAGAGGGACCACTATAGACCAAGGAGTATAAACAGAGAAAAAAGTAACCACAAATAATAAAATACTTATAGCACTGTTTTTTTTTTCTTTAACAAAGACTTGGAAATAAAATAGATGCCTGTTGATGGGAGGATTGCTAAATGATTTGAGATGTATCAATTTAATGGAATATTAGAGAAATAATATAATAAATGATGCCTTTATATAACAGAACACTTATGACTTGTTTTAGGCAAATACATCATAGTCACCAAAAACAAAACAAAAGAGCGAATATGCCACAATCATGACTAAAGCCAATTGTCACCTCTGCAAAGCGTACAAAATCTTATCTAAGAGTACGTTTTATTAACTTAAAAAATACCTTAAAAACCCAAGGACTGATAGAAAGCTACCACAGGCCCCAACAATTGACTCTTATGATCCTGTACTGCAGTTGTTCGGGGTTGTTGTCGTTGCTTTTTCTTGAGGACTGGGCAGACCTGTGATTTCTTTGATGTGTTTGGTGGAGAGGAAGGCTGTCAACAACTTAATACCTTGAGGGAGCTGCTCCACACATTAAGTGACTTGCCCATGGTCGCCTACCAACCTGTTAGAAGTCAAGTTTTTCTGACTCCAAGGTAGGCCTGCAAATCTGCTCTATCACCTCTCATTCCTTAGATTCTTTCCTAAATACAATCACTCAGTAATAAACGTGGTCATTGAAGGGATTTGCTTTGCTTGAGTATGCATATTTGCTACAAGAAATGTGTTTTTCTTTTCTTTTTTCAATGGGATGGGGTTGGGGAGAGAAAGAGAAAACAGATTTGTGTTCATTAAAAAAAAGAGTTGGGGGGATGTTACAGATGCAAAATGTATGAGCTTTCAGAAGAGGTCACTATTGTTAATTTTACTTAACTATTTTATTTTGTTTTAAGAGATCTCCCAGGATGTAGGAGTAATTTATAAATGTTTTTAATGTTAGAAACAAAACATGAATAAAACATTAAAAACCCAAACATTATAAAATTGGTTTAAAAAAACTGAAGAACTGACCACCTTAAGGGCCATTGTGTGTAGAAAGGAGAGACAAGTGGTAAATATAACGCCTCTCTCAAAAATGTTAATACTTCTCAAGTTAATTATAGATTCAATGTGGTACCAGTGAAAATATTCTGACTTGCTTATTTTTAAATTTATTTTTAGTTTCCAACATTGACTTTTATAAGATTTTGAGCTCTAAAGTGTCCCCCCCACCCAGGATGGCATACTATCTTGACAAACTATACATGCACAATCATGTAAACATATTAAACATGTTAACATACTAAACATATTTTCACATTAGTCATGTTGTGAAAGACAAGTCAGAACAAAAGGGAAAAACCATGAGAAAACAACAACAAAAATGGAGAAAATAGTATGGTTTAATTTGCATTCCGACTCCACAGTTCTTTCTCTGGATGGGGATAGTATTTTCCATCATGAGTGTTTTGAAATTGTCTCAGATCATTGCATTGTTCAGAAGAGCTAGTTCTAACAAAGTTGGTCATACAGCGTTTCTGTGTACAATGTTCTGTTCACTTTCCTCAGCATCTGTTCATGCTAGTCTGTCCAGGTTTTTCTGAAGTCCACCTCTTTACCATTTCTTATGGAACAATAGTATTTCATTACATTCATATGCCACAACTTGTTGAGCCATTCCCCAATCGATGGGAATCCCTTCAATTTCCAATTCTTGGCCACCACCCAAAGAGCTGCTATGAATATTTTTGTACATGTGGATCTTTTCTTCTTTTTTATGATGTTTTTAGGATACAGATCTAGCAGTGGTATTGCTGAGTCAAGGGTGTGCACAGTTTGATAGCCCTTCGAGCAAAGTTCCAAACTGCTCTCCAGAATGGTTGGAGTAGCTCACAACTTCATGCACAATACATTAGTGCTCCAATTTTCCCACATCTTCTCTAACATTTATCATTTTCTGTTTTGTTGTGTTATAATACACGTGATGGAGTACATCAGAGTTTTAATTTGCATAATCAATAGTGAGTTAGAGCATTTTTATATGACTATAGACAGTGTTAATTTCTTCATCTGAAAACTGTATGGCTTTCTTTACAGTCAAGGATAGAAACTGGACTTATGAATGCACTGGTATGTAGAAATTTCTTTTATGAATTCAAGTCAACACTTTCTCTGCAATTAATACTCTTAGAGAGCTTCCTACAGCACTGGGAGATTAGATGACTTGCCCAGATTCACACAGCCAACAGGGAGAATTTGAACTCAGGTCACCTTGGCTCCAAGGTCAGCTCTCCATCCACTGAGCCATGTTGCCTTTCTCCTTTACTGTATTAGACAAAATTATTACAAAATTTGTGGGAAAATTTTTTCTTCATTTCCTTTTTTCTGAACTTAACATCAAATAAAATGAGTGTTTCCACGTGTTACAGAACAGAGAAAAAGGAATGTACATAAAACTGCAAATGTTATGTAGAACTTTTTTTCTCTTATATCTATAATAGATTCAACATATAAACTTCAAAAATAACCAACACCATCATGATACTGCTTCCACATTGCATTTTTCCTACAAGGACTTCTAATCTCTTAATATGTATTTTTAACAATAGCCAAAAGAGGTAAATGTCAGAAACTTCTTACTTTTATAGAAAGGATAATTGGTTTTGTCAGTTCACTTAACTTTGTGATTCAAGAGCTAACAAGTGATAGAGTCAGCCATGAGGTTCAAGTGTGCTGACTCCAGGGCAAAACTCTTTCCACAGGCTATAGGGCCCAACTAATCAAAACGACCATTTAGGAAAATATTTTACAAGTAAATCTCAGAAACAAAACTAGCCAAACAGTTGAGTTGTAATAAGGAAGATTTTAGCTTCTCCTCACCAGACAATGTTATATTTAGAACACAAGTAAACAGGAAACATTTTAATAGAAACGTTTGTTATGTCACTTAGACCAGAGGGGGGAAAAAGCATTAGATCTCTTTTTCTACTACCATTAAAGGTGTTTGGAAACCATTTTCAGGAAATCTGAGGTTTGTGATTGATGTTTTGTTTTCGTTTACTTTTCTATGGCATGTAACAGGCTCTTGAAAGTTTTTATTTTTCTATGTCAGCTATGTTTAGCAATCCAGCTAAATGAATGACTGTATTCCTTCTAAGTTTTCTATACAGGAATACTATTATGATTTTCGTAATCTTTCAGGAAGAACAAAGTTTTCTGAACCAAGCTGGCAAAGAAAGCAAATTTTGCCCTCTAATAGAATGGGATTGTTGAGGGAGAAGGGAGCAGGGAAGAAAAGGTTATTTTAAATTGTAGATGTATGTAACTATGAGAGGGATGTATATGTATATAGGCAAAGGCATTTATTACTATGTGCCAGACATTGTGCTGTGCACTTGAGATACAAAGAGAAGCAAAAAGAAAAGTCCAGTAAGAGAAGACAACATGAAAGGAAGCTAAAAAAGGGCAGTGGGAGTAGGAGAGTAACTGCAGAGGAAAAGGTTCAGAAAGTCAGGAACAGAACTTAGAAAGGAATGAATCAATGAAAATGGGTAGCCTTACTTTAAAATGAAGGTCCTGGGAGGAAACCACCAAACAGGGGGAAAGGGCCACAGGGATGATAGGATGTTCCAGGATGAGAAGCTGCTACAGTATGGTGGAGAAAGCAGGTTGGAGAGTTGGAAGTCAGCCCAGAGAGGAATGAAGGAGGACTAGCCATTGTTAACATGAGAATGAAGATCTGAAGACTTTTCATCCCATTGTTGAAGCAAAACTCAGAATGAAATATTTTGTAATTCATTCTCAACTTGTACAGAAGAAACTGCACAATCCCAGAATTCTTAGGATTTTAGCAGGTTCACTTTCAGTGCACAGTGTCAACTCAGATTCTCTGATCAAGCTCTGACTGCCTTTTACTGATCCCTCTGTAGTCTAGAGCCTTAACAAAGACTAAGCATGAAGAATGGAAAGGCATATAGCTTTAATGCTAATTTTACTCCAAAGCAAACTATGGGGGGAGAAGAGGAAGGAAAGGGGTAAATGTCAGTATAACTCCATAAATACCCATTAATGAATTTCTTTGGTATGGATGTCTGGGGCCAGATTTCATAAAAATTTGAATTAAGAAACATCATGTAATTATTGTTCCTACAGTGTGTTTCTTGAGCTTTGTTCTACTTCTCTTACTTTCCCTTTGTCACTCCTTAGCATTCCTCCATCATTGCTCACAGACTCATGAAATTTTTGAGTGGGAAGATTAGCTTAAACTTCTTCTGCAGAGGACCTGTAAGTAGTAGACAGAGAATTGACCTAAAAGCCAGGAAGACCCGGGTCCAAATTATGCCTCTGATACACACAAACTGTACTCTCCTAGGCAAGTCACTTTATCTCTGGTGTTCTAAGTAATCTCTAAGCATGACTCCGATGTCAGTTTCAGGAAACAAAGATGGGAGCTTTTGAACCAGTCTTTTGTACTGCAGAAGCATGTTACTAATACTTCAATGGATCCGTAACCTAAGCAATGGGGACATGGACCTCAAAGAAGCAATAGAGTGGAAAAATACTAATACTACAGAAGACTTGGTTTCTCACCCTGCCTGATTATTTACTACCCCTGTGGTGTTGGTCAAGTTACTTCACTGCTATCAGTCAAAACAAGGGGATTGGACTAGATGTCTTCTGTGGTCCTTCCCATTTCTACACCTATATCTCTATGATCCATGCCTGCCCATCCTGCAAGACTCTTGTTCACAGAAAAATAAGTAAAACTGGTATATTTCAGGTTTCTTCTTGCTAATATATAAAGATGATGCTTTTTCCTCATTAAAGCATGGACATACACATCTGATGCCATGCACTTTAATAGAGATGCAAAATTCTTTCAACTTCATGGCTTATTTCTAAACAATGCATCTTTTCAGTGCTTCTTTAACTCTAGGTCTCAATTCCATGTAGGGTTAAGATGTGCTGAAGGGGTCATGAATAGAAAGTAGAAAAAGCACTAAGAGGCCCTTATATGCTCAAGAATTTCATTTGATGGAAAAGATCACTGGGAAATTACAATTTTAAGAATAATTACAATGTTTCTCATTGGAGAAATAAGATTCCTTTTCAAGGTACAAACCCAAAAGTGTTTCTTAGTTTTAATGTTGGTAGATTACATAAGGGCCAGTTCAAAAGCCTTTAAAATAATTGAAGAAAGATATGGTAACTCTCAAAATGGTCTCAAATTGATTTGGGATTTTGTTATCTGCTGTATGCATTTAACTCTACCAGTGTAGGAGCCCGTTGCAAACAATATGTAATTTTTTAAAAACCTCTTCCTGAATCATGATTACTGCAGTTGTTTAGTTGTTTTGGTTGTGTCTGACTCTTTGTGACCCTTCTGTGAGGTTTTCTTGGCAAAGATACTGGAGTAGTTTGCCATTTCCTCCTCCAGCTCATTATACACATAAGGAACTGAGGCAAACAGAATTAAGTGACTTGCCCAGGGTCACACAGCTAATAAATATCTGAGGCCAGATTTGACTTTGGGAAGATGAGTCTTCCTAACTCCAGGCCCAGCGCTCTATCCACTGCACCACCTAGCTGCCTTGAATCATGATTTCTTTCATTTATAAATTAAGCATAATAGTTTTTGATATAAAACACAACTGATCATTCTTCTTGACCAAACTATCTCAAAGTCACCAGGGTTGAATCTCGGGATTAATCAGAAAAATCTCAGAGTATATCTATCACAATAATTTGAGTACAATAAATAATTTTCAATAAATAAATTTGTTGCCTTAGGCCTTAACTGTGACGTAATACACTGTGCTATAAGAAATGATGAGCTCAATGATCTTAGAAAGGCATGGAAAGACTTGCACGAAATGATGACGAGCAAAATGAGCAGAATCAAGAGAACATTGTAAATGATAATAGCCATATTGTTTTAAGAACGATTGAACGACTAAGTCATTTTGACTGTTATAAATACACAAATTAAAAATAAAGGACACATATAATAAAAGATACTATCTACATTTGGAGAAAAAACTGATAAATGGAAGTAGGTACAGAATAATTTTACATATATTTACACACATGTATACCTGTTTGTGTCTAATGGCAGTTATCTCTAGGGTGGGGGGGGGGAGAAAGGGACAAAAAAGAAATTTACATGATAACTTTACTATATATTTAAAAGGAATTGCAAGTTGTACATAACAGATGTGCAGTTTCATAGCCTATCATCATCTTTTTTATTATATCATGTTATGGAAACAGTTGTTTTATTCCATTAATTAAAAATAAGATAAATGTAAATAAATAAATAAAGCTGTTTTGAAGACACATTGCTTGATTTCTCTCATCCTCTTGTTTATACTTACAGGCAGAAAAGAATCTTTGGAGAATCTAAAATACTTTTTGGATCACTGAAATGCTAAATAATTAATGCTAGGACATTATATTATTTGGGTCACAAATCCAGCACTCAGGAAGTGAATTATTTTCTCAGATACTTTGCCTACAATGAGGTTATGAGAGTTACTACAAGGTGAGGAATATTGATCCAAGCACCTGGGCTGTTCAAACTAGATTATTACACTTTTCTATTCAACTCAGCTTTATTTTAAAAAAAAATCTCTTATTAAAGCAATTACATAGAAACTTGACATCGTAAGATGGATAATCTTGTAAGAGTAATTTTGTAAAATATACCAACATCTAGGCAGAAAGTGATCACCACGCACTACTTAATATCCTGGTTTTATTCCCAGGCTTAAACAGAACATTTCCCTGATCCTTTACCCTGGAGTTGGACCCTCCCTGGAATGGCTCCAGATGTTCAGATATTGGCACAATTCAACAAGCATTATTAATAAATCACTATGATAGGCATTGGGGATACCTGAATAACAGATCTTGCCTTCCAGAAACTTATGTTCTATTGTTTCTTTCCAAGTTGTCTACCCGCAGCTTTCTTAGTTGCTAACAACTTTTCTTCTACCTCCGCTACTGGACAACGAGTTCTGACGGTTTGCTAATAATTTGTAAAAGGGGATACTTTTTGGTTCTTTTAGCCCACTTCTCACAATTTTCCTGTGACTCTTACGGAGAAGAAAGACATATGAAGAAAGCATTGCTGCATCTTAGTCAGAACCACCTCTCCTTATAACTATATTCTCCACTCAGAACAAAATTGCTTTCTATTTGCCTACTTTTCTTTTCTTTTTTTTCTTTTTTATGGAGGGGGAAGGCAAGGCAATTGAGGTTAAGGGACTTGTCCAAGGCCACACAGCTAGTAAGTGCGTCTGAGGTCACATTTGCAGTCAGGTCCTCCTGAGTCCAGGGCCAGCGACCTACTCACTGTGCCACCTACTTGCCTCTTGTTTGCCCACTTTTTAAAAAGAAAGAAAAAGCTGCCCCAGAAACTACCAGTGATCCATGGTGTGAACTGGGGATTAAGTACCTTCTTTTTCTTAACAAACCATCTCATAGGATTAGCTAAAAACTGGGCTTCCTGTTACAAATTGCATACATGAAGAGTCATAAAATCTGTTTACATTTTAAACATTTTTAATGAGGCAAATATTTCTTTTAGAACAAACCCAATTTTAATCAGCATTTATACAGAACTGAATAAAGTTGCTGAAACTGAAAGTTTAAGTGGTTTCCTTACAGATTAGTTTCAAGGGAATTTCTGAGTGGCACTCACTTGGATTCATATGTTTATGTACCTCTCAATATACAGACAACTATTATCCAAAAGTTCCCTAAGAATCTCCAGTTATTCAACCAAAAAGGGGGAAATTTTATTTAATTCAAATAAAAAGTAAAAGAAACGTTAAAAAAAACCATATTGAAAAAATATCAAGGAAATACACCAAAACTTAACCAAAGAAATATGTAGGTCGGTACTCAGATATTAATTTTCAATTATGCCATTTTCACTAGTAATCTAAGAAGGCCAAAGTGACCTAACTACACTAAAGTCTCAAAGTCTCATTCTAGTTTACATTTCCTCTGATTTATTTACTTAGTTTTATTTACATTGGTTGAGATTGAAATGTTTGATAAACAAGTGCTTTAAGAAGAAATAGAACAATCACTGGTTAGTTGAAGAATTTAATAACCTGCAAATATGTCCAGAACATTTACATTTCAGCACAACAAGGAAAAATCAAAGTCTTTATAGATCTAGGTTGTACGAAAGATAAACATATTTCTGTACTGCACTACTAAAGTATATCCTTGTAGTACAGATCATTTCAATAAAGGCTGCCGTTTTTAACTTTTAAATCATGTTTTTAATGGTCAAATCCTTCACTATTATAAGACTATAGAAAAAGTAACAAAAATTGCAATAAGATAGGATAAGAAAACCAGACTATAGTGTTACAATATGGTGTCCCAGGTCAGAAAGAGAAAAAGAGTAATGTTGGAATGAAAGTCAAATGGTTGAAAAAATTCCACTAAACCCATGAAACTTCTTAAACCGAACTGTTAGACTGAACCTTGTGAAAAATTTCAGCAAAAGGGCCACAGATGAATTGCCATCAAGGAAACTTATGAAGACAAGGGATGAAAAACTCCAAGTCAGTCCTGTCCTTAAAAGTCATAGGCCTCCGTGACATGAAGTGGCAAAGAAAAAAAATTAAGTAAAAATCATTTTTACAGGTTTCAAACAGTATAAAAACCAGCTGAATGTACAAAATGAACAAAACAATAATAAGAGGGCACAATGCCTTCAATAAAAATAGAAAAAGATGTTTCCTAGATTACACATGAAATGCATTTTCTTTTGAATAGCATAAGTTGGTTTCAACAAGCTGGAGGTATTGAAAGACCTTAGAAGTCACATAGCATCCACACAGTACAGTAAAAATGTAGCAGGATGTGTCCAAAGTTTTAACCAGAATTATTTTCCAAGAAAGCACTCAGGAGAACTGAATTTTACAGTGCTAAGAGATTGAAAATGCAAGAAGAGAACAGGATCTGCTTTTTGGCCTGATATATAAGACTTCATTTTTCATTTCTATTGCTACCACTTTTTGGGAGGGGGGAGGTTGCTCGCGAATGGACAGAGAGTAACTGATAAAAACTCTCTTCTCTACATCACCTATTCCACTAAGACTTGCTTATATTCCTTCCAGATACCATGTTTACTTTCCTAACAGGACTAGCTATAGAATATAAGGAAGCCTCATCAAGGCATAGGAATTTTTTTAGGCTGATTTTTACACTCATCTGTGATCCCAGCTGAAAGGGATTGGATCTTCCTCCTCAAATTTCTCATCATACTTTGCTTATACATGTCCTTTGCACTTAAGCACATTCCTTTACTTCACAATTATTCGTATGTGTGTTGTCTTCTGTTGCACTGTAAGCTCCTTAGGAGCAAGCTCTGGGTCATACTTGTTATCTTACTGCCAGAACCAAACAGTGTTTAATGTGTAATGATGCTTACATATTATAGGGGTCTATGGATATTTTAATGATAGAGATGTTTCAGCTCTGACCTTTGGGACTCAAACATTATCTTAGGGAGTATTACAAAAGGCTATACTTGAAGGCAACACATACTGCCCCATTGTTACTGAGTTCAATTTCCAGTCCCAGAATCTTCCTTTGTAGCCATGTTTGTCAGTGATTTGTTGAGGGATGCTTTCAATGTATAAAGACGGAAGCCCAGTAGCTAGATGGAATAGTCTACGTAGAAAATGGTGCATTTTCTAGTTTGAAATAGCCAAAAAGGGTAGCCATGAAGTGAAATACTAATATATAGTTATAGAATTCTGAGCCACTTTTAGCTCTCTCTATATTTTGCTAGATAAAATCAATTTTAAATATAAACAATAAAAATCCTAAGAAAATTAATGAAACTATACAAGATTCTTGACCATCAGATCAAATTTTATTCTGCTTTTTAGGGAAGGGAATAAGCATTTCTTTTTAGTTCAAATCTTTCAAAGAAGAAGAATTTAGCTTTTGTTTCCCTTTAAAAATATTTTCAAACAAGCTTCTCCCTAAAGAACAAGGTATTTGCATGAACTCTTAGTAAACTTATACATACATATTGCCTCATGAATTAGAGAAAATCTAGAACTAGTGCTTGTTACGAGTATAAGCAAACTCCAGATTATACAAATCATATTCTCAGAAGTTTGTAAACCAATTGTTTGGATCTTAGCATATATTTTACCATAGCAGTACTGTAGACATTGATAACAGCCCCCAGAATAGTTTAGAAGTGCACATTAAAGTAACAATCCAACTGAAGGACAGTAAGGTATAATATGACCAAAAGTTCCTAAGGCATGATTTAAAAGTACTAGATATATAGTCAAGGGAGCTGCATTCAAATACCAGCTTTTAATGGTCATATGTATAAATTTGGGCAAGTGAATTAACCTCTTTAAGTCTTGTTTTATCAGTTTTCAAATGAAAGAACTGGATCAGGTGAGCCCTAAAATTCCTTCTAAATCTATATCTAAAATATTGAATGAACAGTATTATAGAACATACACCACTGTGTAATAAAGTTTCTATGGAAAAATCCGCTCAAAATTCAACTCAGAATGTTAGCAATAAATCTTTCTGGTCCTCCGTCAAACTGTGGCCTGGCAATGGGACTGTGATTGCCCCTGTTTCAAAACTTCAGCTGGTCAGGGGCTGAGAGTGAGAGATGCAGGAACAGAGACAGTGGGGATGACTCTAGGAGACCAGGTGGATAAAGAACTGAGAAGTACTGGGCTCCTCGCCAGTATAAATTTCCAAGGAATAAGTACTTCATGCATGTGGCTTCCTGTGAACTCCTTTATTTTTCTTCTCAGGGGCAAAAAGACTGACCTACTAACTTCCCTTAATGCTGCTACCACACCCTACTTGTAATAAAGGTTGCCCTCATTCCCTTTAAAAACAGAAAAAAAAAAATCGTACAGCTTCTCTCCCTCCACTCCCAACCCCTCTTTGCTCTTTTGAGTTTTACTAAGTATTTTTCTATCAGAAAGTATTTAAGTAACCATTGTCTATGTATTTCAGAAGTCCACTAAGAATGGAGGCATATACAAGCTGAGGGGAGGGAGAGACTGAGAATGGCTGGGGGCACAGAAGAAAGGCTTCCAGTGTACCCTCCATTTTCTGATAGCTATCATCACTCCTGTCTCTAGATACACTGACTTGAAGCACTGGGACGAAGTAAAAGACAGGGGTGAGGATTGGAGGTCAGAGAACAAAACAGCTGGGATCTCTGTAGTAGAGAGTAGGGAAGGGAAGGGAAATGAGAAATTCTAACAAGTAGCAGGAAGGAAATAAGGCAAATAGGTCATTATTGCATTATTATTATTGCTAGATAGGTCATTAGTTCGTAAAGGATGTGGCAATCAACACACTTATTATGTACCTACTACATGCCAGACACTGCTAGTCAGAGGAATACAAATGCAATAAATGAAACAGTTCTATCCAAGGGTATAACAAGTACACATACTAGTATATATAGAATGAATATATGCAGAATAAATACAAAAAAAGTGCAAGGTAGTCAAACTCAAGATAGGGAGATTTTGTATACCTGGGGCTGAGGTGCATTTTAAAGAGAAGGATTCTATGAGGGAGTACCCCACAGGCACGGGGAAGGTCAGTCAGTACAAAGGATCAGTTTTCCAAATCAGGGAAATATTCCTGTTATACAAGAATATCTTATCCATTAAGCAATCTTTTTTTTTAATTTTCCCCCATTTTTTTGGACAGTTATTTCATTTCTTAACCATATTATCTTATCCTATACTGTAGCAAAATGAAACCTATAATCTCTGGTTCATATGATCTCCCCAAATCAAAGAAAGATACCAAACTAAATATAGGTTAACCTTCAAATTATGTCAACTTCCCTAAAACCAGCCAACTAACTCATGAGGGTGGGAGTGGAAACCCAGCACTCACCAATATACACCTCCACTGTCATAAAAGGTTATAATTTACCATAATTATCAATTTACATGTGCCCGAAAAGTCAATTATGTTTCTAATAGAAGTCTGACATTCTCATTCTATGAAACATATAGGGAGATTTTATGGAAATTTGACCTACCAAACATAAATCTGATAAAGGGCTTTTCACCAGATTCTTAATGAACTATCCTAACTTGCCCATGGAAAAAGGTGCATGCACGTATGATGGGGAAATAGGATAGAAAAAATATGTATTTCTATAGATTAAAACTAAATGAAATACAAATATTTACTAAGCTCCTCTTACATGCAAGATGACCTTGCTCTCAAGGAAACTAGAGTCTAATTGGGGTATCAGATTGTAATGCTAATAAGAGTTAAAGATCTTCCCCACCCATTAACTGGCCTTCCCATTAAGGGAAGCTAGATTAGGGGAGATTTTTTTTGTTGGAAGGCCCACACCTTTTGTTAGTTTCTATTGAGGCACTTGAGGGTTAGGATGCCCTCTGGCTCTGAAAAGTGTATATATATTCTGAGGTGAGGTTTTATTTTGGGGTTTACCCTTTGGAAGTGTTTGGCCAGAGGAGACTCTGGGCAGCTGCTAAGGAGCCCCTCTACCTCTTTGAAAACCCAGATGTTGGTGCTTGTCTCTCTACGATTTATGTATTGCTTACGGTCAGACAGTTGGAAGCCCTGTCTGTTGATCTTTACTTCCTGTTTATATTTTCTCTGAAGTTCAGTGTGCTGACTTTTCTCCCTGAACTAAGCGAATTGATATATGTGCTTGATTAAAGTAGATTGCTGACCCTCAAAAGTTGCCTTTTCTTTTGGAAAAGCAGATCAAAGAACCTGTACAGCAGGCCCTCCTATGTATGTCAGGCTCCTTGCTGTTAAAAGAAAGATCTTCTAGACAATGTGATATAAGAAATTTCAGGAGGAAGAAATCACTTTTAGCTGGAGGAATCAGAGAAAGATGGAAGGATCTGGTTTCCTGAATTTGTCCTCAAAGGAAAGTGTTTCAATTTACTTCAATTCAACAAACGTGTTAAGTAGTTACGATATGCATTATCTCCTACTATTAGAATGTGAGCTCCTTGAGAAAAGGGACTCTGGCTCTTCTGTCTGTATCCTGAAAGCTTAGTGCAGTACTTTGCACATAGTAAATGTTTAATAAATGCCTCTTAATGTGTGCAATCCTTTATTCATTCATAATATCATGCAATGTACTCTGTATGAGAGTTGCTGGAATACTGACAGAAAAATGAAATATTCCTTGTCTTCAAAAGAGGTAGAGATACAGAGCAAGTAATTTCTAAGCAAGGAGGGCAAGATGAAGGGGAGGATTGTGATAGAAGACTGGAAAAGGAGAGGGAAGGCAGGAACAAGCATTTCTATAACATCTACCAAGTGTCAGGTGCTGTGCTAAGCACTTTACAAATATTATCTCACTTGAGATAGGCTGGAGTCAAATTGCAGGCAACTTTAAAACCACACAAAGGCATCTGTATTTTATTTTATAGACAATAAGAGAGCTATGAAAAGTTTTGGGGGAGGGGTGTGCATTAGGAAGACAGTGTTGGCTGGTTACCAGAGAGAGTGAGGTGACCTTTCAGAGGCTATTATGATTACTGACCTACAGAGATGATGTGGTAGAGTGAATGTTGACAAGGAAACAGATATAAAGAATAATGTGGAAGCAGAACCAATAGGGATTGGCAACTGCTTGAATGGGGTGTAAGGGAGGGCAGGGGAAAAGCAAAAGATGACTTTAATTTGCTATTTAGCTAATAAATGTTAGAAGTGGAATTTGAATTCAAGTGCAGCATTCTTTTCACCACACCAAAGACTGACTTAAACATAAGTAGCAACAGATACTTAAATTAGATTTTTGGGAACATTTTCTCAGCATAAGAAGGCTATAAAACACTGTACAGGATTTCCAAAAAAGGTTAAGAAATCTTTTTCCTCCTCAGAAGCTGAAGATAGGGTGGATACCAATCTACCTAGAATAGTTAAATGCCTTGAATGCCTAGAGGCAGGAAGATAGACTGACCTTCTGTGGTACCTTAGTGCTGTGGATTTAGGATTATGTTCTTGTGGAAGAAAAATGAAATGAACATGCATTTGCATAGTCTCTGATATCATTATTTACATACGTAAAAATGGTATAGTATATAGGAAAGGAAAGAAAGGCTACATTTATACCTGAGGCTAGAGAAGTGGCAGAAAGAACGAGGCAAATATTTTTTTTAAAGTCTTATTTTTGTAAAACGTTACCATGAAAAAAATGTGAATTTGATTGCAAAAGCTGTCTTTGTGTCTGGAGCTCACTCTGGTAAACTATAAGAGAACAGCTAATCTTTTAGAAGGATAACAGATATAGGCCAGGCAAAGAAGGATTGAGTTTTGAAGGCTTATGTTCTTATATATGTATATGTTTTAAAGACACAACATATCTCCAAAGTAAGAAAACACACACACACACACACACACACTTTATGGCTACATTTTAGTCCCTTTTAAAGAGCTCTTCCTTACTGATTCAAACTTCTAAGATTAAAAGCCATTACTCAGTTGATAGATGTTGGAGATATGAAAAGGCAGTTTTCAAAGAAAGGAAGCTAATACTTCAAATCAGTAATAATTAGAAAAATGCAAACTAAAGCAACTGTGACAGTTCTAGCTCACATTCATCTGATTGGTAAAGATAACAAAAGAAGAAAGTGACAAATGTTGGAGAGAATACAGGAAAAGAGATATGTTAGAATAGTGCAGAGCTAGTGGAGTTCTGAATTGGCCTGGCCATTCTGGAAAGTGATTTGGAATCATGCCCCCAACGCTATTGAACTGTCCATGCCCTCTGACGCATTCATACCACCACTAGGCCTATACCCTAAAGAGATCAAAGAAAGAGGTAAAGGACTCATATGAGCAAGAATACTTACAACAAAGCTCTTTGTAATAGCCCAGAACCAAGGGATGTCAACCTACTGGGAAATGGCTGAACAAATTGTGGTATCTGAATTTAATGAAGTATTATTAAGTCACAAGATATGACAAAATGGAAAGTTTAGGAGGATACTGGGAAGACATCTATGAACTAATACAGAATGAAGTAAGCAGTACTAGAACAATGAAGGAATTTGTTTTGCTGGACTATCCATATTTATTATGAGGGTTTTTCTTTTCTTTTTTTCTTTGTTTTTCAATGGAGGGGGAACAATAATAAATATTTGTAAAAATAAACTTAAAAATTTTATAAAGAACCTTTATTTCATGGTAAAAAAAATTCCTTAATGATAAAGACCATTAAAGGGACCTAAATGACAATGCATAAATAATTTGTTTAAAGAACAAATACTACTTCCTTAGAGAACTAAGGAACTTTCTGGAAACATTTCTCTATGTTCCAGTCTAAGTTCTATTCAAAGTATGCAAGTCACAGAATGGTAAATTAATTTTAAATCCACTCAGAAATGATTTTATGGGGGGAAATTAACCTAAAATAAAACAAAACCTGTACTTGAGTTTGCTTAATCTTCCTAGCGCTAAGGAGGAACTGAGAAAAAAAATGGAGTAATCGCCTCTTGCTTCAAGTTGAGCAAGGAAATATTTTTAGCAAATTTATCTTAGAATATAGCAATTTAAAAATTGTATTTTATTTTCTTGAAAATATCCTTTTCTGGAAAAAAGTTATCATTTTCCAAGAATATGTGTAAGGAAGATATGTAATCTAAATCCTGAAAGCATCTATTTTAAATACTTTTAAAACAATAGATTGAAGAGGATTTTCAGGATGGAAACACAAAATATGAAAAACTGGCCAATATCAGACTTCCCTACACAGCAACTACTTCCTCTCAGAGAGAACAAGAGAATAAGTCATCAGGTGACTAAAAGTAGTCAATCACCATGCTAAACAAGCTTCTACTTTTTCAGCCTTGGAGATAATGGGGTCACTTAAAATAAAGGTGTTAACCACTCTACGTTTCTGTAGCTTCACATGCTAACAACTGACAAAGCTGAAGGAAACAAAGAGATGACTTTCAGTTTGGGAAGGATAGATAGCTGGGACACAGAAAAGTTTCATAGTGAGGGAAGGTAGACAATGGAAGACTGGCTGTCATTACTGGTTGCCTGCCCTCCATATCCCAAGTAGTTGTCCAATATTGTACATTTTACATCCATTCCTTTTTCTATACTCACGTGAATGAATGTATGACTGAATGTAAAAAAAAAAAAAGATTTAAGTGCTTATAAATGTGCCTTTCTTTAGTTAACGGTATTGTGAGTGTGGAAGACAAAGATGTTTTCTTTATTCTTATGAGTAAAAAAAGGTTGATGACGTGAGGTTTAAAGTACAAGCCAATCAATGACTTGAGCCTTTTGTAGAGAGTTAAAATGAGTATTGTAAATACAGCATTTGGAGTACTCTCCAACACAAGTGAGACCCCCACAATATCTACTCTTGGATTCTTTTTTTTTACTCTCATTTTTTCCAACTATTATTTTCCCATTTCAAATTACATTCCACTTTTCCAATCCATATTTTTTTCCAATGGTAAAAGCAATTTTTAACATTTAAAAAAAAAAGTTTGAGGTCCAAATTTTCTCCCACCCTCCCTCCTCATTGAGAAGGCAAATAATTTGATATAGGTTATACATGTGCAGTCACGTAAAATCCATTTCCATATCAGTCATGTCATGAAAGAAAACAGACCCTCCTTTGCCCCCCATGAAAACACCAAGAAAAATAAAGAAAGTTTAAACAAAAAGTTCGGTTCAGTCTGCATTCAGACTCTTAGCAGTTCTTTCCTTGGGTGTGGATGGCACTTTTCATCATGACTCCTTCAGAACTTTCGTAGGTAATTTCTATCCCAGTTTCAAAGTGTGTAGTGGGACTGCATGTACTCTAAACCACAACGCATGCTGTTGTTCAGTCATGTCCATTTCTTTGTGACCTTATTTGAGATTATCTTGGCAAACCACAGCAGTTTGCCATTTCCCTCTCCAACTCCTCATTTTACAGATGATTAAACTGAGGCAAACAGGGTTAAGTGACTTGCCCAGGGTCACACAGCTAGTATGTGTCTGGGGCTGGATTTGAACTCAGCTCTTCCTGACTCCAGGTATGGCATTCTATCCACTATGTCAACTAGCTTGCCCTTCATAGCTCATGAGCTCCCACTAATTTGCTCATTTTTTCTCTAGTTAGCCAAAGGAAACAATTAGTCAAAGATATTTAATGAAGTCATATAGATAAAAAAAAAGTCACAGGAGGCTCTTCCCCCCATAACCAAGGGGAGCACACTCTTCTAAAAATACACTTACCATCAGTGTAAAGAATGGGCATTCCTAGGGATCACATGTAAGTGGAATATGTAAGGAACATCCAGACATATGTGTGGTGGAGGTACTCAAGAGTCTTCGATGTTATCACGCTTCTCCCTCTCCTTCTCTGCTCCCCTGCCCCTGCTTTTTTTCTCTTGAAACTAAGTCTCCTTATCTCACACTGGCTATGAATGCAGAGGCCTCTCATGTGCTCAATTACACTACTGATCAGGGTGGGAACTTTGACCTTCTCCATTTCTGACCCCATATTGGTGCCATACTTAGTAGAGATACCCCACTGGCTTAGTCTATTGCAGTTTCTAAATCCTGAGCTGAAGAGATCCACCAGGACCAGTCTCTCCCAAAGCAGGGACTACAAATAAATGTGTGCCTCCATGCCCAATTGCTGCACTACTCCCTGCTGGGTATGGCATCTCCTCTGGGCACAACATTCCTTTAGTCCCTCCTGGTCTCATGGTGGCTTCTGGGCAATTGGTTTCTAGGTATGTCTAGGTGGTGAAGTATGGAAATCTCTTCTAAAAATTTCTTGGATGTTCTCACAATAATTTCTGACCCTATCATCTTGGCTAGGTTTTCCTCCCTATTTCTTGCCACTAAATTCTGGGCTTCATTTCTTCAGGATTACTGGTTGACCATCTCAGTTTGATATGCCAGGGGAAAAAAGCTACAATTTCTTACTGATAAGGAGATACTGAGGGCTTCCTACATCTAACTAATAAAAGTCAGGTAGAATACTCTAGGTTAAGATTAAAGTCTCTTTTTCCCTATCTGGAGAGAGATCTAGACTTCCCTGACAGAAAGTTAGATAGTCTCAACACACAAAGACCATATCTGAAAATACATGCCTCATTCTGTATCTTTAGTCCATCATCTTTCTGCTAATAGAGGGGAGATATCTTTATCATCAATCAAACACCTATCAAATACTTATTATACGCCAAGCACTGAGAATACAAGGAAAAAAAGCAAAAATAATCCTTGACTCATATCTAATTGGGGAAATGTATATTATATATATATATACAAGTATGTGTGGATATATGTACATGTATGTATGTACATATGTACATGTATGCATGTGGATATATATTTTGTACACATAAAAAACATAAATGTATAATATAGTCTATATAAATAATAAATAATATAAATGTATATTGCATACATATATGTACATATGAGATACACACAAAATATATACAAATTAAGTTTAGTGAGGAAGGCATTAGCAGCTGGGTAAAATGGGAGACATTTTCAAGAGTGAAGTCTGATGGAAAGAAGGAAGTCTTAAAGGAAGCCAGTTTTTCTAAGGCGGGGATATTGGGAGCATTGGTTATGAGGGACAGTCAGTGTAAAAAGGCATGGAGACAGGGGACTATCATGTGTGCAGATAGTAAGAAGCTCCTATAAGACCTTAGGACAAAGACTAAAAAGATATGAAGGGACCAGGTTGTGAAGAGGTTTAAATGCCACATTTTATCCTGGAGAAAACAGGGAGCCCCTGGTGTTTATTAAGCAGGTGGTCACTCAAGGAAAATCACTTTCTCAACCATGTGAATGACAGACAGGAGTGGGGACAGACTTTAAGCATGGAAACCAATTTGGAGGAGACTGTAATACACAAAAAATGAAGTGGCTTAGGATGGTGGCTTTGAGTGGGGAAGAGATAGGTATGGAACATGCTGTGGAGATAAAATGATGAGATTTGGTGACTGGATGACTGAAGGGAGGGGTGAGGGAGGAGATGAGTGAGAGTGATAAGTCAAAGATAACACTGAAGTTGTAAACCTGTGTGACTGGAAGCATGCTAGTACCTTCAACAATAATAGGAAAGTTTGAAGAAACAAGAATTTAGGGTTTGAGAGAAAAGAAAATGAACTGTTTTGGACAAGCTGATTTTCAAATATCTATGAAACATCAAGTTTAAAATGTGCAATTCTAAGTTTACAATGTGGGATAAGAGCTCATGAAAGAGATTAGATGTCATCTGTCTCCCTATCTCTATCCTATCTCTAGCTCTATAAGTCAGCTACAAAGGGATGATATCATCAGCTAGGGAGCTGATGAGATCACCAAGCGATAGAGTATAGAGAGAAAAAAGAGGGCTCAGGCCTAGATCTTGGAGGATCTACTGTTAATGTGCATGAATATCGACTAAAGAAGACAGAGAAGGAGCAATCAGATAGAGGAGGAAGGGGAGAAGGAAAAGAGGAGAGAGAGAAAGTTGGGGGAAGGAGGAAGGGGAAGAGGAAAGAGAGAGAAGTATGGAGGAGGTCAATCCTATCAAATGCCATACAGAGACCAAATATCAGGACCGAGAAAAGGTCATAGCCAGTCTTTTCTAATTGTGGCTAGTCACTGCCTTGGTAAGAGTTCTTGAATTTTTCAAAAGTTGTTTTATTCACATTATTGTAGTCATTATATAAATGTCCTCTTAATTCTGTTTGCTTCACTCCACATGAGTCCATAAAAGTCCTTTTAGGTTTTACTGATTCTGCACCTTTTTACCATTTCTTATTTTTTCTCATGATAATTCTTATTATATTTTTACTTCTTATTGCCACTCATGATTCAACTATAATCCTTTAGATATAAATAATTGCCTATCAAAATCATACACATCATTCAAGATTCAGCTCAAATACCATTTCCTCCATGAACATCTTTCCTGATCCCCCAGATTGTTGGACATTTCTCCTTTATTTAATTTCAAAGGATCTTATTTACTATGCATCTGCCACGCTCTAATTTTAAAATTTCTTTATGTTTTGCCTTCTCTCTCCTATTCATTCTAATTTCCTCCAGCATAAAGATGCTTGTCTCAAGTCAATGTCATATTTTCTAGCCTATGCAAAAAAAATTCTTCCAAGAGAATAACTGTGCATTTTATAGTAAGTAAACTAATCACATACAGGCAAGGGGAAATTTTTGACTTGATACATTAGAGAATATGATATGCATCTTTGGTTTAAAAAAAATGGCACACTTGAAAACATCAGATAATTAAACAACACACTTCCCTTAGTACTGACTGAAATGTGAATGTTCTAAAACAGTTTTTTACAACTTAGAATAAATGTTTCCACCATTCATACAAATAAATATCTTGACGTCTTTATGCCACTTAGATGTTTTTATTTTCCTTATGCTTTTTACGGTTAATTGTTTAAAGGAAGACTGAACCACTGACAAACTGGTGAAATAAACAAGAACAGAAATCCCTCAAAGTCTAAAACAAACCACGTCACTAGAAACCACAAAGGATATTAAAATCAACAGATAAAGGTCAGATACAGCACAAAATATGACAATGCACACATGGGTATCTCACAATTCTCTTGCAAGGTTAATTAGTAATTCCATCCCTGCCTAATGTTTAATAAATGCTCATACTCGTTATTTATCTCCTAGTAAGAGACCTAAGATTTTTAAAATAATAATTAGTTATACCATCATTCACAAAACTGTTAATCATGCTAATTTTGCATTACCTATTGGGAACACACTTGTCCTTAGAAGGAAATAATTTGTAAACCACCAGAATCTATTTAAAGTTCAATAAATAGCATGCTTCATTATTTTTGGACCAGTCCCCTGGATTTTATCCCAGTAGGAAACTCCTAGTGAGGGACTTCCTCTACCAAAGAAGATCAGCACCCTGACTTCAATTTATAGTCTTACAGAAATGTCTAGGGGTACTGAGAGGGTTAGTGATTTGTCCAGGGTTACACAGCCACTAAATGTCAGAGGCTAGCTCTATATCCACTAAAAGACATTACCTTTCAATGCTACATTTATAGAGCATAAATTTTTTTGCAAAGATTTTTTTAAGGGAAAAGGCTTTTGTTATTATTATTTAAAAAAACAAACAAGAATTTCTTTAATCTCCTGCAATTTTGCTTTCAATCTCCCCAATTAATTGCAACTGCTTCCACTGATCACTGTCTCTCAGTCTCCTTTGTTAGTTCATTATCCACATCATGCTTCCTCACTGTAAAGCGTTCTCTCTCCAAAGCTTTGTCTTACAGTTTCTTCTCTTGGTGACCTCATCAGCTTCTATAAGTTACTTATCATTTTTATACATCTAGATAGATAGATCGATTTATAGATCTGTCCACAATCTCTCTCTCTCTCTTGAGTTCCAGTTCTGCATCACCAGTTGATTATTGGACATATGTGGATGCACCATGGGCATCTCAAACTCAGTAGGGGTAAAATGGAAGTTATTACCTTTCCCCTCAAATTTACCTAAATCTGTTGAGTTGGGAAGTCAAGTTAAGTCAAGTCAAGTCAAGTCAATGAGCACTTATCAAGGACTCACTATGTACTAGGAAATGTGCTAAACACTGAGAATACAAATACAAGTGTAAGAAAAGATAGCCCCTGCCCTCAAGGAGCTTACCCTCTCATAGGGAAAGACCATACATAAAAAGAAGCTAAAATTTTGAGAAGGTATTCAGCAGAGGTGCATTTCAGAGAAAGTTCAGAGGAGTCAGGATTGCAGCCTTCAAGGAATGCAGTCTTAAATGGAGGTTCTGAGAGAAATTAGCCCAATCAGAGGAAGAGGTCACCTGGATGGAGGAGAGTTCAAGTGTGTGTAGTCTGGGAGTAAAGTGACCCATTAGGATAAAGAGGTTTCTGGGATGTTGGAGAGAAAGTCTGGGAGCTTCAGGAGTACAACTTGGAAAAGAAAAGGCAATATCATCCTTTTAGTTGAGGGTTCTTCACCTAAGATCTATGGACCCCCAAAGTATCCAGGGATAAACTTTAGGGATCCTTGAGTGGATGGGAAAAAAACCACTACACTTTGTTTCAACATAACCATTTTCCTGTGAAATTCTGTTTGTCTTACTTTATACATTTAAAAATATTATTTGGCAAAAATGTTTTCATCAGATCGACAAAGGGGTCCATGACACACACAAAAATTAAGAAATTCTAATTACAGAGGGTTACAACCTTACTGTGGGTTGTCTACTTTCCGTGTCTAATTAGCTGTCAAATATTGTTAATTCTATCCCCATGGCATCCATTGCATCTATTCCCTTTTCTCTACTGAGGTGAATAAATGAATGAGCAAAAAATGTCCATATTATTGCGTATTAAATAGAAGCTTACCATGTGCGAAGCACTGGACACAGCCATAGGGATGCAAATACAAAACTGAAAACAGTTCTCAACATTAAGGAAATTACATTTTTTTTTTAACAGAGGGAAATAAACACATACAGAGGAGCAGTGGCCAGGAAAGGATATTTTGGCTTAGAAGTTACAGGGATGGTGAGTGAAAGCTAATGAAGAGAAGACGGAAACCCAAGTAACCACCATTTTAATTCTGGACTTCATCACTTTTTGCCCGGACTACTGTAATCACCTTCTAATTGGCCTTCTTGCCTCTGGTCTCTCTCCCTTCTGAAATTATCCCTTCACACAAATACCTATGCACATATTCAATTACATACCATTCCCCTTCTCCATAAACTCCTGTGGTTGGCTGCCTGTTAGTTCCAGGGTCCAATACAACTTCCTCTCTGGCTTTTAAATTCCTTTACAACCTGGCTGCATCCTATCTTTTTGGACTTATTATACATTCCTCCCCTTTATTCAGTCTATACTCTAGTCACACTGGCCTTCTTGGCATTCTTCACATGCAACATTCCATCTCTAAGCTCTATGACTTTGCACACTGTCTCTATCATGCCTAGGACACACTCTCCATCTCTACTTCTTAGAATGTGTAGTTTTCTTCAAAGGTCAGTTCAAAGGAAACCTCCTACATTATGTCTTTCTTGACTCCCCCTCCTCCTCCCGCCCAATAACTAGGACCTCTTTTCTAAAATTACCAAGAATTTATTTCACACCTACTTCTATGTGGGTTTGTGGGACAGCATGGAATAGTGGATAGAGATTTAGCCTCGGAGCCAGGACAGTTTAAGTGAGTCACAACTTCTGTGTGTACTCTAGTAACTGTTTGAAAAGGTGCTGACCTACATTGGTAGAGGGAATTTCTTCACCTGGGACTTCCCCTTCTTTACATTTCTGTATGTTATCTATGTTGGACCTTTCTCTTGAGGGGATGGACTACCTTTCTGTGTATCTCCAGCCTATAGCACAGTGCCAGGCACATAGGAGGTGTACATAAATATCAATAAATGCTTACTGATGGACCGATTCATAGATTATCAATTAATGATACTCATGGCATTGTACAACAAGCCTCCAGTATGTTAGGCCAATTTCATGTAGCAGCTTTACATGAGAAAATGGACAGAAGTTGCCCAGTACTCTGTACTATTGGTGAGATCACCTACATTAATGAAGTTATCCATCAAAGTATCTATATAGCATTCTAAAATTTACAGAGTGGTTTATCTTATGTCACCTGCTAATATATAGAAAGTAAAAAGCATATTTATCATCCCCATTTTATAGATGAGAAAAAAGAGGAAAGAAGAAAAAAAAGAAAAAAGAAAAGTTAAAGTTGCCCAAAGTCACATGGCTACTATTGAACAAGTAGTGGAGCCAAGATGTGAATTCAGGTTTTCCATTAATTCCATTGCTCTTACCATTATACCACATTGATTTTCAAGTTAATGGGAAATGGTTATCATTAGAGCCCTATCTCCATAGGACAACTGTCCCTTCGCAAATTCAGAATTCCTATGGAGAAATTTACTTTATGATTTATATATTTTATGCAGTAGTAGGCAGCTTATCTTCACTTATGTAGATTTCAGAGGAGGAGGCTGGTTAAGTTACTGATGTCCATTGGTATTTTCTGTACTCTCTCCTGTCAGAATCCTTGTTTTGCTGACTTAGGAGCACCCTATATCTAAGGGAGCTGCCACTCTATCTCATTCCTCTCCTCAATCCTGACACTGTTTGGGGAGCTTTGCCTTCACTTTGTCTTTGAAAGGGAAGACATTTTCCTGGGATCTGAACATAGAACTATTTATATACAGTTTCCCAAAGAAATCATGTCACAGTATAAATGCTGATTGAGTAAAGATTAAAAAGTACTAAAAGTATACCTCAGAAAAAGAGAGGCTCTGAGGTGGGAAAAAAATTATTCACAAATAAAAAAAGAAAGAAAAGAAAATGAAAGAAACTGACCATGTCTTAACAGAGGAAATGACTGTTTATTAATGGAATAGGAATTTACAAATCAGCTAAGCTCAGTCAAACGAAAGGCCAATTTAAACCAAACGTAAGAATAAAAACTAAATTCTAATTAAAGATAATGACAGGAAGATGGCATTCCATGTAATTTTGACAGCTCCAACCTGGCATATTTGAACAAACTAGTAACACTGAAAAATGAGCAAGGGAGAGAAGTTAGCCACAGTGATGCTGGTTAAACCTCTCTGAAATGGTAAAACTCAAAAGGAAATTTCACTACAATGAGGGGATCAAAAAAGTCCACAAGAGGGGAGGAGCCAAGATGGCGGAGTAGAAAGACTTACATATGCTAGCTCCGAATCCACAGCCCATAAAATTCCTGTAAGAAGAACTTCCCACAAATTCTGGATCACTGCAAGGCGCACAGAAACACAGTGGAAGGAATTTCCATTCCAGAGAGCCCTGGAGAGCCATCCCCAGGGTCCGTCGTGCCCTGGAAAGCAGAGCCCACCCCAGCGCTGCCCTGGCCGCGGCCTCAGAGGAGCAGATCCGAGCAGGCTTCAGGGACGGAATCTCCGGCAGCCGAGAAGGTCCCTCTGCCCACAGACGCTACAGGTCACTGAGAGAGACATCCGGGCTGGCTGAGAGGGGAGCAGGGTGTCTCCATGATTCGGGCCCCCTCGGGAGGCAGCGGCAGAGGGAGCAGCAGCAGCAGAGGCGGCAGCCCAGGACTCCCAGAGCAGCAGGCATTAGTTCAGGTCTCTGCATAAACCCCCTGAGGGAGCTGAGCCTAGGAGGCGGCCCTGCCCCCACCTGCTCCATCACTGAAGGTCTCTGCATAAAGCCCCTGAGGGAACTGAGCCTGGGAGGCGGCCCTGCCCCCACCCCAGCACCAGAACTTAAGCTCACATTGAATAGCAGCTGCTCCGCCGCGCATAGCCCTGAGACTGGGAAGCAGCATTTGACTCTCAGACCCCAAGCACTAGCCGGGCAGATCTAGGCAGGGGTGGAGAGGAATCTCAGAAGTCAGGTAACTGGCTGGGAAAATGCCCAGAAAAAGGAAGCAGAATAAGACCATAGAGAGCTACTTTATTGGGGAAGAAATGTTCCTTCCCCCCTTGATTTCTGATAATGAAGTACAATGCCTGCCATCGGAGAAAGATGTGGAGGTCGGGGCCTCTCTATCCCAGATATCCCAGGTGGATGTCCGGTGGGCTCAGGCCATGGAAGAGCTCAAAAAGGATTTTGAAAAACAAGTTAGACAGGTGGAGGAAAAACTGGGAAGAGAAATGAAAGAGATGCAAGAAAAGCATGAAAAATGGGTCAATACCTTGGTTAAGGAGACCCAAAAAAATGCTGAAGAAAATAACACCTTGAAGACGAGGCTCACTCAATTGGCAAAAGAGGTTCAAAAAGCCAATGAGGAGAAGAATGCTTTCAAAAGCAGAATGAGCCAAATGGAAAAAGAGGCTCAAAAGCTCACTGAAGAAAATAGTTCTCTCAAAATTATAATGGAACAGATGGAGGCTAATGACTTTCTGAGAAACCAAGAAATCACCAAACAAAACCAAAAGAATGAAAAAATGGAAGAGAATGTGAAATATCTCATGGGAAAAACAACTGACCTGGAAAATAGATCCAGGAGAGACAATTTAAAAAATATGGGACTACCTGAAAGCCATGATCAAAAAAAGAGCCTAGACATCATCTTTCATGAAATTATCAAGGAAAACTGCCCTGAGATTCTAGAACCAGAAGGCAAAATAAGTATTGAAAGAATCCATCAATCACCATCTGAAAGAGATCCAAAAAGAGAAATTCCTAGGAACATTGTGGCCAAATTCCAGAGTTCCCAGGACAAGGAGAAAATATTGCAAGCAGCTAGAAAGAAACAATTCCAGTATTGTGGAAATACAATCAAGATAACACAAGATCTAGCAGCTTCTACATTAAGGGACTGAAGGGTGTGGAATAGGATATTCCAGAAGTCAAAGGAACTAGGACTCAAACCAAGAATCACCTACCCAGCAAAACTGAGTATAATACTTCAGGGGAAAATATGGTCTTTCAATGAAGCAGAGGACTTCCAAGCATTCTTGATGAAAAGACCAGATCTGAAAAGAAAATTTGACTTTCAAACACAAGAATGAGAAGAAGCATGAAATAGTAAACAGCAAAGGGAAGTCATAAGGGACTTACCAAAGGTGAACTGTTTACATTCCTACATGGAAAGACAATATTTGTAACTCTTAAAATGTTTCAGTATCTGGGTAGTTGGTGGGACCACACACAGATGTACACACACACACACACACACATACACACACATGTACATGCATGCACGCACACACATACACACAAGCACGCACACACAGAGACAGAGAGCACAGAGTGAATTGAATAGAATGAGACCATATCTTAAAAGAAATTAAGGTAAATGGTGAGAGAGAAATGTAGTGGGAGGAGAGCGGGTGAAATGGAATGGGGTTAATTATATCTCATTCAAGAGGCAAGCAGGAAACTTTTTAGTGGAGGGAACAAGGGGAGAGCTTAGAAAAAAAACAAGAAGTTTACCCTCATCACATTCGACTAAAGGAAGGAACAAAATGCACACTCATTTTGGTATGAAAATCTATCTTACAGTACAGAAAAATGGGGAAGAAGGAGATAAGCAGGGAGGGAGGGATGATGGAAAGGAGGGCAATGGAAGAAGGGAGCAATTTGAGGTCAACACTCTTGGGGAGGGACAGGATCAAAAGACAGAATAGAAACAATGGGGGGCAGAATAGGATGGAGGGAAATATAGTTAGTCTTATAGAACACGACTGTTATCGAAGTCATTTGCAAAACTACACAGATATGGCCTGTATTGAATTGCTTGCCTTCCCAAAGGGAATGGGTGGGGAGGGAGGGATGGGGAGAATTTGGAACTCAAAGTTTTAGGAACAACTGTTGAGTATTGTTCTTGCTACTAGGAAATAAGAAATATAGTTAATGGGGAATAGAAAGTCATCTGGCCCTACAGGACAAAAGAGAAGATGGGGACAAGAGAAGGGAGGGATGATAGAAGAGAGGGCTTGATGTATTGGGGTGGGGGGAGGGGATAAATGGGGAGAAAATTTGGAACCCAAAATTTTGTGAAAATGAATGCAAAAAGTTAAATAAATAAATAAATTTAAAAAAATAAAAAAGTCCACAAGCAACGTCAGTCAGCAAACATTTAGTCTCCATGCTATATAAAGAAACATGGCGGTAAAAGCTAATATCATTTGCGATATAAGCACATTTCCAAAATGTTACAGTACAGAATGGTGGCAGCTTATAGAGGCTATCACACAAAAGATTAAAAAAAACAGTGGAAGGAAGAATAAATCTATAGAAAGTTTAGTTTAGTGTAGCAGTAAGCACCCCACCATGTACAGGGGGGCCTGCTACCACAGGTTGTTAGATCTGCATTCATAAAAGGAAAAGTAACTTTTGAGGGGTTAACAAACTTTAATCAAGTACATGTGTCATTCCTTTAACTAAACACATATATCATTCAGTTAGTTCAGGGAGTCAGCACCCTGAATTTCAAAGAAAATACAGAGAAATCAAAAGACCAACAGACATGGCTTCCTCTGCCTGAATTCAATAGACAATTGGACCTCCCAACTGTCTGACCATTATTACCAGAGAGGGAAGCACGACATCTGGTTTCTCAAAGCCAGAGAGCTCCTTAGCAGCTTCCCAGGGTCCTCATCTAGTCAAATAAACCTTCTTACCAAAAACTAAGCCTCAAAGTAAAACCTCAACTCAGAGTATTTATTTCTCTTTGGAGCCAGAGGGTATCACAACCCTTGAGAACCAGTGCCTCACTAACTTTGGCTTGATCCTTTCCACAAACCTTCCCTAATCAAAGTCCCCTTGATGGGCAGGCCCATTAGTGGGTGGGGAACATTTTTGATCATATTAAAATAATTAATAATGCAAATACATACACTATTTCTAGCTAAAGAAACTTTGGTTTCTCTACTCTATGGAAAGACTCTTGACTGATAAAGGCAAGATTCAATCAGAGTTATTTGATTATACTAAAACAAAAACAGCAAAAGATCCTATTTTGATTGCCATTACATTTAACAAGACCCAACTAATAAGCCAGACCATTTCAAGAGCATTTATAAATGAAATGAACCCAAAAGATAGACAACAAACAGAACAAATCTGACAGATTTCCATACATAACAATATATTATTATCCTGGGTGACAAGTGGAACCGTCACCTCAGACTCCATGCTTCTAAGTGAGGAAGTAGAAGGCTAGTAAGTTGGGGAAAGCAACTGGACTTGACCAAATGAGCACAGAAGAAATCAGTACCAGATGCAAAAGAATTTTATAATACAGCCCAGGTTTTATTTTATGATTTCACAGTGGGCATGATAACAAAAAAATGAAGAGGAAATGGTAGCAATCATAAAATTACCCTCCAAAAGATGACTAAGGAAACATCACCATCCATTGATGACCATCACCATGCCCACTTTTTCATCCATATAAAGATTTATAAGAAAGGTATATACAAGTATCAAGAGTATGCTTGATGAAAACTTTTATAAAAATCTTTCTCCATCTCTGGCTGATCATGCAACTTTTCTGCCATCTTCACACCCTGCCTTCAAGTCATTCCTACCTCAACTCCAGCTCTGCAAATAGTAATCATATCAATGCTACTATTCCCGAAAAGTATGCATCAATCATGTTATAGCTGCAATCACCATTCCTTCTGACTTCCCTATCCAAAACACTCCTGTCTTTGGATGTTACACTCTATATGTGTTATCTTCCCCTACTGAAAGTTAAGTTTCTTTAAGAATCTTTATCATTGGACTATTTTACGCTTATATTTGTATACCTAGAACTTAGTATAATACTTGGCTATATCACTTAATAATGTTTTCATTCATTCATTTATAAAATCCTCTATTTGGCATTTAAAGCTTTTTGCAATCTGACCCTGTCCTACCTTTCTAGTTTTCTTCCATTTTACTCCCCTTCACATACTCTATGATATTTTATTTGCTTACTTGCTATTCTTCATACATGACACTATCTCCCAGCCTTTGCTGTGGCCACTGTTTCTCATGCCTGGAATGCTCCCTCTCCTTAGCTCTGACTCCTACTTTCTTTGGTTTCCTTCAAGATTCATTTGTAGAAGTTTTTCCCTATTCCTGACCCTCTTATTCACCTCTGTAAATGCTTTCCAAGGTCACCTTGCACGCTCTGTCTATATCTCATATTTACATTGTTATTTGTAAGTTGACTCACTATTAAAATGTGAGCCCCTTGAGGGCAGAGACCATGATTTTTCCTTTCTTTGAATGTCTAGGGCTTAGCTAGTACCTGGCCTATAGCAAGTAACAGAATATTAATAATAACCAATATTTATATGGTGTGTACTATGTGCTAGATACTATGATAAGCACTTTACAATTATTATCTCCGTGGATCCTCACAACAAACCTGGGAAGTGGGTGCTATTATCTTCATTTTACAGATGAGGAAACTGAGGCAAAGACAGATTCAGTAACTTGCCCATGGTCACACAGCTAGCCTGAGGCCAATTTGAACCTAGGGCTTCCTGACTCCAGGTCCAGAGCTCTAACTGCACCACCCTGCTGCCTAATTATGCTTGATAAATAAACACTTCATAAATGATTGTTGCCCAACATCCCCAGAATTGCCATTAGGAACATCACCGTCCTGAACTAATCAAAAGCTACAGGTAACTCAACAGTCAATGAAGAAATGCACAGCGACACAAATAGGTTGCAAAATATTGTGTTATTGATTGTCCATAAAAATAATGTCTACAACTTCAAAGACAGGGTGCTCCAAAAGTCTTAGTGCAGTTTTAAGCTTTCACAGCTTAACCAAGACTTTTGGGCATCCTGTATAAAGCTTATCTAATCCATGAGGATACGCTGTATAAAAGTGGTGTTGGGCCTAGGGTCAGGAAGACCTGAGTTCAAATTTGACTTCAGATACTTATGAGCTGTGTAACCCTGGGCAAGTCACTTAACCTGTTTGCCTCAGTTTCCTCATCTGTGAAATGAGAAGCTGGAAAAGGAAATCACAGACCACTCTAGTATCTTTGCCAAGAAAAACCTAATTGGAGTTGTAAAGAATTGAACAAAACTGAAAACGATCAAACAAAAAAAAAGGATAAATGTTAAGTTTTACCTTATTGCACAGAATGCTGAATACAGACATATAAGTTCTAGGAGAGATCATAGACCTCTCTTTCACCCTTCAGTTAACATGTGATACTCGAGGAATGTTGATGTAATACACCTCTGTCCCAGAAAAAAAAAGCAGGAGTTGCTCAGATTGTGGTAGAACAATCTCTTCTCCAATGACTAATTAACTTATACTTTAACACTTGTTTTTTGACAGGGCATTCTTCCCCTCCCAGATGAGAAAAACAAAACATACTCTACACCTGGTAGAGTGAAGGCAGTAAGCAGATGGGGTGGGGAGGGATACCTAGGGTATAACTAGACACTATCCTCTTCAAACCTGACTCAGGAAAATACCAAACTTTTGAGGCTACTACATCCTGACAACAGGACAAATGGAAGGTCTCATCCAAGGACACTGTGTGTGTACTACACATTGTAGAATGGAAGAAAGAGAGGAAAATAAAGCTATAATTGATGACTTTACTGTTTGTGAGGTACCTAGAGGTATTCTTAAAAGTCCCCTTTTGCCCTAGTCCCTTTCCACCTTTGTCGGAGAATCAGAATCCAATTCTTGATGGACACTTAACAAGTCCCGTGAGTGATACAGTAGGGCTCATTCCGTACTGCTAGAGGAATTTGGCATCTGTGTGAAGACATGTAAAAAGCCGCCAAAGTGCATGTTTTATGTCTGGGATGAAATTGCCTTGATTAGTGATTAAGTCCAGACTTGCTTAGGCCACTAGTATGGATAGCCCCAGACCAAATACTAGCCTTCACATCCCATCCACATATCCACCCAGGTCATCTTGGCACCTATTTTACAGATGCAGATCAAAACAAAAATCTAGGATAAATGGGATCTTATGTACACTGACACTTTAAGGATGTGTATTGCTGTACCATACACCTTCTTAAAGTGTCAGCATCAAGGCGTTGGGTATGTACAATTTCCTCTTGAGAGGGAAACAAGCCATAGATTGTAAGGGATACTTGTCTTCTCCACATCTAACAGTACTCCCCTACTTTGATTACAATTCATCTTAACCAAAGTACAGTTTAGACAGGAAAGAGCTCAGGTTTTATCTAACCACAGCAGTTACCAGTAATGAATAATTAGCCACTATTTATCATCAGGAGATGAGCAGTCTTGCTAAGAAATCTACACTGTACTCCAATCATGAAACCATACCTGCTGACAGAAACAATACCACTCTGCTTCTTCTGTAAATTATGCCCAGTACCTCAACTAGATTGTAAGTTCCTTGAGAGAAGAGACTTAGTCTTATACTTATTTACTTTTATACTGCCATAATATCTAGTAGAGAGAGAGAGGCTATCATCAAAGGAGGATAATGGTCATCAAAGGAAGGATAATGGTTTGCAAATGACTTTTCCTCTTTGCTCCTGCTTTCTTCCCACAGTTTTGTTGGCTGAACATAGGGATCTTTTGGCACAATTACACTGTTTCCAATCTCTGCAAAAGAAGTACATATTGATTCTGCATCAGCATTCAATAAATATTTGTAAAACATCTACTATGTGCCAGGAACTACATTCTATTCCAATACTACATTTTTGAATCAAGGTTCTTGTCTTTAGTTTGATGTCCATGAGCCTAACAGTGATCAAATAGAAGCAGAAATCTTGTTTTGTGTTGTAGGGGAGGGAGAATGTTCCCTAAATATCTTCCTAACACAAGAATAATAAATCTTATAAAAACTGTGTGTAAGAGTTTTCTTGGGGTTTTTTTGTTTGTTTGTTTGTTTTTCAGTTATGTCTATCTTTCTGTTCTGCTGCTTAAACAGGGCGTGCTGCTCACTGCGGGTCAACTCCAGACACTCTCACGAGAGGTGAGATAGAGAAGGGTGTGCTAGCCACTGAGACGAGTGACAGAGGCTCACGAATGACAAAGAGAACATGAATGCTGTAAAGGCCCTGAACGCTCCTGAAACAAAGCCGATTGTGCTCTCTTCTGCATGGATATCATAGGTTGTTGCTCTAATAAAACTATGACAAACTAAATAACTCAAATTAAGGGCAGCTCAGGTGAAAACAGCTTCTAATACCTACTGTGTATGATTCATCAACATGTGTGTCATTTATGAGGACTACAAAGAATGTGTTGTCTTTGTAGCGATTTTTAATAGTCTTTATCTTATACAATTGTCTATGCCTGCTTACTTGGTATGTAGGTTGTTTGTCCACAGTTGTTTGCATGTGCCCCCGCCTCAACCCCCATTAGATTTTGAGCTCCTGGAGGGAAGGGACTGTCTTTTGCCTTTGTTTGTATCTCCTGGGATTAGCACAGTGCCTGGCATATATATCAGGTACTTAATATTTGTTTATGCATTGACTACCCCATCTAAAACTTGACATTCAAAGGATGTCAGGTCAAAATCTGAGACTGAGGACAGAAAAATCAACTTGCTTGATTTGGGTTTTTTGTTGGTTTGAGATAATAAAAAGTGCTTTAGATATAAAAACTGTATTTATACTAGTTATACAAATCAGCCCAAACCCACAGGACTTGGACCAAAACAAAATCATTCAAGAACAATAATCATCCTATGGAGAAAATGAAAACTTTAACAAAAGTCAAAACTATCAGGAAAGTACAGAATGCCAAATAGCTTTAAGCAACTGATGACTGCTGCACCCTTACTGTCTATTTCTATAACACTGGTAAGTGTGAAATGGGTGGTGGATGGAAAGTTTTGTGGACCAGTACAATTTTTGCCTAGGTGAAAATATGTGAACTTCAAGCTTGAATTATACAACTGATTCACATGACTCATATACTTCCCCTCTCCCTTAGCAATCATAATATGAATAATAAGCAAAACCATGTCCTAATGATAAAAGATTTCTAGGGAAAGATTTTGTAGATAGTCTAGACTTCTACATGCTCCACAAAATTGCAGGATGAAAGCTGATTACATTATTTTTTTTTAAAAAAAGATCCTATCCAAAAATCAAAATCAGTTGCACTGTCTGATATACAGCAAAGTAAAAATGAACAGGATGTTGGTAACACGAAAGTAAGGCAGCAACCTAGATATTTATCTGAGAAAATACCTCATTGCAGATTTTGAGTTAAATTATAAGCACAATGATGCTGCTTTCTTTGTCTGCTCAGTTCCTACTACACCATTTCACATGGGTTATGTTATTCCCTAACAGGAATTTCCATTTGAAAAAATGATTTTAATAGTCTGTGAGATTCCCAGCAGTACTGTTCCATGGTAGAACACATCCCAACCAATGTTATACTTTATAACAGGCTGAGGAAATTACTCTCTTATTTAATAGACAAAAATATTCCAAAATTGCAGCTCAAAAATTCCTCAGACAACTGCTTTGAACTAGTAGCAATTAACAGTCTTTATGAAATACAGACATGTAATTTTAAGAAGGAAATAAAGAGGTTTAGTGAATTAAGTTATAGTCATGACCTTGTGTACACTTCTGTTCTAAGATAGGATAGATAACTTGCTACATAGGGCAAAGTAGTTGACTAAAGGCAAGAACTGGGTTTAGTAAATGGGAGTAAACACCACAGTGTGTTGGGAGTCAAGGAGCTCCAGTTATTTATTCTCTTTTTTCAAAAACATCTCTGGCGACTAAATTTAAGAACTTAAGATGTTGAAGGAAATAGAGGAATAGCTTGTAGAGAGCAAAAATATATAACAGGTTTTGAATGGAGAAGACAGAGGAGAAATGTGAGTGCGTAAGTTTAAAAATGTAGGATTATTTAATCAACATAGCATAAAACTAACTGAAAAGCTGGTTTTATTCGTTCCAGGGCTACTGGCATGTTGAAAGATGATATTTGTATTCAGTATTTTCCAAACTTTGAGCAGGCTTTCTAAGTAAAACAACCTATGAACTTTGAACAAAAGCACTGATGTCATTTCTGATAACACCGGCTGATGTAAAGGCCAACCAAAGCCAGCAACCTTGGCTTTTGCCTTGGACCGAAGGTCTTCCTGAGAAAGATACCTAAGAACTGGTTTGAACTACATGTGCCTGGGTTAGTCAAATTGGGTCAAAACTGCTTCAAACTTCTGAACAAACTAACTCTTTTTGAAAACCCTCTGATCAAAAAGGTACAGCTTTCCAAAATGTTTCCTCCAAATCCCATCCTGTCTATATTAAACTCCTCCTAATTACACTCACAGTGAGCTCAGCTGTCAGAATAAAAAAATCTGGACTACAGCAGACTGGAAGCCTGCTCTGATTTCTACCTCCCCTCACCTCCTGCAGGAAAAACAAAACATAGACACATTGCCTAGTGTGAGAAAGTTGTTTTTGAAGTAGTGAGGGGCCAAAGAGCATAGAGACCCCAAAAAGAGGCTTCACCCACTTTGAGAACACACATAAAGATCTAGTGAAAAGAAGGGAGAATATTGCAAGACTGTGAACATAGGTGTTCCAGTTACATCTCTGGTTTGACAGGGGGCTAGGAGGAAGCCAGAGGAATTCCAAAAGAAAGACTAATAATTCCAAATCTGCAGGCACAGCTGAGCAGAAACAACTATCATGTTGTACATATGATTTATTACCTTCTACAAGTTTCAAGAGGGTTCTGGATGCAACCTCGCTGGCAAAATTAATCAAGTTTGTACAGGATTGTAAAATTTAAAATGTCAAATTCTTCAAAAATAACAAAAAATCTCTTTATGTTTTAATTTTGATATTAAAAACTGAGTCAAAAGATCAAGTATACCATCTAGGATCATGTATTACTGTGGCCCAAAACAATTCCTATCATGTGGCACCCATTTTTCTGGTGATGAACTGACATGAACTAGCCTAGATTAACCTGGTCCTCAAAGAGCAGGCACTACAGTCTAGAAATAGGTCCCACACTCAAAACACCTGAAGTTTACTTGGACTTGCCAGTCTGTGATCTGGGGGTATATCCTTGTAAGAGATGTTGGAATAGGTTTTTAATTTTATAAAAGCACAATTAAATCATTCTCCCTAAATTCTTAGATTTCCAGAGGAAAATCTTTAAGGCAAAGTCCCAAGACTTCATTCAAATACCATTAATAGTAGAAATTCAATGTATCCCATGACATGGAAGTTATCAAGACTTCTTAGAAAGGGAGGGGAGAGAAATAAAATGGTTAGCAATCTGAAACAGACTTGGATCCAAGGGATTTAGCTAACCTACCTCAATTTTAAGGCAATATGAGTATCTAGTCAATATCCAGGGGTGTACTGGAGCCAGCTTGTACTGGCTCCAAAGAGCCAATTGTTAAATTTTCAGTGTGAGTCTTTAGCTAGAAAATTGGCAAATGCTATGAAATCAGGGCTTGGTGTATTTTATTTTTTGATGGTCTATGCTGAAGAAAGTGATGGAAAAAATACTAATAATGTAGATTAAAAATGAAAGTGTATTATACATTTCTAGAGAGCCAGTTGTTAAACCTTTTCTGGCATACCCCCTGGCTATATCTAAATTTTTTTCCACAAAAATTGAGGTTCTAAAACCATCCACAGTAACTTATCCTAACATTAAACTTTCTTGACACTTTGAGGTTGTTAATTTGGATCTCTGGTGCTAAAGACTGTGGTTTTGTTCTCAACAGAGATACAGAACAGCTGGTAGCAATCTCCTGTAAAATGTTTCTCCATAGTTCTCCAGTAACTGGGAGAACTTCTCACACACGTCACTCCACGTCACTCCACTCCACTCCACTCCACTCCACTCCACTCCACTCCACTCCACCCCACCCCACTCCACTCCACCCCACTCCACTCCACCCCTCCCTTCTCCTCCCCTCCCCTCTCTCTCCTTCTTAATATGAAAGTAGCCAAACTGGGAAACATAATTGTAATCAGCATTGCTAGACAGGGCATTTATATGCCAGGCTTTATGCTAAGTTGTGGGGATGCAAATATAAGCAGGATTTATTCCAATCCAATAAATATATTAAGTGCCTACTATGTGCTAGGCATAGCACAAAGCACTGGGTATACAATTAAAAAAAAGGTAGTCCCAGCCCTCAAGAAACTAACCTTCTAATGTGAGAAGACAACACATTAAGGAGATAGGATTAGGGGTGGGGGAAAGTACGCAATATACTTCCTGAAAAAAAATCCATGTAGATTTATAATTTTCATATTTGATTTGAATGAAAATTCAGAATAAAAGGAACACAATAGTAGTTCTAACCTAGCTGAGCTTCAGTACCATATTTCCAAGTACTAGAAGAATTTTCCCTTGGATTTCCTGTTATCACACCAAATTTAACATTCCCCAAATTAACATCATCATATTTTTTCTTGTTTTCCCCCTCTTATTTAGGCCATTTTTATCAAAGGGACTATCATTTTCTCAAGTGTCCTGGCTCAAAAGCTTGAAATCATCTTAGTTTTCTTTCTCCCCTCTCTCTGCCATATCCAATGAGTTTAAAAATTATGTCCATTTTTCCTTCATGGTATCACTTGAACTTTCTCCTTTTGCTCCATTCTCAGGGTGACTATCCTCATTGATATCCCCATTACCTAGATAAAGATGATGTATTATTATTATTATACTTATTAATTGGTCTTTGTTTCAACCCAACCTATTAGAAGGATAAATTACATTAAGATCAAGACCAAAATATTTTAATATGTGATCAATTTGGCATAAATTTGTATAGAGTCAGAAATTATTTCAATCCGTAAGAGTTCTTCCCTGCTCCCCACCCCAGCTATAGAGACTAAGAATAAACATAAATTATTCTTAGAAGCAAAGATTTGAAGTCTAGGAATACTGGTTCTGATTTTGAGCTTATAATGGGTTCATTGAATATCACTGGAGAATTTTCTGTGAACATTCAGTTCCTAAGCAAATCCTGATTTATATTAACATTCTAAAAGGCAGAATATTTTACCCTCATGGGATAGGGGGAGGGATGAAAAGATGTGAGGAGTTTCCTAAAAATTTTTCTGAGTAACCCAAGAGATTTCTTTTTCTTTTCCAAATGTTCAGACTTCTAAGTGCATCTTAAATTTCAGATAGAATTAAAGTTTATTTATAAGTTTGAAAAGAAAAGTAATTATCCAAACAGGTACATTCTCTTTGTTCAAATCTAATCAAATTTTACTGAAAGAACTAAGAATTGGAGTGAAAAAATATGTAGAATGGGAGAGATACCAGGTAAAAAAAAAAAAGAGAAGAAAAAAAGTCTTAATGTTTTAAAAGAGGAAGAGGATGGAATCTGCAAGTTATAAAGCCAGAAGTGGGTTACTGGTAAGATTACTGAATGTAGTATTAAAAAGAGAAATGGTGATCATCATTTTGAGAATAGGTAATGACAGACTAACGTCACTTGCTTTTTGGATAGCTCAAGAGAACAGATAAATGCTAAAGACATAATAGGAGAGACAAAAGTCTCTCATGAGATTCCTGTGAACAAGATGAAAATTCAATTAGGGTTATTTAGACACTGCAATCCAAAGAAAAATTATTAACTGATAATGTCATCCTAAAGAAATGTATATTGTCTAGCATCCCAGGGTTTTGTGCATGGATCTGTGCTGGTCAACATTTTTGCCAGTGATTTGGATGAAGAAATGAAAAAAATTCTCTAATTTGCGGATGACAAAGCTGGGAGGAAAAGTTAACCTTGTAGATTACAGCTGATTTGAAACTGAACATCATAAGGACACAAAAAGATGTACAGGCTAGAATGATGAGTTAAATCTAATGAGATGAAATTTAATTAAAAAACAAAGACATGCTCCAAGGTCAAAAATTCAACTTCAAAGAGGGCATGTCTTGACAGCAGTTTGAGTAAAAGAACTCTGGAGATTTCAGAGGGTTGAAAACTCAAAATGAGTCAACAGTATGACAGGGCAGCAAGAAAAACTAATAAAGTCTTAAGCTATGTTAATAAAAGCACAGTGTTCAGAATGAGGAAGATGACAACTCTGCTGCGCTCTGCTCAGGTGGGACCACATCTTAAGTATTACATTAAATTCTGGGTGCCACGTTAAGCTGGAAATAATCCAGAAGCGGGCGACCACGACGGCAAAGGGATGAAAGGTGATGTCATATGAGAATCAGGTTAAGGAAAGAGAGATGTTTAACCTGGAGAAAATCCTTAGGAGGGGACAAGATACAGAAAAGAAATTAGACTAAAACTGCCTGGCTCAGGAAGGCAGAACTAAGAATAAAGAGTGAGAGTGGCAGAGAAGCAGATGTTGCCTTAATATAAAGGAAAATTTCCTAATAATTGGTACTGATCAAAAGTGGAACCCATAGGCTTTTAATCAGTCATTTAACTGGCATTTTTAAGTCCTTACTACATGCAAGGCACTAAGCTAATAATCCCTGGGGACAAGAAAGAAAGAAAGAAAGAAAGAAGGAAAGAAAGAAAGAAAGAAAGAAAGAAAGAAAGAAAGAAAGAAAGAAAGAAAGAAAGAAAGAAAGAAAGAGAAAGAAAGAAGAGAGAAGGGAGGTAGGGAGGGAGGAAGGAAGGAAGGAAGGAAGGAAGGAAGGGAAAGAAAGCAGATCCTTTCCTTTAGGAGTTTATATTCTAATGGGGAAGAAAACATAAATAGGCATTAAAATGTAAATTGACAGCTAGTTTGGGCAGTGGATAGAGTGCCAGGAGTGAGGAAGACCTGAGTTCAAATGTGCCTCAGACACTTCCTAGCTATGTGACTCTGGACAAGTCATTTAACTCTGTTAACCTCAGTTTTTTCATCTGTAAAATCAGTTGGAGAAAGAAATAAATCATTACAGTATCCTTGCCAAGAAAACCCTAAATGGGGTTACAAAGAGTTGGACACAACTGAAAATGGCTAAACAACTACAAAAGGTATATTACAGAGTAGTTAGAAGGTAATCTGAAAGGGGAGACTTTAGCAGTTGAGTACCCCAATCCTGAAGGTCTTCAAGAAGAAACTGAATGACCACTTGTTGAGGATGTTTCAGAAGGGACTATTGTTCAGATGAAGGGAATGACATGACCTCTGAGGTCCCTTTCAATTGCAGGTAATACATTTTTAAAAAAATAATAAAATAAATAATAATAATAAAATGCAAAATAAAAAGAAGGTATCCCCACTGATAAATTAATCAGAACTTTTTGATGAAAACAATGACCAACTCTATTTACATCTAGACCACAATGAAGGGGTATGAATCATCCAGAGACAGAATTCTTTTACCACCAGCAGATTCATAGGTGTAGAGGGAATTATGATGATAAAAATCTTTGAGTCAGTAGGAGAAGTCACCTAAGATAATTATTTTAATAAAATTAAAGCTTATCCAAATGCCTTGGAAAATTCATTGAGCAATATTAAGAGTGAGCTTTGAAGCATATTACAATCTGTTAATAGTCAAGAACATAACCAGAAATACTGAAGTCTGTACTTTTCATTCCACCATCATGAGCATCTGAGATAACTGGTTGAAAAAGGAACAATTGTGAGGCAGGGAGTTGGGAATTATTGCTCCATAACTATTGCACTTGAAGTACCTATGTAACATATAATAATTTTTCAATTTTTCTCCTTTTAACCACATGACTTCAGCCTGCTCATGAACTTTCAGGATTTTTATTCATACTTGTTCCAAGAGACTATCAAGTAGTAACAAGTACAAATGGCTTGTAAGAAGGGTAGGATAGAAAAATGTGGAATTTAATGTTTTTAAAACAAAACCTGTCAAATAAAAGTAATGAGTAGTGATGCTATAGCCCTATTCACAGAATATCCTAGATATCATTAGAGTTTATGTTTTCTCCACAAGGAAAATATTAACTTATTATTTTAAAAATAATCATTTCTCTTCCTTTTCTTCTATAATTCGTCACCTAGTAAAAAGAGTAGTTTTTTGGTAGCAAAACAAGTCTCCACTGTCCTTGAGAAGACTCACTATGATTTACTTTTGGTGCTTTTGTTATCATTTTGATATTTGTTACTTTTAGTGGTTTCAGGGGAACAGTCAAAAGCCAACAAAACTGCCACATTTCAAGAGGTAGGTCTTAAGTGAAATGAAGAACGATTGTGTTCTCGATCAGTGAGATCGAGGCTACAGGGTAAACACTTAATTGCTCAGTTACCAATTAACCTAGAAGGAAAAAGATTTCAAGACTATTTAATTCCTCTTGCCACTATAAGGTGTGCATTCCATTTCATTTCCTCAGATAGTATTTAATTACATATCAAACAATTTACCAATAATAATTCCTTCTGAATACCTTTAGTAGGAAAATGAATTTCAAAAATTATCATACACCTTTCCCACACTGCTTAAATCTTCTGTTCAGAGACTCTAGATTTACTTGTCTTTAGCAATTACCTAGGGGCAGCAAGGTGGCACAGTAAATAGAGTGCCAGACCTGGAGTCAGGAAGACCTGCGTGCAAATTTGACCTCAGACACTTACTAGCTGTATGATCCTGGACAAGTCATTTAAACCAGTTTGCCTCAGTTTCCTCATCTTTAAAATGACGAAGGAAATAGAGCAGGAAATGGCAAACCACTCCATTATCTCTGCCAAGAAAACTCCAAATGGGGTCACAAAGAGTTAAAACTGAAATGACTGAACAGCAACAGAAGCAATTTTCGGTCCTTATCTTTTATCCTGTAATATGGATCTGTGGTTGGCTCAGGATTCTCTTCCTTTTCTCCACTGGCCCCTTCTTGCTTGGTGATCTCATTCACTTAAAACTTTAAGTGTTACTTCTGTAAATATGACACCAAAACCTCCATTTCCAACCCTGACCTCTTTCTAAAGCTCCACACCTACATCTCCTCTTGACAGATAGTTTCCACTTATATTCTACTAGCATCTCAAATTCAAAATGTCCAAAACCAAGCTTATTCTCTTCTGCTGCAAAACTTGACCCTATCCCTGATTTCCTTACGTTTCTCAGTCACATCACTCAATCTCCCCAGTTAGAACACTGGCATTACTGCTGACTAATCAGAAATCATATTCTGTTGATTCTTCTGTAACATTACTTGCATTTCCTTTATTGCCATTACTACCACCCTGGTATAGCCCACTCGCTATCTAACCATAAACAACTACTAAGCTTCCTGCCCATCTTCACCATCCACCCCTTCTAATTCATCCCAGCCAAACTAACCTTCCGCATGCATTAATCTGTCTTTATCACTCTTTTGCTCAAAGCCTTTCAGTAGTTCTCTATTGCCTACTGAGTTTAATTAAACTTCCTGGGCAGATCTTAATGGCTTTCCACAATCAGGAACCACCCTTTCCTTCTAGCTTTTTCTCTAACTACCATCACGTACTCTCCCCACTCAACCCCATTTGGGGTTTTCTTGGCAAAGAGACTGGAGAAATTGCCATTTCTTCCTCCAGATTTCAGGAAACTAAAGGCAAATTAGGGTTAAATGACTTGCCCAGGATTACACAGCTAGTAAGTATCTAAGGTCAGACTGAACTCAGGAATATAAGTCTTCCTGATTCCAGGCCTGGCACTGAGGCAGACAGCCAAATTGGTCTACTGACTGGACCTATTTCACATTTCCCTTCTAGTACTTAGTATAGTGCCTAGTACATAACAGGTGTTTAATAAGTACTTATTGACGAGAGACTTAATTATTCTGAATCCTGGAATGTATTCTTTGCTTTGTCCCTAGAATCTTCCTCTCCACTGATTCTTTTTTAAAAATTATTTATTTTAAACTTAAATACAAAATGAGAAAAGAAAAAAAGAATATTTCCATGTACATAGCAGAACATGAGTCAATATAAAATAATAAATTTCCATTTCAAGAAAACCTATGCAATAAATACTACACATTTTTCAAAGTTACTCAGCTTTTCTGTGCTTCCTTCTAGGTTTTCTTTTGTTCTCTACTGTAAACTTTTTATTTTATTTTTTTTCTCCCTCCTCTCTCCCCCTACAGAAGGGAAAACTTAAAGGCAAATATATAAGATCATAATATGCATATTTCCATCTGTCAGTTTTTTCTCTGGAGGTGGATGGCATTTTTCTTCATAGGTTCAAGCCTTTCCATGTTTTGCTAAATCAATAAGCCCATCATTTCTTCTATCATATATTTCATCACAATCATATATCACAGTTTGTTTAGCCATTCCCTAACAGAAGGGCATCTATCATTTTAGTGAATCTGATAGGTGTAAGATATTACTTAATACCTCAAAGTTGTTTTAGTTTACATTTCTCTAATCAATAATGATTTAGAGCATTTTTCATATGATTATATAGAATTTAGATTTCTTCATTTAAAAACTGCCTGCTCAAATCCCTTGACCATTTATCAATTGGGGTATGACTTGTATTCTTATAAATTTGACAAAGTTCTTTTTTATATTTTCTTGACCTTTTGTTCTTCCAAATGAATTCTGTTATTATTTCTTCTAACTCAGTAAAATAATTTTTTTATTAATTTAATTGGAATGACATTGAATAAATAAGATTAGTCAGGTAGGTAAAATGGTCATTTTTGTTATATTGGCTTTGCCTACCCATGAACAATGAATATTTCTCCAATTATTTAAATCTGATTTTTATTTGTATAGTGTTTTATATTTATGTTTATGTGGTTCCTATGTCTAATTTTGACAGGTTTACTCTCCTATCTAGTTATTTTAAATAGCCTAAAATAAAATTGAGTAATGTTTACAATACATAGTGTAGTTTCCCTATTTTCTCTTTTAATTAAAACCATTTTAACTTTAACTTTGTCTGAGACCATGATTACTACCCCTGTTTTTTTTACATAATAAATTCTAGTCCAGTCTTTTATTTTAACTCTATGTATCTCTCATTTTTATTGTATTTCTGAAAGCAACATATTGTTGATTTCAGATTTTTAGTACATTCTGCTATCCATTTTCATTTTAAGGGCAAATTCATCCCATTCACATTCAAAGTTATAATTGTTTGCTGTATATTTCCCTCCATCCTATTTTTCCTCATTATCTTTCTCAACCTATTTACCCTACCCTGTAATTTACTTCTCCCTAATTTACTTCTACTGGATATCTTTCCCTCCCATTCCTTCATCTACCAACCCTCTTAGGAATCCCTCCCTTATCCTCTCCCCCTATCCTCTACCTTAATCTACCTATAGTTTTAAGAGTTTCTCCCTTATCTCCTCTCCCTCATAATTCCTAATCTACACACCTTATCCTGTCCCCTCTCCCTCTTATTTCTTTCTATATTTAGAAGACTTTTATGCCCTTCTGGATGTATATGTTATTCCTTCTTTAACCCACTTCTGAAAGTAAGGTTCCAGCACTACCAATCCTTCATCCCCATTTGCTTCTTCTGAATTCTTCCTTTCATCCTCATTTGCATGAGATTCCTTTTTGTCTCTCCCTATGCAGATTTATTTTTTAGAATCACTCCATCATACACAGCTCAGTTCTTCACTGATTCTTAACCATTCTTTAAAATCCAACTTAAATATAAATTCATCTGTGAAGTTTTCCCTGATCAACTCAATCATCAGTAACCTTTGCTCCCTTAGACTTCACTCACATACAACTCAATTCAATAAATATTTATAGAATGCCTACTATTTGCAGAGCACTGTGCTAGACTTGGGGCGGGGGGGATAAAAAGTTTACAAAGGACAAAGTTCACAACCTTGTGGAAACTTACAATCTACCAAGAGCTATGGCATCTACATACAATTCCCTGCCCTCTTTTAAAGTACATATGTATTAATTTACATTACTGCATGTGAACTGATGTTCAACACTATGAATATTTTTCATACACACAGAGGAATAACTGAAAGCTACATCAAAATAGTATTTGAACTTTCTTCCCCTTTAACTAGTTTCTACTCCAATATTTTTTTCAAAAAACTCGATGAATCTGTTCTTTGGATGGTATCAACAATTTCTTTCCTCTGCGATTCTGTTCAACCCACCCATTCTCAGCCAACAGGAAAATCTAGGGAATAATTTTATCAGCTCTATTTCACGAGAAAATTATGGTCATAAGTTAACTTCCTAACCTTTTCAATAATATCACTTACAAAATGAAACACAATTCCTTTCTTAGCCTAGTCTCTCAGAGAGCATGCCATGCTAGTTTAAGATGATTTACATAGCTAATATCAAATGTTAACTTAGAGGAACAAGGCAAACAACAGCACAATAAAAGCTGTCCCTGATGAAAACATTCTCCTCACTCCCACAGGATACATTTATGTATACCCCATCTATAGATGCAGGCTACAAAATCCTGCAGAACTAGATCTCCCAAAAATTCTCTTCAGGGAATTATCTTGAGAAGAAAAATATGTCATTGCATTTTCTTGGGATACAGAAGCAGCAAGGTAGAATAGACTAGAGTGCTACATTTGGAACTCAGGAAGACCAAGGTCTGAGTTCAAATTCTGTCTCTTGACATTTAATAATAGTTGTATAACCATGAACAACTTACTTAACTCTGATGAGCTTCAATTTTCTTATCTGTAAAATGCAGATAACTATCATTCTTACAGGGCTTTCGTGAAGTTCAAATGAGATAATGTATATAAAGCATTTTATAAACTTTAGAAATGTGTGTGTGTATATGTATGTGTGTGTATGTGTGTACATATATATATATACACACATACATATATGTATGTATATGTGTGTATATATGTGCACTCACTTATTTAGAACACCAGAAATACAAATGTTGTAGTTTACTCATTTTTCAGTTGTGTTTGCCTCTCTGTTACCCCATTTGGAGTTTTCTTGACAGAGATACTGGAGTGGTTTGCCATTTCTTTCTCCGGTTCATTTGACAGATGAGGAAACTGAGGCAAAAAGGGTTAAGTGACTTCTCCATAGTCACACAGGTATGAGTCTCAGGCTAGATTTGAATGGAGTCTTCCTGACTCTCGGTTCAGTACTCTATCCACTGTATCACCTAGCTGCCCCAGAAATACATACATACATATATATATATATATATATATATATATATATATAGTATAATAATATAAGGAAGGATTACAAAATAATTTTATTAAAAAATCAAGTAGACAAGAACTTATAAATTCAAACGATTGCTGTCTCCTTTCAAATGGACACCTTGGAAGGCTATTTGGTCCAAGGAACTGCCTTCTTAGATTATTACTTTTTTTTAAAAAAATTGGAAATAATCACTCCTTCAGAGTCACGTCTGATGAATAAAGGTAAAATAAGGAAGTTATATAATATCAGTTTTGACTTAAAATATCCTACTAAATATAACATAAATGGGAAGAATGACAATTAAAACAAATGCTAGATAATTATAATAATCCAGCTCAGCCTTGAAGAAGGGATGAGGAAATGAACCCATGGCATGGAATGTTGTTATTTTGATACAAACCATTGCTATAGTGTAGAGTTTTCCTGAAATTCTTTCTCCCTCTATTCTTGTCTTTTCTTTATTACAAAGGATGGTTCACTAGCTGGGGGAGTGAGTAGATATCTGTTCCATGTGTATATATGTTCTCTATATAACAGCAGCCCCAGGAACTTGGACCTCTTGTCTAGTTACATAGACACCATTACTACGCTGTGGGTAGACTGCGTACATGTGGGTTCTGTTTATTTTGTGCACATTTAAGTTTTGTTGTTATTTCTCTTGTTGAAAGTTTTAAGTTCCTTGAGGGCAGAAACTAATGAGAACTTATCTCTTCAGAATCAAGGGCAGTGCTCAGTAGGTAGTATAGGCATACTCTGTTTTTGCTTTATGTGCTTTGCTTTTTATGGCGCTTCACAGATATGCATTTTTTTTTTTTTTTACAAAACGAAGATTTATAATAACCCTGAATTGAGCAAGTCCATCAGCATCACTTTTTTCCAACAGCATGTGCTCATTGTATCTCTGTGTCACATTTTGGTAATTCTTTAAATATTTAAGACTTTTTCATTATTATTATATCCATTGCGGTGATCTATTATTGGTGATCTTTAATGTTATTGCTGTAATTGTTATGAACAACACCCATAAAAGATGGTGCACTTAATCAATAAATGTTGCATGTGTTCTGACTTCTCCACTGACCAGCCACTCCCCCATCTCTCTCCCTCTCCTCGGGCTTACATAAACATAGTTGATAAAGTAGTGGCAGGGTTTGAGAACACTGACTCAAGTTTTGAAAAACTTTTTATTGTGGATAAAATGCTATCAAACAGCATCACATGCAATGGGGAAATTTTTCACGAAAACAAGCATCAATCAGTGTGGCAAATATCATAGTTGTCTTATTTAAGAAACTGCCACGGTCGTTCCCCAACCTTCAGCAGCCACTGCCCTGCTTGGTCAACAAGCATCAACACTGAGGCAAGAACCTCTACCAGCAAAAAAAAAGGTTATGACTTGAAGATTCAGATGATGGTTAGCATTTTTGGTCAATATAGTATTTTTAAAAATTACTTTATTTAGTATCTTATTGTCCCTCAGTTACATGTAAAAACAATTTTTAACATTCATTTTTAAAACTTCGAGTTCCAAATTCTCTCCCTTCCTCCCTTACCTCCATTGACAAGGCTAGCAATTTGATAGCAATATATATTTTTAAATTAAGGTATGTACGTTATTTTTCTAGATACTATTATAATACTACTGCACACTTAACAGACTATTGTACAGTATACACATAACTTTCAAATGCATCAGGAAACCAAAAAATTTGTCTGACTTGTTCTATTGCAATATTTGCTTTATTGCAATGGTCTGGAACTGAACCTACAATATCTCCAAGGTATGCCTGTACTCTGCCCTTAGAAGCCACTTAATCAATATTTATTTGATGTGAAGGAGCAGGTGCTTGATAAATACTTGTTGACTCACTGCTGAAAGTAAACTCTAGTTTTATATATTCAATAAGTGTACAATTAAAGCATAACAATAAAAACCAGTATTCTGTATGTTCCTTGAATTTCAGTGAACAGAATTACATGATCCAAAATTCTGTTGCTATTACTATGGACCAGGCCAACACCAAATTAGAAAAGCAATGCAGGTAACCTAATTTGCAGTTACAGGAGCCCTCCTCACCTCCAGGACGATGAGTGGGCCCCGTGATGTTTTCGTAGGGGCATGGGTCAAGATCATGACCAACAAGCATGGATCAGCTGTAATCTGCATACACAGAGGAAAGTACCACTTAGAAATCAAAGATCCACTGGCGTACTCTAGTATACCTGGGGTTATGGCTCCTTCAATTTCCATTATTCATTGTCAATATCACATAGAACAGAGGTATTAGGGAACACTCCTGTGCCTAACAGGAATCCTACTGTAGTTAAGGGGACTTTGGAAATCAATCCTAAATTACTTTCTGCTTACCTCCCCCTATTCCTAAAACCCAAATCAGAAGTACTCAGCTTGGCATAGGGCCCTCACTCTTGCTACTGAAACATGGGGCTTTCATATGCTCTGGAGCTGTGTAACAAGGGGATTCTCCTATACGTGAAAGAATTTTTTTTTTACCCCACAGTTCCTCAAAGAGGAAAACAATCCTTGCCTCATAGGCTACAATGAGGAGGTCTGAGTCACTGTCAGGCCTCTTTTTTTCCACTACTTCAGGAAGAAGGGAGAGAGTCAGCATCTCTTTAACCCACCTCCATAGTCCAATGTCAAGAGAGAACTGTGTTACAATGTTAGCTCTGACACTAGCTGTGGAAAGGCAGCACAGGTGGGTGTAGCCCCCAAAGTAACAATGGAAAAAGTCAGAAGAGCTACACTACCAGTGTTATCACGTAACCTCTCTGTTGTCCTAAAAAAAACATTAAAAAAGAGGAAAATGAGAGAAACTTCTTATGCTTTCTCAGCAAAACTAAAAAATATAGTAGATAATAGGAAGACCAAGTTGATCTAAAACTACAACTTTAAAAAAAAAAATAGGTGGCCCCTGTTTACCTTTTTTTTTTTCTTAAACTGCCTCATGTTCCAGTAAGTGGGATATCAGGATTCTCCACTGGATCATGTGATGACAAGGCAGCTAAGCTATCTGTTATCCTCTGGCATGGTATGTAAATGAACTCAGTCACCCCTTGGGTTTTCCCCTTTCCTTTCCCTGCTCTCAGCAGAGGACATATACTCATAGGGAGTAACTGGCTAAAGTTTGCTCTGTACTTTTGGAGCAGGCAAAAAGCCAAGCTTCAAACACAATGGCTGGATTCAGTTTTACAAGCAAACGCTGGAACGGCATTCACCCTCGTACGGGAAGAATGCCTCCAATCATAACTAGCAGGAAATCCAATTCAACACCAGGGTGTGTCATCACTTAATTCACCCAGGAGTAGCCTTTACACCTTTAATAATGTCTCTTAGAAGTAAAAACTTCCTGCTACAAGAGGCTCACACCTGGAGTACTGTTTTACTGGGGCACATTACTCTGCATGCTGTTAGAAAGAGAGGAGGGGAAGATACTTGAACTACTTTACATGTATCCTTGGGGGTGATACTGATTGATTTTTCTCTTTTAGAAATACTAAAATTTTCAAAGAGGTTAGTTGACCATTATCTCCTCCCCTTAGCCCCAACCTCAACCCCATCTTACATCATCTGCAATCACTAACTCTCTCATGAAGTTGTTCTCTGAGTGAACCAAATTATTAGCAATATGAAAAGAGCTTTGAGTTCTTCAGGGAATTGAGAGGAACATATTCTTTAAACCAGGAACTACCAAGAGGCCTGGATTATAGCCAATAAGCACTTGATGTGCACAGCCTGTTCATTCCCTTGTTGGCTAGGATTCCAGTGGGTCACTATTAGTTCTCAGAGTTACAAGAGTATTGGACCCAGAAACCAAAGTGGGACTAGAGAAACCTGGACTTCTCACACTCCCTTTATCATCTGAGAAGTGCCTTGGTTGCTTGGGCCTGGCACATAGTAGGCTCTTAATAAATTCTTGTTGATGGATTAACTGGAAAGGCTGGCACCACACAGTGTTAATGTTAACCCAGAGAGGATGACATGATAACTCTGATGTCAGAATGACCGATTCCTCCTTCCCATTCCAATCTGGTCCATGGCTCATAATTGCTGGTTGCTACATTAAACAATACACTCATTTGTCCATTTTGCAAAGCTTTTAACACATAAACAGGGGGAGATTATAAAATAAGTAGTCATGGAGCAGTTTATCCTAAAACATAAAGGGAAAAAAAGAACCTTGTTCCCCAAAAGATGTCAATTTACAGACATTTCTAATGTTGTGACAAAAGGGGCAGTGTGGTCTGATGGAGACAGTACTGGATTCTGCAGAAAGAAGAAACTTGTTTGAAATCCCACTCTGTCATTAGCTGTGTAACAATAGTCATTTCACATTTTGGGGGCTCAGTTTTCTCATTCATAAAATATAGGTAATTCTTACTCTAAGTCACAGGGCTGAGGTAAGTAAAGTATGTTTTGAACCTTAAAGTACATATAAATATATGTTGTTATTGGGTAGATTTTCCATGGAACATTTATAGAAGAACATAAACAGGATTCAAATAGGATGAGGAAGCACAAATGTGGTATCATCGCCAGTGGCAGAGAAAATACCCATGCAGATAAGATCATGGAGTCTAATGTTAATACAAAGTTAATGGTGAGTAGGGGAAAGAGATAAAGATATTCCTCACTGATTAACAGGCCTCAGTATCTTTTGTTAATTTCTATTGAGGCACTGGGTCAGAGGGCTGTGGCCTCCAGCTCTGAAAAGTGCATTAATACTCTGAGGTGGGTTAATTATGGGTGGCATTAATACTCTGAGGTTTACTCATTGAAGTTTTTGGCCAGATGAGACTCTGGGAAGCCACTAAGGAGCCCCCTTGACTTTGAAAACCCAGATGTTGGTGCTTCTGTCTCTGGTAACTATGTATGAATGCAATGGTCAGACAGCTGGATCTGTCTGTTGATCTGTAATGTATATATTGCTTATGGTCAAACAGGTGGAAGCCCTGTCTGTTGGTCTTTGTTTCTCTGTATTTTCTCTGAAGTCAGAGTGGTGACTTTTTCCCCTGAACTAAGTGAATGATATAGGTACTTGATTAAAGTAGACTGCTGACCCCTCAAAAGTTGCTTTCCTTTTTAGAAACACATATCTAAGAGCCTGTACAGCAGGCCCTCCTGTGTATGTCAGGGTGCTTGCTGTTACATGGAGCCATCAATATAAATATTACATCTTTTAGTTAGTCTTTCTGCCTTCACTGAATTTCCCCTCTAATCCAGCTTTCATGCTACTATAAACTAGTTTGCATTTGGCATTCAAAGCTTATTATAATATGGTACCACTCTATATCTCATATTACCTCTCCACCACATACTTCATGGTCCAGTCAAATTAGACTATCTGTGACCCATGCCCAGCTATATCCCACATTCTTCTGAGATTCACACTTTTCCTTAGAACTTTGACAACTTCCCTCCACTTCTGATTTTCTACCAATCTTTTCATGCCCAACTCATATACTCTCTTTTCCTCCCTCTACTCCCTCCCTTGAACTTTACATAGTACTTCTTTTTCTAATCTCTAAAGCACTTCTTTGTGGCTATTGTTCAGTTTTTTCAGTCACATCCGACTCTTTGTGATACCATTTGAGGTTTCCTTGGCAAAGATTCTGGAGTGGTTTACTATTTCCTTTTCCAGCTCATTTTACAGATGAGAACACTGAGGCCAACAGGGTTAAATGACTTGGCCACAGTAACAAAGCTAGTAAGTATCTGAGGTTGGATTTGAATTTAGGAAGATAACTCCAGGCCTGGCATTCTCTCCACTGCACCAGCCAGCTGCCCATGTATAGCTGTAGTCATTTGTACTTGCGTCTTATCCTTCTCCTAGTATAAATTTCATGACAGCAGGGACCATACTATGTCTTATCTACATATAACAGTGCTGCAAATAACAACAATAATGATGATGGTTAACATTTATATATGACTTACTATGCATCAGACACTGTGCAATTATTATCTCACTTGATCCCCACAACAGCTCTGAGAGGCAGGCACTATTATTATCTCCATTTTGAGACAAACAAAGATTAAGTGACTTGCTCAGGGTCACAAAGCTGCTACGTGTCTGAGACTGGATCTGAACTCAGATCTTCCTGATTTCAGGCCCAGTGCTCTATCTACTTGGCCACCAAGCTACCATCTGCTAAATGAGATGCATAAGAAAATGAGTCCAAAATAAAATTCTTTGAGTGTATAGATCTCCAAAGTATCTTCTACCCTCCAAATCCTATGATTGTGGAATGAAATCAAGAGTCCCGTGAAATGAATTTAAAAGCATATCCCAAATATGCTGGCTATCTCCTATCTGACCTTATATGAAGAAAAATTCTAACCACAATTGTATGGCTGGTTTTTTAAAGGTGCAGACAAAGCTATTATCACTTCTCTAGGTCATAGGAAAATACAGGAGGGAGGCTCCCAGTCCCACAGGAAGCCTCAGTGAAAGCTTTCAGAAACTAAAAGTACAAATACAAGAGAAAAAAATTAGGCAACATCGAGTGTACTACACCACTCTGCCCCCTCCCCCCAGGTTAGTACTTTAAAAGCAGAATCAATACACTGGGAATATAATGACACAAATGGAGAAGTGCAACTTCAGGAGAAGATTATTAAATACCTTTAAAGTGCTAATCGATTCATTAAAATATACAGTAATACTGAGGAATATCCATAAAAAACCCTGTAAAGGACTGTCAGGGTAACCCCCTCTGGTCTCCAAGTACTCCATGAGGATTCTCCTAGTACACATATAATTTAGTAATACTCCATAACAGAGAAGGAGAAGTATGACTAAATCAACAGCAGGCTCTAAGGTGTTCATTATTCTATAAGCAGGGAAACATCTATGAGTTTTGGTTCTCACCATGGAATTTACATTCATGGCATCAAGCCCAATAAAAACCTGCTCTACAGCTATGAATATATGTCTCATGACAGAGAATGGGGAAGGGCCTGTGGTAGTATTTAGTTAGGACACAGTGGGAAGAGCTGTGACTAAGTTTCTTGTAGAAAACCAGGAAACTGGCACCATGGAATTCAGATGAAAACCCTATGAGCTCCAGCCACATACTACAATACAGTTCTCTAATTCGGCCCATTTTGAAAGGAACATTTTAAATAAGAGTTTGGTTTTGCTGTTGTTTTTATAAAATATGTGGCAGAAACATCAGGTAGTTAAATTCAGAAATAAAGTATAATTAAGATCTGGCCTAGACACAGAACACTGTTATTTGGTAGAAGAAATTTGTGACAAAGAACACCAATTACATGTTACAAGTGGAATTTTTTAAAAATATAATGATAAATAAGTAATGTTTTTTCTCCAGCACAGAGAAGAACAGGAACTTTGAAATACAAACAAAACAGTCAAGAAAAATCTAGAAAGGTAAATTTCTCTGAGCAATTGGAAGGGGCTACATATGATGATGTAGTGCTAACAATCAAACAGGAGAAGAGATGCTTATCCTTTCAAAATCTTAACAGCTACAAAGGGTTTGGTGGGAACTAATGAGAAAAACTGAGGAACCGGATAAGTTCTGTTTTGAGGGTTTGAAAAGGGAAAAGAAAAGGGAAGATAAAAAGAACATGTTAATGTAGAAAGGAGGAAGAAGGGGGTGGAGTTTGCTGTCTTATAATCGGAGTGCATAAGAAGAGTAACCAAAGATGGAGGAAGGACTGGATGAGAGAGGAAGGCACAGACAATCAGATGAACACCACTCTGATCTAAAAAGAACAAAAAGGATTGAACATGTACCCATGATGTGGAGGTTAGCAATAACGATGCTTCAAAAAGCATTGAAACTTTTTTTAAATAAACAGAAGAGAACAGAGGGCATTCAAAAGGAAGCACAGACAAGCAAGACTTTTGAAAATATTGTGTGGAATTTATTATATAATAAAGCAAACAACTTGTAAGAAATGCAGATTCACAGTTTCATATTCAATCTTCTGTGGTCTGTGTATATGAAAATCTTTTTTGCTGTTAAAGTTCAGTAAAAAGATTAAAATTATATATAAAAATAAAATATAAGCTCTTTGAGGACAGGGACTGCTTTGCTTTTGTGTTGGTGTTGGTCTCCAGAACCAAGCAAAGTGTCTGATATACAGTCAATGTTTAATAAATGCATGCCGATTGACTGATAATAGGAAAAAAAGGAACAAATGAATTATCAATTCACAGACTTGCTTGCACTTTAAGTTACTCATTTTAATAAGAGCAAGCAAAGAAAAATAATACTGTATAAACAGAGTACCTAGTCTATGCATTTCATTATGAAGCAGCACTTAATATATTTTACTTTAAATCAGATACTTTATTGTTTTACACACACACACACACACACACACACACACACACACCCATTTAGAGCTGTGATTAAATGGGCATTGGGAACTCCTGGAGAGGAAAATCTCTCCATATATGGCAATGTCAAAACTGATAGTCTCAGAGAGTATGGAACTGAGAAACCAATCAGGTAGCAAGCACTTATTAAAGGATTACTATGGGGCTAAGTCCTAGGGATACAGAAAAAAGCAAACTCGATTTCTGCCCTCTGAGAACACACATTCTAGGTGAGAAGACAACACCTAGGTATTTAACCAGGTACATGCAAGACATGGAAGAAGTAGATGGAAAGTAATGGGGGAACCAGTAAAGGCCTCCTGCAGAAAGTGGAATCTGAGACAGTCTTGAAGGAATCCAAAGAAAGTAAGAGGAGGCAGAGCATTTCAGGCATGGGGGGGCCAACCAGGAAAAAGGCAAAGAAATACAAGGTAAGTGTCCTGCTGGAGGAACAGCATGGTGTCGAGGATAGCTGGATTACAATGTGTGTGGAAAGGAGGAATGTAAAAGAAGACCAGAAAGGTAGAAAGAACTAGGTTATGAAGAGCTTCAAATATTAAACTGAGGATTTGATATTTGATCCTGGAGAGAAAAAAGGGGGTACTGGAGTTCACTGAATAGGAAATATGGATGGTGGTGGTAATGGTGACATGGTCAGACCTACTTTTTTGAAAAATCATCTTGGCAGCTAGCTGAGTGGAAGATGGCCTGGAGGAGGGAAAGGCTTGAGACAAGGAGACAAACTGGAAGGCTCTTGCAGTATTCCAAGCACAAGGTGGTAAAAGGGACTCATACCAGTGAAGTTATGAAGGTTTGTCAACAGTGTGTATCCTGGATATATGAAGTGCGTGAAGAGAGGAGTTAAGGAGAACATAAAGGGTTTGAGCCTGGTGACTAGGAAGATGGTGGTGCCCTTCACTGTAATAAGAAAGCTGAGAAAAGGAAAAGATAATGAATTGTATTTGGGACTTTTTGGCTTGGGATGCTCATGAGACGAAGTTACAGATGTTCAGAAGGCAACTGGTGATGTATTACTGGGACTCAGAAAAGGGACTAGAGATTGGGAATCATCTGTATAGAGATGATCACTGCACCCAAGGCAAGTATTAGCAAGCTAGATAACCTAGAGCAAAGGAGAAAAGCACCTAGGACAGAAGTAGAGTAATTTGTCCAGGGTCACCCAACCAGTGTATGTTGCAGGCATGATTTGAAGATAGATCTTTCTGACTATGTCAAATGGAGATTGAGAGTGAGGTGGAGTATGAAGGTAAATCACTCTTGATGCTAACAAGTAAACAAAGGAGACTATAGGAAGGCTCCAACTGTAGCCATGATTATTCAGGACTCTGAAAACAAGGTAAGAAATGTTAAAGAGGTAGAAATATTGATAAACCATTCTTTAACTTTTAGCATATATGGTCATTCACATTAGTTCAGTTGCCCTCAATAAAGTATATAAGTGGATGGAAAGGAGGGAAAGTTTTGATGAGGGAAGAATGGGAGAAAATTACATGGAATTAAAAAAATCTGCTTTCCTATTGTCCCTCCAATATTTCTTTCTTTCTCTCTCTCTCTCTCTCTCAGCATAATATTTGAAAAAAAAAACAAAAACAAACATTTATTTAAAAGTAGTCTGTCCTGAAGAGTAGAAGAGAAAAGGGAAGAGAAAAATCCAAAGGGAAGGCAATAGGAGTAAATACATACATGTATTAAAGGTGAATGTTGTAATAACTAGAAGATAATGATTTTTAACTACTAGAAAAGATTGAATTCCTTTCCTGTCAATCCCTAATCCTTTCACAATAAAACAAAGAGAAAATTCCATTTTTCCAGAAGATATACGCATTCTCACGTTAATATGAAAAAAAATTATTAATAGGAAAGCACTTCCCCATTCCTATTTCATGGCCTACATTTTCATCCACAACACACAAACTGGACTGTTCCCAAATACAGAATGTACCAGTAGGGAGAAGGAAAAAATGCCTGAGTATCATGCCTGATATCTTCCTTTTGAGTTATGTACTTTCTTCACTTGACAGCAACACATTCCTTAACAGCCAAGACAGAGTGTTCTGTTTTTAATCCATTATTCATTCTTATACAGTGATAGTAGTTGATAATCATAGGATTTTAGAGTTCCAAGGAACCTTGAGGATAGAAAAAGAATACTTCTGAAGCAAGAATATCTTTATTTCATTTGCCAAAAAGACTACAACTAAGCCCTCTTGGTAAAAATGGTCTCAGGTATTTCCAAGGTGCTTCTTCTTCCTATTCAATATCATCTAAAATTCTTCTGGGGTCGCGCCATTCAGTGCTATGCAAAACGGGCTTCAAATGGCTACATGGATTGTGTCCAGACTGACTCTAATGTGAGACCCCAGTCATAGGAATCTCTGTGGTCACATGACTTGGATAATATTCAGTTTTGAAATGCCACAAATGCTATGTTTCCCTCCAAAGAAGAGAAGCCTCTTTATTTCAATTCAGGGCAAGGCACTGTTCAGGAAGTCATGTCAAGTTAATTGGTGCAATGTGATATAATATACAAAAAACAATGCCCTAAAGAAAGAAAGCTGCAGTTCTCCAGCCACCATTTGCAAAGATACTTTTTGGAAAGCCAGAGATTTATGATTTACAGAGCTTACTATATGTATAATATCATCACTGCCCAAGACAGTGCCAACAGTGAGTTCAAGATAGGTCATATCCCTTTTAGATACTGACAGAGCCTCAGAAAAATATGCCACACAGAGGTCATAAGTTGATTCAGTTAGTAAGAAGGGACTGTCTGGCACCAAAGGTGATTTTTTTCTTGCAACAAGTATACCAGAATGCAGATACATTGACAGGTCAACAAGGAAGACTTGTCATCGACTACAGCAGGCTTTCTCAAGATCATAATGGTTAGGTGGGAAAATTTTAAAAATCCTAAAGTATGGAATAACTGAGGTTGGGAATGCATTTTATGAAGTAAACAGATGGTTAAGAAAATGGTATTCTAGAACAAGAGCTGGAATTCTGGACCACAGCTTAAAATATGTGAATGATGGGCTCTTGGCCAGGGATTCAGTACGTCTGAGAAGGGCTGTTAAAAATATATTTGCCTGGAACCATGCAAATCTGATCGAGGGCGTTGTAAAATGAAAAGAGAAGAGGAGAAAGAAAAATATTTATGCATTTCTGCCAAACCAGATACCATAGGGAGTAGCAGATACAACATAGGTAGGAAAACACCAGGAGAATAGCGTAATTCACAGGACCCAATATCCAAGAAGAGAACCAGGAGTAAAATCTCTGGCTTCAGATGCTTAGATAAAATTATGGGTAATGTAAAGAGAAAAATTTGATCTCAGAAGCACAACTATGAGTAGGAAGAATGAAACTCAGGACTGGAATGCAATGCTGGAAAGATATATACCTTATTCACGAATCACAGCATCATAGATTTCCAGCTTAAAAGAACTTTATTTTAGAGGCGAAAACCTATGGCTCAGAGAAGCTTAAGGGATTTGCCCAAGGTCCAAAAGGTATTAAGCAGCACAACAGGAATCTGAACAAGTGTTCCCTGATTCTAAACCCAGCTTCTTGCACTGAACCATACAGCCTTTGTACTGTCTTGAAAAACTGTTTTGTCTTATCATCTCCTTCATTTCCAACTGTATCCTTCCCCTCCCCAGGGAGCCACCCTTTTTATCAAAGAATTGACAAGGAAAAAAAATAAAGCACTTCAATAAAGGTAACTAACGCATCTGATAGCATATGCAATATTCCATACCCCCATTTCCCCACCTTTTACAAAGAAGGGAAGGGGGTGCACTTCTTCATCTCTTAGTCATTTGTATTACCGTGATCATGAATACTATTTTTCTGGATCAGTTTGCTCTGCATTCATTTTATAAGTCTGCTCATTTTCTCTAAATTCTTCACATTCATCATCTGTTATAGCATAGAGATATTCATGGACCACAATTTAATAGACATTCATCAATCAATGGGCATCACTTTTGTTTCCAGTGTTTATTATCCAGTGTTTCCTCTATTTACTATCATAAAAGTGCTACAGTATTATTATACCTTAATTAGATAAGATTAGATTGTTATACATTATTAATGTAAATATATTTAGCAATATAATATGATATATTGATACATAACTAAATTATTTAATAACTAAATTATTGCTACCTTAATTATAATATAACATATGATACATTGATACATAACATTAATATCAACTAGATTATTGTTATTTCAATTAGTTATGAACAAACCCTAGAAGGGAAGTATGGGAGAGTGTATTTGGGTAAGCACTAAGGAAGTGAGAAACAGAGGAATACTGCTGTGGACACATGTTACAGAAAACCTGGGCAAGACAAAAATAGATAAGTTTGGAAACTGGATCAGAAATCTGGCACAGGGATATATTAATTATATTGATGAACACTTACACAGGCATCTAGAGGAACTCTTTCTGAGAAAAACAGGAGAGAATTGTCATCAATCATAATTACATCCTTCAAAATGTAGAGTAACAAGGAAAACTGCTGTTCTGGATATGACCCTAAGTAACTTGTATGCCTAAGTAAAAATGATGGGACCTTCGGAGGGAGTGACCAATAGGTCTTAGAATTTATAATAAGGTAGAAGAATGAATTTTTAATTTTTGGCAGGACAGATATCAAAGGTTCGGAAAAGTAGGATATCTAGGACCAAAATTCAAAAGAATTCTAAAAGTCAGCCCTGCAAGGGCAGGAAGCTCTCTCTCATTAATAAAATTCTACAGGACAAATACAAAGATTTCTGTGAGAATGAAAAGGAGAAGCTGTATGAAGAGACCGGTGTTAGTACACAGGAAACACAACAATCAACTTAGACTTTAAAGAAGACGAAAGCAAAGACAGGTAATGGAGAATGAATATAAACCAGTGTCATAGTGAAGGTAAAAAAAAAAGGACATCAGGTTTGCAAATACCCAGAATAAACTGAGGCCAATCATAGCTAAGAACAAAACAAAACTTTATTTTATCTGACTTGGGAGCTAGAAGACATTCAAAAAAGGGAAAGAAATTCTGACCAGGGTGGTTGGGACAAGATAATGGGAAACGGTGAGAAAGTAAAGCCATTGAATTCATATTTCACTTCTGTTTTCTTTGCTAAGGAGAGTAATCTGGCTGGGAAGAAGAAAAATAATGAACATGGACCTGAAGGGCAAGACAGATGAGGAGATGGTTAAGAGAATACTTAGCTGTCCTCAAAGAATTCAATTCACAGTTTACCAGGTCAAGACAACCTCTACCCCCTGGATATGTCAAGAACTACAGGGCATGTTTGCTGACTTACTGTCAGTGATCTCTGGAAGGACCATGTGACAACAAAACATTTTGTGACTGGTCTTAAATCTCAGAGGATCTTGTGGGAACTACAGAAAGGTTTCAGTGTCCTTCTAAAAATACTAATTTTAAAAATACTATTTCTAGACATTTCGAGGGTAGAAATATATGGTATCATACTAAGTAAAATGACTGCTCATGGTGAAACTGTGCTTTAAAATTTGATGTCTAGTTAAGTAGGAAGGGCAGCTAGGTAGCACAATGGATAAAAATACTGGGTCTGGAGTCAGGAAGATTAATCTCCCCAAGTTCCAGACAATTACTGGCTGTGTGACCCTGGGCAAGTCACTTAACACTGTTTGTCTTAGTTTCTTTATCTGTAAAATGAGCTGGAGAAGGAAATGACTAACCACTCCAGTATCTTTGCCAAGAAAACCCCAAATGGGGTCATAAAGAGTCAGACACAACTGGAGAAAAAAAAAAGACTGAAAACAAAGTTAAGTAGGAATGCCTATAGCACCAATGAGCAACCTACCTAGAAATTTAAATGCTCATGACATTTGAAGAAGGTGAAAATGAAAGCACCAGCAAAATGATGCACTAAGACTCCTAATAAGTTTCATACAGCATCTTCACATGCAACAGCCCCTGCAGGATTCCATGTCATGATGAGGTGAGCCCATGAGATTCTGGGCTTATTTCTTTTGACACCCTCTCATGCCTTTAGTAGAAAGCATGCAGTGCAATAGTGGGATATAGAGAATGACAGCAGTAAAAAAGTACAGAAGCAAACGCTATTGACTTCTCTGGCTTCCTTCAGCTCCCAGCTAAAATCTCACCTTCTACAAGAAGCTTTTTCCAATCCCCTTTTCCAAATTATCCTGCATAGAACTTGTTTATTCATATTTGTTTGCATTTTCTCTCCCCCATTATAACCATAACTTCCTTGAAATCAGGAACTAGACTTTTTTTGGGCCTTCTTTGTATCCGTAGCATTTAGTACAATGCTTACGTGATTTGAGTGCTAGGCTTGAAGTTCACAAAATCTACATTTATATTCAAATCTCATCAGTATACCTTAATGATTGTATGATCCTGACAAGTCCTTTAATTTTCATTAGGCAACTCTCTACGACTTATCAAAGTCTTGGATAGTTACCATCTGCATTGGTGGATGTAATTTTCCCCTCTCAATTCCAGATTCCTTTGTTTATATCAAGGCAAAAGTATACATCTGAGCAGTTAGGTGGTGCAGTGGATAGAGCATACTTATTAGCTTACAAGGTAAGTCACTAATACTATTTGCCTCAGTCTCCTCATCTGTAAAATAAGCTGGAGAAAGAAATGACAAACCACTCCAGTATCTTTGCCAAGAAAACTCCAAATGGGGTCACAAAGAGTCAGAAATGATTGAACAAGAACAACTGCATAAAATAAGGTATTATTTGAGATTAGAGTTTGCTATCTATTGCTGAGGTAAATAAGGCATCTCTGCTACATGGAGGGCCCTGGAAGGTGCCAAAATTAACCAAAATTGCTACTTTTAAAAATTATTTATAAATTTTATAAATTACTTATTTATGTTCTTTAGAAATTCAATTAAGTAATCCAGATGCAATCCTGCCAATACTGTGTACCTTATCATCTTACAATGACTATGCATAAACTACTTTAAATCACAGAATCTCAGAATTTTAGAGTTGGAAGAGATCCCAGTGGTCATCTAGTTCAAAATAAACCTAAAATATAATCCTTACTATAATAGGTCAATTAATTATCCAAATTATGCTTAAAAACTCACAATGGGGCAAACATTACATATTATGATAATGTATTCCACTTTTAGACCATTTGGGTTATTAAAAAGTCTTTTTGTTATTTCAAACCTAACTTTGCCTTTTCGTTATTTACACCCATTGTTCCCAATATCCCCTCTGAAGCCAAATAGAAGAAACCTAACCTTTCTTTCACATCACAGCCCTTTAAATAGCTATCAAAATGCCCTTGAATCTTCTCCTCCCCAGTAAAAACCTTCAGTTCCATCAACTGATCCTCAAATGACATTGAACTCAAACACTTCACCATAACAGTTGGCCTATTCTGGATACTTGCCAAATATTAATGAAAGTCCTTAAATATGACTCTAAGAACTGAAAAAGATATCCCAGATAAGTTCTTGCCAGGGCAACCTTATTCATAAAAGCTTTGCTACTCTTAATTGTCTTAATGTAATTCAACATCACATTAGCTTTTTTTGGTCACTGTATCAGTGTTGACTCAGATTGAGCTTGCAGGTAACAAAGAAAAAAAAAGCAATCAAAAACAAAAGGAAAAAAATAAGCAAACATATTTTTCAGTCCTTGAGGAGAGGAACCGTTTTGCTTCTTTGAATTTTTAGCATTTAGCAAAATGAACCTGTAATGAAAATGGTCATTAAGTTGATAAGTAGTAACTGGTGGAAAATGCAAAGCATTAAATAGTTTTGATATGGAGGTGGGAGAGGGGACCCAATTTCCTAAGGAGTAGAGCAGTCTAAAAGTAGGACAGGCTGCCTCAGGACTAAATGGGTTGCTCCTCCCTAGATGCCTTCAAGTAAAGGTTAGATTAATTACTTGCCAGGGGTACTAGAGAGGGGATTATTTTTCTAGTATAGGTTAGTGAAGACGGCCTTTGCAATTTATTCCAATTCTGAAATCTCTTTTGGTGAATTGTTAAAGGGAGGAATGAACTATATAAATGCAATGTAACACAGTTACTAGATAAATAAATCCACATGCTAGAAAAAATAGCACTCAAGAATATTTATTCCAGGCAGGAGAAAGTAAACATCTGAACTTTCTATAAAAGATTATTAGATGAAGCCTAATGTGCAAAACCCAAAAGGTAACACCATCATCTGATAAAGGTGCAGTGGGTTTCTTGTTTAACGTTTATTATAGGTTGCTTAATTTGATACTTCTAATAAATCTGGAACATGATCATTCTGTACCACATTCTTTGAAATGTACGAAATGTTGAGCATCTTACAGGAACAAGCAGTAACAATGCAATTAGACCTAACAAACATTTATTAAGTAATTACTCTGTTATAGGCATTGTGTTACGTGAAGATATAAAGATGAAGAATGAAATAGACCCTGACCTCAAGGAACTCACATTTTATTATGAGAAAAGAACATGCATTCATTAAAGAAAAATGAGGAAGGCTAGTATAACAATAACTAGGGGCACTGGAGAAAGCTTCATGCAGTACTTGAGATGTATTTAAAGGATGATTAAGATTCTGAGAGGAAGAAATGAGAAGTGAATTCCAGCAATGGGGTATGGCTTGTGTAGCTGCATAGAGATAGGAGACAGAGTTGTACCACACTCACTGTGAAACAGAAGAACTGGACCAGGCAAGCAATGGATAGTTGATCAGGTTAGAACAATGTTAACAATAGAAATTAATGTAACTTTCCCGCCTACCTATCAATATTAAATGAACTTTTTTAGATCCTATTATGCTTTTTAAATGTAACATTATTTACAAGTTTATATTTATCATTCAGCCTTAAAGGAGATTTCATTTGACCACCACTACCTTAACCATAATAACTGTGACCCATTCTGAAATAAATGTTATAAAGCTACAATGTAAAGCCATTTAAATAAAGTTACTTGAAATGTTCTATATTCGTTAATCATTAAAACTTTAAAAAAATATTAAATTCTATAATTTTGACTATTATGAATTTAGATAATATTTCACCCAATTCAATCATCCATGATGTTGTTAGTGTGTACATTGTTTTTAGTGATGTAGATGCACAGATAAGATACGTAAATTGCTAGGTCCAAAATAAATTCATCAGCTGGTTACTACCTTTCAAGTATGAGGCCTCTTTGAGCTTAACTAGGTTCTTCCTGGGACAACGGGCATTGCCAAGCCTACACTCAAAACCTCTTCAGAAGGTTAAGTGGAAAGTTCTAGAATCTATACCTTCCTGGAAGAGCATCTGATAACCCTGGGCCATCACACCATGATGAAACTCAAGAGAAAGAGGGTAGGGGAAGATCAAGTTTGAGAATAATTTTCCTTCCATACTTCAAGGAGCAGAAAGTTTGGCCTTCCACCAAGGCCAATGTCCATTATTCTATGATTTGGTAGATCATCTGTAAAGCACTCTGCAGCCAACCTGCTGCTGATGAGAATAACATCAACAACACTTGTACTAAATATAATTTTATGTGACTGTGGCAATATATTGGGGTAAAGGTGATAGTTTCACTCATTGACTTAGTGCAAAAGACTGTTCTGATGGACAACCTCTATGGGATGTTCATACAGCTGTATATCATAATGTAGACAATAAGGCATTTTTTCATCCAGTAGGTTTTTCCCTTGTGGCTAACTAAATTAAACTCTTTTGAGTGTTATATGACTGGGAGTCATGGAATACTATAGTTCTCAAGAAGTTAAAGCTGAAGATCACTAAAAAGCAAGAGGCATCAAAATAATAAGGAAGACTGAAATTCAGGAGAAAAATATAAATTATATTATTGGAGAAATTCAAGTTAAGAAAAATGATGGATTGAGCATATTGCAAGAATGAAGTATAACTCACATGATCCACTGACATTCCCACAAAGGCAGGTGAACAATGGAAAAGACCCAGGATGTTGGATGTGTTCTCTGTGAGGGATTTTAGAGGTACCACAGACCAAAGTTATAAAGGATTGGCAAGTATGGTTAAGTTTCAATCTGTTTCAGAGTATCCTCACGGATGAGATAAATATACTAAAGTATTAGAATAAATAAGGAGATTTCAAAAATCAAGATAGATTCAAAATTATAAGATTTTCTCTTTTAAAGAAATCTAAACTTTTTCTTTAGAAATTATGGTCATCATTTAATTTATAAGTTTTAAATTACTCAGATAATATGGAATAACCAAAAATGATGGATTAAAAGGAGGTTTTTTTCCTCTTCTAATTCAAATTCTGTATCAATAATTTTTTCCCCAAACTGTAGTCAAAGCATTGGATGAAGCTTTGTGAGATTCTTAAGTCTACAGTAATGGTCCAATTAAAAAATATATAAAGTTTACAATTTAAGAAACTATCCTTTTTACAAGATAGTATGTCCGTTTAAAAAAAAGCATCAATGAATGGTACTAATAAAACCTTTTTCCACTTTAGTAGTTGATGCCTGTATATGATAGTATATGATTCAAAAGGTTTGTCGTTCTAAGCATTTAAAACTGCTTGTATTCTTCTGTGCTTTTACATATAAAGTTCCTTCCCAGGTTTAATTATATATCTCTATCATATTAAATGATATTTCTATCAATCTATGTTATGTGAAAGCTCATACCTAATGTGAGAACTATAAGAGGCATACCTCATTACAAGATAAGAATAAAGAACCACAATACTTTGAGAAATTAACGAAGAATCTGATGAAAGAATATCAGGTCCAAATACTGAGAGGAATTGCTAGAAGATCTTGTGAGAAAAATTCTCTCTGTTAAAATATGGATAACATCCAAGTAGTCCTGTATTCAGGTTGGGGAAGAGGGGTCCAAAAAGCAGAGGATCTCTGCACTGCAGATGTTTACTTTGCCTAACACTCTGAATGTGTGCTTGGTGTCTCAGAAATTAAACATGCCACAGAGTCTGAGGTTATTTATAGGGCAATCAAGGGGAAAGAATTCATCTCCTCCTGAAAGTGGAATGGTTTTCTACATGGCCATCCTGTTTCACTAATCTGTTCATCATATGCCCATGAATTCTCCGTGAGCAAAATTACAGAGCCTAAATTGGGGGCTCTTCACCTTTTATGTATCACCAATAGCTTTGGTAATCTAATGAAGCCTATGGACCCTTTTGGGATAATGTTTTTAAAAGCATAAAATAAAATACAAAGGATTTCAAAAGGAACATTTTGTACTCCTATTTATATTTAAATGAAAATGCATTTTTTTCCTGTCCCAGTTCATGGATCCCATATAAATTGTCCAAAGAATCATTAAGGGTCTGTGGACCCCAGGTTAAGAATCTCTGCCCTAAAAAAATACTCCCTCTTTTACTTGTCTGAGAAGAGCAAAAAGCAGAGAGCTGTGTACTAATCTCTGGTAACAACAGAAATACTCTGATTCTAGCACAGATCATCAAGGAACAGAGAAAGAGGTCCTCTTCTCTGGTGGGATTGGGAGATATGTTTCCTAAAAGAGCAAGAAAAAGTCTCCATTTTAAGACTTAGTAACTGCACAAGTATCCTGTGAATAAGTCAGTATTTTCTTTTTCATCATTGGGTAGATCACAGAGTCCTAGATTTAAAGCTGGATAGAATAAAGAAACTGGTGGACATGTTGGTTATTTAACTGGCCTTTCCCGACAAAACAAACCAAGATGGCAATTTACAACTCTTGACTTTCAAACTGGCTGTCTACTCATCAAGCCACAGTATTCTACTCCAGGAATATGTAACCACTAATAAATGAAGATCTGCATTCCCCATTGTCAATCTTCAAAAGAAAAATGGCATGTAAAATTTTTTAAAAAATAATTCTTAACTAAATAACAAATATTTACTCAACACTTAATTTAGAAAAACATTTTTCTGAAGCGCAGGTGGTGTTGTCAGTTGCCTTTGAAAAATACAACCAAGTGCACAACAACATTTAGTGCCAGTGAAGCCTGGCATACTTCTTTTAACATCACCCCCTTATGAATTCCATACAAAGACTATAATTCATTATTTAAATTGGCTTTTTTTCTTTTTAGATGCTTTTTTGTCTCTTTCAGATATGTTTCCTGCCTCCATATTTTTTTTCCTGCAGATCATAAGAACATAAACTCTTTGATGAGAGAACATCATATTTTGGCTTTTATTTCTTCTATCTATTGTACCTAGACAGTTCATTATAAATATTTGTTGTTGGTTAGTCATTTCAGCACTGACTCTTTGTGACTCCATTTGAAATTTTCTTGGCAAAGATACTGGAGAGGTTTGCCATTTCCTTCTCCAACTTATTTTACACATTAGGAAACTGAGGCGGACAGAATTGAGTCACTTATCCGGTGTTACAAAGCTACTAAGTGTCTAAAGCTAGATTAGAATTCAGATCTTCCTGATTCCAGGCCTGGTGCTCTATCTACTGTGCCACCTAACTGCCCTGCATTATTTATAGCAGGCTCTTAACAAATGTTTAATTGAATTTAACTAAGATCAAATGCTGAGAGATAACACATCTTCTATTTCTCCTTAACATCTATTTATGACATACACTCAACCACTACAGGTACCTGACTAGAGGCCACACAAAATAAAATATTATCAGTGTGGGGACCACTTGAAATATATGAATTCAGGAAAAATTATGGTACAGTGAGAAAAGAAAGCTTTAAAACACTAGCTAAAAACACGAATAACACAAAATTGTATGTGTGTGTATGTAAATTAGTCTCCTCAACACTGAAAATCACTTCTAGTCAAAAGAAATATGAACCATATTGTTTCTCAAATACTTCAAATGTATATTTCTAATACATTTCCTTCAATACTTACTCACAAGGTATAATCCCACCTATAAAAAACAAGTAATAAAAATAATAAAATAGCTAGAAATACGATCTATCTTAAAAGGAATTAAGACATCCTGACATTTACCTGAGAAAATTCTGTATCTAGTAAAATTACAAACATGTGATGTTATTGAACATCTCATCAACAACATGTTTGGCATGTTACTTGACACATTACACTGTTAGTCATGGTCCTAGTCTAATGAGCCAAGGAGAGGAGGGGGTGGGGAAAGAGACGAAAAGAAGGCTTTTAGGGAGGCAAAAGAGAACAGTAGGTATCTAAAAAACAACAACCTGTTTTCCAGATTCTAATAATAGACAGGGGAAAACACACACACACATATATACACATACACACATGTACACACACACAGCTCCAGAACTTTTAGTCATTTTAAAGCTATTAGGAAGGATCTCATCCCAAGCACCACATTCTCTGCTACCCCCATCTCCTTTGCTAAAAATAAAACAGTACATTACAGCAACATATTTTGCTTACTTCAGCCAACTATTCAAAAACCCCTCTTAAGCCCTGCCTGAGTTGGATCAGTGGACTGTATACTGTGAGTCAGCACTTTTCCACATTTCTGGAAATTCCTCACAAGAGACACCACGCCTGCAACAGAAGGCTAGCTTTCCGACTCAATGTATAACAGAAAGTACCCTCAGATTGGCAGGTTTTCCCCATGTTTTAGAGCTGCTATTAAACAGAAACACAAAATCAAGGGTTTGGGGAGCTGGACGAGAGATCAAAGCTCAATAATGATGCCCAAAGAACAGTAGTGTTTTAACCATAAAAAATGAGGGAACAAAATCCACTGAATAGCAACCATTAAAAAATAAAATTGGATAGAATTTGCCATTTTACTCAACAGGCAAGGGATTGTGTGTGTGTGTGTGTGTGTGTGTGTGTGTGTGTATGAACTGTATATGTATGTGTGTGTCTATTTATGCGTATACACACATAAATATACTACATGCATTATTAGTAATTACTAAACACCATTTAGCTTATAGAAAATCCTAACAGAGGCATTTAAATGACTGGAAGAGAAAGAGAAACCAAATGTAAAGTGACTTCAGATTAAAATTACAGTTCATTATTCTAGTTTTTAAGGTTTTTTCCAGACTCAGAAGAACCCAGTTTTTTGTTATTCATATTACCGTGCTGCTAATTTTTGTTTTAGATATGTGGTTTGGGATAGTAATGTAAAAAAAAAAAACAATGAAATGCAAATATTTTGTGGAAAAGTATTACTATCATAGTGCTCAATGAATGTTACGCTGAAAATTTACCCCTTCTCTCAATTAATTCTTTGAATTTCTTCAATTATCACAAAACGAGTCCTTGAATGGCTTCCAAAGAACTTTGTTTTCTGAAGTTTATTTTTTTTTCAAGATCCGTGTACATAAAATCTTAGTAAGCGCACATATTTGTCTTCCTGTTGTTCCTGGGACCATTTCTGTGTTTTAAGGTACTCAGAAAGCAACTTTAGTATTTAAAATCCTGGTTACAAGAGTTGTTTTTCATTCATTTTTAAAAACAAACCATCAAAATTAAAGTTCAACAGATAGCCAAATACCTCGGCTATTACAGCCATTAATAGATGTATTTAACATTCGTGCGGCATCAGAGTGCAAGACATCTGGTTCCAATTTCATATCTGGCTCAGAATAAAAGCGCCTCCCCCACAATACTTTTATTATAAACTGTTCTTTTCCCTTTCTCGCTCTCTTTTTTCTTCTTTGGAAGCTGTTGTCCTTCCTTCTTGCTGGAAGCCACCTGACCACTGCCAGGAAGAAGAATGCAAAACATTCCCAGGAGCTGCTGCTGACGTCAGTGCAACATTCCACCTCTCAGTGGTCAGAACTGTCTGGAAATTCCAGTCTCCAGTGGAACTAGCTGGATGTGATAACAGCTGAGGCCTGCACTGGATCACATTAAGAACTTCTTTATGTTAATGCCTCACATATAATAATACTCTACCCCTACCTTCTAATAAAGGGCAAACTGCATTTACTACTGCTCTGTAAAAATAGAAGTAATTTTTTAAAAAAAAAGATTTTCAGAGTCCTTGGGATCCGATGGAAAGAAACAAAGATCACTGAAGTGATTACATTCATGGAAGTCTACTCCAAATCGGATGATAGCAGAAGCTCAGAGGTCCTACGGTTCAAATCTGATGTCCATTATTCACTATCTGTCCATTTGTGTTAATCACTGAATCTCTTTGAGCCTTAGGTGTTCATCTGGGAAATGAGGGGGGTTGGACTAAATGGTCTCTTTGAGCTCTAACTCAACAACTCAAGTCCTGTTGAGGCTCAATCTTCATTCCATCCTTTCTTCATTCTTCCCGCACCCAAGGATAAACCCAGAGAAGAACAAAAGAAAGGAAACAAAAACATGAATAAAGTTCCAAACTGGGATATTTGGGGACTGCTAAAAAGTATCATTTAAATTCCACCCCTAGTTCTCAAACTTCCACAATTTTAGGTCCCGCTAGAATGCACTGACCAGAGATGGACAATTGTTTAAAGAACAAGTATTGGGTAATTTGCTCAGTTAAACGAGCAATGACAAAGCATATTAAAATCATACAAGTAACAATCGCAGATACAACCCAAAAGGGCAGTTTTCACATGCATATAATACAGAGTAGGAAAGACTTGTAGTCACATACCAGTATCTTCAGTGCCATCTGCTGCTGTTCATAGCATGCATTCTCAAATAGGAAAGTCAAGAGTATGTATATATGAGAAATTCTTAAACTTCAGTTCCAGGATACAGGTATTGATGCTAACCACTGATCCAGTTGAAAGAACATAAGCTTGGAAGTCAGGAGACCCAGGTTCTAGTTGCAATTCTGCAACCAAACAGCTTAAATAGGTCATTGAACTTCTTTTTGCTTTAGCTTTGTCATATGTAAAATAAAAGCAATATTATCAGTCTTCCTGACATCAAAGAATTTTTATGAGGAAAAACTGAAAATGAGAGTACAAAAAGAAAAAAATGTTTTGAAAAGTTAAAAGCACTCTATGAATACAAAGTGCTAAAACACAAGGTGTTCTTTGTTTATCTAAAGTATCAACTATAGCGTTCCCATGGCACAGATGAAGGCGGTGTGTGTTCCAATGTACAACACCCAAGAAACCTAAGCCTCTTTAAATACATGGCAGTGAATCACATGATCTCTACAAGAGGCAATATGGCATAGCCAACTGTCTTGGATTCAGGAAGATCTGGATTGGAGTTTTGCTACTAACCCATTTTAGTTGTGGGATCAAAAGCAAGTCACTAAACCTCTTAATATTCTGTTCAACCCTCTTACATCATAAATTACAGTTGAGTTCATTGCTAGTTTACCATTAGCAGAAGGTGTTTCCACACTGGCAATTGGATCCATCAATGAAGTCACTGGATTAAACTTAAAAAATAATAACAACACTAAAACTGTTTGTCATATCCAAAGATGATCCTACCAACCCTCCACTACTAGGGCAATATATTTTAGCTTGTTTTTCTACCAGGGGTTATGAATTTCCACTGATCAGTTCATATTCTCTTAGCTTCCCTTGTGACCCACAACACACATTTGCAAACTGTCAGCTGAGGATAGAGATGTAGGCTGTGGTCATGGAACAGAGCATAGGTTCAATCCCACACAGTCTGGCTAATCCCATGACCCTGGGCTCACAATGCTCTTAATCAAATGAGTTAAGCAGCAGCAGATGGGCTCGAAAAAGCAGACAACAAAAACCACCTCTATACAAAAGGGAAGGAACAGCTAATTCTACCAATCTTTTTTCCCCCTTTCAAGGCACCATGCAATTCAAGCCAAGGATTATTTATTGAACATCAAGGATATGCAAGGTGCTACTGAGACCAAAAACATGAATAAAAATATAACATCTTAGAGAATAAAAGGTGTGCCCTCCTTTGTATTTGTATCCCTCGGGCCCAGCATAGTGCCTAAGACTTAGTAAATACTCAGTAAATTCTTGTTGGCCAATTAAGTGCATATTCAGCCCTCACCCTTGAAGAGTTTACATGCCAGGAAGGGGAAGGTAAGTACACCTACAGCTATGAAGCAGAATATGAGAGTCAGATGTAAAGTGCTATTAAAGGGAATGTCTAAGTATTATATCTGGTTTCAGGGAACTTCAGAGGTCATATAACTTAACTCCCTCATTTTATTTGTGGAAGGTCTGAAGCTCAGAGAAAAAAAGGTGATTTCCCAAGACCACAAAGCTACTAAGAAGAAAAAGTATGACTAAAACCCATCTCTTTATTTGTAGATGCCTTCCAGTATGCTCATGCATAATGTACAGACCACTGAAGTGTTTACTTATCCCTCCCTCCCAAAATGGTTTCTGTGTCTTGTGACATGGATGACCAATTGTTGAACCCTAAATTATTTTTGACACTGAAAACCACAGAAAACACACAAAACTCTAAAACTCCATATAAAAACTCAATATCCAGGAATATATTATATTTATAACATCACTCAGGCAAGAAAATCTATTTTTTTTTATCAGGCAAAATGAAATAGAGAGCTGAGGAAATCATTCAGTAATTTGAAAAAACAAAACCAAAGCCTCCTGAAGAGAAACGAAATTTATGCTTTGAACCAAACAGACTAGTCAGAGATGGTATAAACCTATACAAATCTAGAGATCATCAACAACAGAACACGGCTTATCTAGGCACCTTACTTGACTGTTCTAGGGAAGATAATGGCACACAAGAGATAAATAACACATGTAGACAAAAATATTTATAGCACCTCTTTTTGTAGCGGCAAAGAATTAGCAATTGAGGATGAGGAATGCCTGTCATGAGGGGCAATGGTTGAAGAAGTTGGGGCATATGTGTGTAACAGAACATTATATTATAGTGTAAGACATCATGAAGGGGATTGTATCAGAGAGACATAGGAAGACATATGAAGCAGCGCAGAGTGAAGTCAACAGGGCTAGAAGAACGATTTAAGTAACAGCATTCATATCATATAAACAACTCCAAAAGAAGCAGGAACTCTGATCGACACGATGACCAACCGTGATTCCTGAGAACCCAATTCCTAATAGAGAGAGGATTTAAAACGTTTTTTTTACATGGCCAATATAGGAGTTAGTTTTCTTGACTTTACATGTTTATAATTGGGATTTGTTTTTCTAGATTTGTCAAATGGTGGGAGAAGGAACAGGAAGAAATTATAAATCTGAAAGTAAGATAAAGCTTAATTTAAAAAAATTGTATCTGTAAACATAAAATGTAGTAGAAACTCACCGTTGCTTTTGTGCTGTTTAGAATGCTAAGACAGCTAGGTGACCATAGATTAAACACCAGGTCTGGAGTCAAGAAGACCTGAGTTCACATCTGGCCTCAGATACTTACTAACTATGTGACCCTGGGTAAGTCATATGACTTCTATTTGATTTGGTTTCTTCATCTGTATAATGGGGATCTAGACAGGCAGCATAGTGCGAGGGCTGAAATCAGGAAGACTCATCTTTGTGAATCCAAATATGGCCTCACTTATTAGCCATGTGATCCTAGGCAAGTCATTTAACTCCGTTTGCCTCAATGTCCTCATCTGTCAAATGAGCTAGAGAAGGAAATGGCAAAAATCACTCCAGTAAGAAACCCCCCCAGTGAGGTAAGGGTCATGCATGACTGAAAACAACTAAAAAATGGGGACGATAACAGGACCAAGCTCCAAAGTTGCTGCAAGGATCAAATAATATAAAAATGGAAAATCTCTTAGCACAATACCTGGCACATAGTAAGTGCTACAGAAATGTCAGCTATTTATTATTATCATCATCGTAGATCATGCTTCACAGGTTAACTAGCTCAATGTTCTTGTTTCACAGAGAAGGAAACTCAGGCCGCTTTGTTGCTATCTGTTGTTCATTCATTCAGTTGGGTCCAACTCTTTGCGACCTCACGAACCACATCATGCCAGGCCCTTCTATCCTCTGTGGTCTACTAACTAAAGTCTGTTGAAGCTCATGTTTGTTGCTTCCACGACACTATCTATCCATCTCCTCCTCTGCTATCCCCTCCTCCTTTTCTTGCCTTCAATCTTTCCCAACATCAGAGTCTTTTCCAGTGAGTCCTGTCTTCTCATCATGTGGCTAAAATATTTAAACTTCAGTTTCAGTATTTTTCCTTCCAAAGAATACTCTGAATTAATTTTAAGTTTTTACTGATTCAATCTTCTTACTGTCCAAGGAACTCTCAAAGTCTCCACAATTTGAAAGTATTAATTCTGTGGCACTCAGCTTTCTTTATAGCACAGTTCTAGCAGCAATAGATCACCCCTGGAAAAACCATAGCTCTGACTATGCAGACCTTTGTTGGCAAGGTGATGTCTCTGCTTTTTAGTATGATGTCCAGATTTGTCATAGTTTTCCTTCCAAGGAACAAGTATCTTTTAATTTCATGGCTGCAGTTGCCATCTGCAGTGATTTTTTATCCTAAGAATATAAAATCTCACACTGCTTCTATTTCTCCTTCTATTTGTCAAGTGATAGAACCAGTTAACGTGATCTTAGTTTTTTTTAATGTTAAGCTTCAAGCCAGCTTTTACACTTTCCTCTTTTACTCCCATAAATTACTTGCTTAGGGTCACAAATTCAAACCCAGGGCTTCAGATCCCAAATTCAACATCCGTTCTACAATATCACATTCCTCTAAGCAGCTACAGGCCAAGTGATTTATAATTTCTATGTTGTATATGAAGATGTAAACAAGGCAGCTGAGTCTATTAACTAGGTTAGTACGTGGAAAATTTTACAAACTTGCTGTTTGGAAAGGTTTATAAACATTCTTTACTGATTCCGTGAGGGAATGGCAGTAAGGATTAGAGGAGCAGGAGAGATATGATAAATAGTCTCATAAACATAGCTATGTTATATGCATTATTCGCTATTTTTGTGTTTCATGCTCTATTCTGCATTCAAAAACTGTAATTCAAGTGCTGTGATTTTGGATCCTAAGACTCTGAGTTCACTCTGTGATACTTTGATTACAAAAGCACATTGCTGAAAGTAATTACTTGAGATGTTATATGAGTTCAAGTCTGTGCCCATGGTTTGTAATCAGGATGGTAGAGAAGAACCATGAGATGAGACTGCACACGTGGTACTTCTTTATCTGTAACAAGAAGAAAGACATTGTTGCTGAGGTCACACAAACAAAGCCTACTGTCCTCAAAGTTCTTCTAAATGGACCCCTCTGGTACTTAGTCACAGATATCTTATTATAGACATAGTATAACATGTTTCTTCATGTTTCTGTTCCTTTAAGAAACAGAGCAGTCACAGACACAAGAGAGAATAGGAACAAGCCCTGGGCTTACAGTGAGCCTTCCTGGTACAGTGGATTTGGAGTCAGTCAGTTAGCTTGGGTTTGAATTCTGATTCCCCCACTTACTACACCCAATTAGATGAATTATTGTAAGACTGTAGACTCTTTGGCCCTAAGTTTCCTCATCTGCAAAATGAGCAATTTAGACTGACTTCTAGCTCTGACTTCCTTTCCAACTCTACATTTACTAATTTTATGGCCAGGAATGAATCACTTAACCTCTAAAAGTCTGTTTCCTCACCGTATAATTAGGATAATGATATAGAATTGTTATGAAGGGGTGATATAAAAATAAGATATCAATTTGAAATAAATTTTTTTTTTAATTAAAGGAATCAGACTATGGAAGGCAAAGTTAGCAGAACCAGAAGAACAATTTAGAAATGATCACAATAAAGTTAAGAAAAACAACTCTGAAAGACATCACAATTCTGATGCTGTGACCAAGCATGCCTCTAGGGAACTGACAGTGAGGAACATTTCCCTCTTTGGTAGAGATGAAGATACAAAATGGGGTACGCACACCTGGTCAGACATGGCCAATATGTGACATATTTTGCTTAACTATTCTTCATTCTTACTGAAAAGGGTTTAATTTGACAGGGGGATCACTGCAAAGTGCAGCAATTTTTTTTATTTAAAGATATCTGTAAAGTACTAAAATGAAAAACCGTTTTGGAAATCATCACTTATAATTGTTTTCAATTCAACAACAAACATTCACTAACTACAGCTCGCAAGGGCTACACTATACAACAACCAACCTGCCTTTGAAGAGCTTATAGCTCAGTAAAGGAGACAGTACACAAACAGGATTAAATGTGATGCATGTGGAATGTGATAACAGCACAGGAGAAAGCTGAACAAAGTACACCAAGAAAATCTCAGGTGTGAGAAATCACTATGAACTGAGCGGATGTGGCACCAGTCCTGAATTTTGAAGGAAAAAAAGGATCACCACATCTCTTCCTGTTTGAGACAGATATCTCAGGCATGAAGGACGATGAAAATGGATGGAGTGAGAGTGAGTGGGATATGATCAGGGAGGAGAAAGTAGTCCAGTTTCCTGGATCAATACGGTACATGATACTATATCCTGTGACTAAGCCTAGAAAGGTAAGTTGCTGATAAATTAAGGAAGGCCTTAAAATGTCAAGAGCTTGCACCTTTAAAACAAGTAACAACTTACACTGGGTTTAACTTTAAATAATAACAAAACCACTTAAACTTGAAAAACAAAGAAAAAAACAAACAAACAAACAGCAAAACCTTATAACCTAAACCGAAAAAGTCATAAGATCTACCTAGCTTGGCTAATTCAATGATAACAGGAGAAAATTCTTTTTATTAAAACACTTTAACTCAGGGGTTAGAGAAGGGGGTAGACAGTAGCAGGGATACAAGATCTTCCTCTCTGTTAATTATCCAAAAGTCACCTGGCCCTGGCTGAGTTGGAAATATAAGATTATGATATAATTGTTCATTTAGTCAAAGCAAGCTTCTGCTTTTGTATATTTGCATAGCTGAATGAATTTTTTTTGCACACAATGTAATGCATACTTTGGTGCTTATATATCATATTCTTATGATATAAGGAAATGTGATCATTTTCATAGGTTCTGTTTTATCTAACATAAATAATACAATCATATGTGTCAACCTGAGATTTCAGATAGGTCAGCATACAGAAACATAATATCAGTGAGACAGACAACCAGCTGGCCAACAAGTGCTTATTAAGTGCCTACTATGTGCCAGGCATGATACTCAGCACTGAAGATACAAAGACGAATAAAGAAAATCCCCACCCTTCATTACAAGGTCATAATGATGGCACTAGATTGGTAACATCCCATGAATGGACAATATTAAAAACTCTGAAAGGATCTAATGGCCAGTGCTGTGGAACAAAGTGGATGTAGTATGATAAAAAGTAAGTTTTCTGGTGTTAACATCTTAACTTCAAATATGGGAGCAGGTAGGGAAAAGTCACTCCACAAGGCACAGGAGAAATAAACAAGTGTTCTTGGAAAGCATCATGAAATTAGTAGTAGCAAAGAGAGAAAAATAAAGAGTTGCAGCAATGGCAAATTGCCACAAACAATGACAAGGTTGATGCATTGGCCAAGTTTTATAATAGGTTCTCTGGGTGATTTATGTCCCTAGGATTAGATTAGTTTCATAACACAACAGTCAGGAATGAGGTTCATCTATAGGATATTAAGAGAAACTGTCCACAGTGACTAAACTGTTGGGCCAGTTGCTTAATTGTCCATAAAGACTCAAACAATGTGAAATTATATTGAAAAAATAACCTGAACATCATTCCAACAGTTCAATAATCCCAATTTGCTTCATGTGCTGCTTCTGTTATTTAGTAGGAAACTATTCAGTACCTTAGAATAACAGTTTCTTCAATATTCATCCTCAGAGCCCCAGAGGGAAGATCAATTGTATACAACCTGACAAACTTAGATTTAAAAATTATGATTTTTAAAAAACTACACTTTTATTATTAATTGACAGATTATAATTTATTTTATAGACTAGAACTCTAACTGGACATTTTGACTAAACAAGAAGCCCTCATTAAATTCAATGCAAATCATCTCAGGAGATATTTAGCCTATGAATAATTAAAAATTAGATTATGTCATAGAACACAATAGAAAGGAACATGGGGATTGTGAGCAGGCTGAAATACCTAAGTTGGAAGAACTAGGCAAAAAGTTTCATTAAAGAAATACATGGCTTTAAAAAAAGGAAACTAGGCTGCGCATGTGATGAGAGTGAGGATTAATGGCTGGACAGTCCATGTTCTTCACTGGTATCCTAAAAGTCCAGAAGAAATGAGGAAGACCCTAGACATGCTGAATTGACTCTTAATGACAAATTTATGGGGAGAACCTAGTTAAGAACAGCAAAGGATAAGCAGTCTAAGATATGGTGAGATCTTCAGGTTTGGAGAGAGTGTGTACATAGAAGAAATCAGATCTGTTTGGGTATGAGTATGGTACGAGGTGCCAAGGATACAAAACCAAAACTGAAATATTCCCTATTCTTAAAGAGTTTACATACTACAAGATGAGTAAACACAAAGTAATATGAAGTTATTTTAAGAAAGAGAGGATTGTTGGGGGCAGATATGTGGCATAACGGATAGTGTCAAGCCTACAGTCAGGAAGACTCATCTTCCTGAATTCAAATCCAGCCTCAGACATTTACTGTGTGACCCTGAGCAAGTCACTTAACCCTGTTTACCTCAGTTTTCTCACCTATGAAATCAACTGCAGAAGGAAATGGCAAACTACTCCAGTATCTTTGCCAAGAAAACCCCAAATGGTATCACAAAGAGTCAGACATGACTGAACAGTCGCAATAATAAAGTAATTTCAAGAAAGAGAGGACAAGGAAAGACCTTATGAGAAAAATAGAACTTAAATAGAACCAAAGATGGTGGTACATAAAGAGTGAATTCCATGGCGGGGGGGGTGGTGATGGTGAGTTGGGGCATGGAAATGAAAACCATTTTTTCTAGGACACAGTGGATGGAATTTAGAGGTAACTGTTATCAATTTCACTAGAACAGAGAATAAATGAAAAAAGAAGTGATAAAAAATATTAAAATGGTAGGTAGGAGCCAAATTGTGGAAGACTTTAAATACCAAACTGAGGATTTTGTATTTTATCCCAGAGGCAATAGGGAGACATTAATGATTTTTGAGCAGGGTGTGGTGGTCAGATTTATTTTGAAGGGATATAATTTTGGTAGCTTTGTGAAGGATGGAATAGAGACTTGAGTGAGGGAGACCAGTTAAAAAGCTATTGCAATAATCCAGGTAACAGGTGACAAGGATCAGTACTAGGCTGTGGAAGTGGACAAATGTAAGAAATAATATGGAGGTTGAACCAATAACATTTGGTAATTGACTGGATGGGGAGGGAAAGAGTCAAGGATGACTCCAAGGTTGTGAACCTGAGTGAAGAGAAAGATGGCAGTGTCCTCAACAGAAATAGGGAAGTTTAGAAAAGGGATAGGTTTTAGGGAAGAATTCATTCTGCTTGAGGCACATTGAGTTTGAGTTGCTTACAGGACATCCAGTCAAAAGTTCAAACAAAATGATGGACTTTTTTTGCTATTCTTTTATTAGGGTTCAGGGACAGGGAAGAAATAAGTGAATTCTGCTTCTCTTGGCCCATAAGAAAAAGTAAATCACAAAGGCATGTGGCCTTTTCAGAAACTACCCTGACCCTACTAAGTGGTCAAAATATGAAATCAGTATTGAGGGCTAGGGCAAATTTTAAATAACAAAGTTGTTAACAGAGAAGAAGGCTTAAGATAAGTAAACAGGGTAAAATCATAAATTTTTACAGTCAAGTGAACCTTTTAAGGAGAGGAAAATAACAAAAGGAATCTCTTTCAGTGAGCAATCTGTCTTCCTCTCACTTTCTTTACAGAAACCTTCTGAAAAATTGTTCTAAAAGTAGAGGCGGTAGGAGGATAAGCAATTATCAATGAGATAATGATAAAAGTTAACGGGAGAATTGCAATATATACATGAAATCCTTCTAGCATTTTCCCCCTAAAATGAAACATTTTCCCTTCTTTTTCCTTTAACAGAATATAACATAACATAATTGGGCTATTGATTCTAAAACCGAGAGAAAATTTATATTTACTTGCTGGAAATAAGAAAAATATGAGTTATTTAATGTTACACGAACCATTCTTCTCAAAGACTAAAGTCCAAAAAATTCTATAAAATTCCTTGTGAACAAAAAGAAAAGCATCCTAAACAAAAGACAACCTAATGTTACCTAAGACAACATTATTCCATTATAGTAGAGAAGTATGACCAGAATTATTAGCTATCAAAGCACCAAGAAAACTTGTTTACATTTGATTTTCCAAAGCCAGTGACTAATATATTTCTATATATGCTGAATATTTCTGAGGTACTATCAATTTATCTCTATACATTTCTTACAGCATTAAACAGACAAGCATCATAGCAACACCAACTGGTATTCTCAACTTGTGGTCTACTTACGATTATCATGTGAAATGTAAAAATAACTTGTTAATACCAAAGGATGAAGAAAAAAGGGAACAGAATATTTTAAAAATAAAAACATGGAATTTATTTATATTTAACATTTCCCCATTTAAACTCCAAGTGTTAAAAATAAAATACTGTACTTAAATCAGCAACTGCTTTTTAAAATTCATTGACATTTGTAAATGTTTTCCAGGAAATAAGAAATCCAAAGCTCTATCTGAAAATAGCTTCATGAAATATAACTTTAGGGCAATTTCCACCTTCCTACCTAGAATTTGATTATTTAAGGGCTGATACTTAAGAGGTTAAAGGCAATCAACAATTATATAAAGAAAAAGAGTTTCTCTATAAGAATCTATCATTAAATTACAGTTGGGTGCAAGTAGGTTGGCTATGTGTATTTTACAAACCGTCCAAAGAAATTTAGTTACAGGTCAGTGGCACCATGTCACAAAAATGTCGATGGGGGGTTATGAATAAGATTTTTTCCAGTCGATGGGTAGATGCTGACAGCAGTTCTTGTAAGTAGTTAATTCAAGCAGAGGAAGCACGAATAAAGAATCTCAAAGTTCGGACCACAGCTCTAATTTTAAACCTAAATCAAGTCTGAGAAAAACCATATTTTAAAGTGCTTGAGAGTGAGACTTTATCACCTATTTTGTTTATTTTCTGACACAGTAGATAGGTTGCTGCAACTTTAATTGGAGACACATAGCTTCAAATGCTGTTTCAGACTCCTGTAGGATCACAGATTTAGCTGGCCTCAATGACAATCTAGTCCAAACTCCTTATTTTTCACAGATAAGGAGAATGAAGCCCAGGGAAGTTAACTGACAAGGTCATACGTAGTGAGACCATCACTACATAATTTAATATGGGTCCTCTGACTCCAGAAGCGAAAGGTTAAGAAAAAAGGAAGTTTCACTATGGAAGAGATATTTCAGAGACAATCTTAACCTGAGATCCGCATACCCATTTGCAGATAGATTTCACAGGAGTGTGTGAACTTATATGGGAAAAAGTTACATTTTAATTTTTACTAACATTTAAATGAAATTGATCATCACCTTTAATTATTAACCATCATCCTAAGAAGGGATCCACAGGCTTCACTATATTGCCAAAGGCACCAATGGAACAAAACATACTCAAGAATGTCTGATTCATCCAAAAGGGGTGAATCAAGCAGAGAGATAAGTAGATTCTACTTTTCACTGTGATCATGTAACCTACCATCATGATACCCTTGACACATCTGGAGAAAGGAACTCTGAAATGTGTGAAATTCCCGCAGTGTCTGGTTCAGTACTACCCATTCATCCATTCATCCAAAAAATCTATTGTATAGCAAGTCATGGTACTAGATAGGCTCTGAGAATATAGGGAAAACACACACAAACATAGTTCTAGCCCTCAAAGACCCTACAATCTAATATTAATCAGAAAGCATTTATTAATCTGTAATGAACAAAGATATTGTTGTGCTATCATTAACGGGAATTAGATATAGGGGACGAAGGAATGGGAATGTTCAAAGTGACTCAAAGAACACCGGATTGATGACTTTGAGCTGTAAATAAGTGGTCATCTAGTCCAAACCTTTTGTTTTATCTATGAGAAATTGAGAACCAGAGCGTGTAAGTGAATTTCACAAGGTTACAAAGATAGAAAGCAGCACAGTTAAGACTCAAACTCAGTTCTTCTTACTCCAAATTCAGTTTTCAAATTTGGCTGACTGGAAGGATAGTGGTGTCAACTGCATAAAGAGGGAATTTGGCAGGGAGGATAGTTTTAGAGGAGATCATAGAACTACAGATGTAAAACAAAAGGCTACTGAATCAACACCTCTCATTTTACAGATGAGGAAAATGAGACACAGAGAAGTTTAGAGATTTGCCCAGAGTCATATAACCACCAAGTGTCTGAGATAGAAATGAACCTAGGTCTTATTTTAAATCAAGCACTCTATCCATGATAACAGATTTTTAATTCAGTTTTGAAAATCTGGGGTGTGAGATGCTAGTAGGAAGCTAAAGATATAAAACCCTACAACAACAACGAAGAGACAGCTGTTAACAATAATACCTGGATCCATTTCTCCTCTTTCCCCAATTCCTTGAGTAACTTTTCAAAGCTCCTAGTTTCTCTCTGCATAAAATATACAGCATATAATATAAAAACTAAAGTTAATCTTTATCAACTTTAGCAGAAAAATGTGAAACAGTTAATGGTGCTTTTAAAGTATCCTAAGGTTTCAAATGTCAAACACACTGTTACATGTATATAAGTTGAGCATAGTAACTTATTTTATAGTCAGATTATGGCAAAAAGTGGCTTTAGACAAATTAAGCATTGTTCTCAAATATCCTAAAGGTATTAATAGTCATGAAGGAGGAAGAAAAATATCCTCACATCACTTTATGAACTGTCAATTTTAACCATTAATTCAGCTTGCACAGATGTATACACAACTCTGCTCTCCATTTTCTCTCTGTCTCTTCTTTATTCTCTCTATCTTGCTCTGTGTAACTGTCTTTCTGACTTTGTCTCTCAGAATACAACTGAATATGCAGGCATTTTGTACATCAGTATGCCACCTATCAACTTCTTTATAAAAAGAACATTGTCATGGCCAATGAGGATGCCCTCTCTGGACTTTTCACTGGATGTCCCTTATGCCTAGAATGTTTTTCCTCCTTATGTTCACCCTCTATCTTCTTTCAAGACAGTGCTAATCCCATCTTCTTCAAGTGTTTCCCAGTGTTTCTCCCCTGTGCCCTAATACAACTAGTATCTTCCATCTGGGATTACCTTCCATTTTAACACTCTCTCTCTCTCTCTCTCTCTCTCTCTCTCTCTCTCTCTCTCTCTCCATAGCTATTTGTATACTGTTTCTCCCATTAGTATGTGGATTCCTTGAGGGCAGAGCATACGTTTTTTGCCTTTCTTTGTATCCTCAATTTCTAATACATGCTTATTGTGACTATTTATCAATCTATCTGTCTGCCGATCTAGCTATCTAATTGCCTAAGCAAATGCTCCTAATCTAAAACTTTTTTTTAAGTTCAAATTTTTTATGAATGGAAGAATTTTCCATACCAAGAGTTGCCTAAAACAACCAATTCACAGATTTGGGACTCTTCTCCACCCTCAATCTAAACCCTGCTGAAAGGTATGCTTTACTATGCAAGTTCTTGGTTCTTTTCATTGCACAACCTCTGGAACTTAGAATTGTATTTATTTATATGTGTGTATACGAGTTTATATGTATACATATACGCACATATATACGGACATACACACGTATATACATGGCAGGGCATATGAAATAATCATATAGTACTGTATCTCTTTTACTTAGAATCATACATTTTGGTTTACAGGAATAAAGCTATTCACCATTCCATATCTGGCGTCACCAACCAATTGCTCACTAACACTATCTGTCACTGAAGAATGCTTGGAATTTCCTCACTAATAAGAACTGGAAAGTTTTAGATACAGCCTTTTAACTTTAACCAAGTAACAAATGTTATATTCTAGAAGTTAGGGCATTTTACTGAAGGATTATTAAATTAGGACACACTCAACCTTGTCAAATACCTCACCTATCACCAATAAATATGAATTAAATACCTACTATGTACAAGGCCATTGTACTTTAGATATAAAGGCAACATAGTGGAAAGGACCAAAAGGCAAACAATTTCAGACATTAAATAAGATACAAAGGTTTTGCAGTGCCACAAAACTGTGAAACATTATCAATACATCAATAATTGAAATCAGCTTCTTCCTTTCCTCCTGATTTGGAATTTTCCTTCATTTACTCCCTTATGATTTTGCTGAGTTTGTTTTTATTTGTGAGTTAGGGGAACGAGATGTGAATGCCTGACAGAATTGGTGAGTTTCTCTCCCAGATGTTAGTATTCTTTTACTTCTATTAACATGTGCTTCAAATCTAACAAATCTATCTTTTATGCCCATGGATACATTCTCTTTTAATTCAAAGCACAGTTCAGACCCCACATTTAGTTCAGGGTTTGAAAACATCTTAAATTGTATTCATGTTATTCACCAAATACTTACTATGCTCAGAGACTTAGAGGAATCAGGTAGCAGACACTAAAATGATATACTATCGTTGAAAGACACTATGAATCTAATGGAATATTACTGTGCTGTAGGAAAAGGCAAATATGATGAATACAGAGAAGCGTGCAACTGATAATAAAGAATGAAGCAAGAAGAGTTAAGAAAACAATAATTTACAATTATTACACCAATGTAAATGGAAAGAACAAATAAAAAACAATGGAGACATAGAATTACAAAGGATAAGTGTGGCCCCAAGAAGAGCTATGAAATGAACCCCCCCAGTCCCCACCATATAAACTCCTTTGGAGGTTTGGGAGATGGGTGAGTATGGAAGAATGCATATATTTTCTGATTTTTTTCTGATGTACTGATCTGTTTTTTACTGATTTTTTTCTTCTTTTTCTTAAAAAAAAAAAAAGGTTATTTGTTTTATGGGATCACTCCAAAAAGAGGAGAGGGATACTGGGGCGGGGGGGGGGGGGAATTTAGGTTTAAAAATAAAAAAATCTATAAATAAAATGCATTTTAAAAAATCAAATTAAAAATATATATATTGCATATGAACATAAATACATATACTTTCACTGAAAGATATTTTTAAAGTACTGGTCCTCTGTTAGGTGCAAGGTAGAAAAATAAATGACTGACACAGCTCTATTCATGAAAACAGACACTTCCAGGATTTCAACTTAGATGAATAAGCTATAAGCAAGACCACAAATTTAGAGCTGAAAGGGACCCCAGAGGTTGTTCAGCCCAACTCTCTCATTTATAGATAATAGATATATAGATATAGATATAGATAGATTTATAGATAAAGAAACTGATGCCCAGAGGATGAGTGATTTGCTCAAGGTGATAAAGGTATAAATAATACCATTAACAGAAATTAGAAGTTGGAAGATAAATCAGATCAGGGGGAAGTGAAATCAAGAATTAGGTTTTGGATGTGTTGAGTTTAAAGTAAAGGCACTGAGGGATAGAGAGGCAGTCAACCAGAAGACAACATATGGTAAGGAGGCCCTTGGAACACAAGTGCTTAGAAATAGTTTTGATTTTACTTATGAACTACAACTGAATATACTACTTCAAGGATAAAAACTAAGCACAGCTCCCTCAAGAGCAAAGGCTAAACAGATTAACACCAGTCTCTTACTCTTTCTGGACTAAGTTCATTGCCTTCCTCAGTTTGAACCCCACAGCTCTGGTGCTTTCAATAGGACTCTTGTCTACTGATAAAGTATGTCAATAACCAAGTATAAGTTCAGGAAACAAATCATCTAACACTCTTAACACAGAATATATTTTAAATTAAGTAGTCTTTACTGGGACTTTCCCAAGGAACATAAGTAAACTAATAGCAATAATAATTGATATTTACATAGTATTTTCCAAACATTTGCAAAGTGCTGTATGTACATCATTTCCTTTGATCTGAACAATCCTAAGAGGTAGGCAGTACAATATTATTGGACTCACTCTGACCCGTCCTTGGTAACATAGGTGACAAGGCATGAGGTGAGATGCAAACCTAGGTCTCTTTTGATTACATGTCCAGTGCTCTAGACATTAGGCTGGCTATAATGCCTTTCATTATTGCACAAAGTAAATTATACATATACAAAAGTGATTCTTAAGCAACTTATAATTAAAGATAATAATATTACTTTTTAACTCTATCACCAGCAGAGAGATAGGAGAGAATTTATAATTTTTTTTAAAGGCCAATGCAAGTCATAAAAAACTCCTTTTCTGTTGTGTGTAAGGATTTACAGGGTATACCCACATCAAATAAGTAATTTCATCATGGTAGTAAGGGTTCACAGGATCCTAGATCAGGAGCAGGAGAGGATCTTAAAAATCACTGAGTGCAATTCCTTCATGGCAAAGATAAGGAAAGTGAGACCCAGAAAGTTTAAGTGACTTGTCTAGGTTCACAGTGCTATTAAGTTTCCAAGGCAGGATTTAAATTCACATCTTTCCAGCCCTTCATCCAGTGCTCTATTCGTTGTCATGATAAGCAAATATTTCATAGAGCACCAGAATCAATGTCAGGAAGGTCTAATTTCAAATCCTGCCTCAGAAAATTATTAGTTGTGCAACTCTGGGCAAATCACTAAAAACTTTCTGGTCCTCAGTTTCCTCATATGTAAAATAATTATAATAATAATAACTTGTTGAGTTACGAGGATCAAAAGAGATATCATATGTAAAGCACTCTGCAAACCACAAAGTACTATATAAATATTATTTATTATTTTATCATTAGAAAGTTACTATCTTGTGTGATATTTTCTTCTATACTCCAAAATCAATTTGATGGAAAAAATAATTATAGATTGTTTTTCTTAAAATAACACCAACTGTTTAAAAAAAAAACCCAATTCATACATTTTTTTTTCCTGCTAGCAATTGCCCAAGATGTTGAAATGATCCTCCCTCTAAATATTCATGATGCCCAATTTCAGTCACTTAATTCATCATTTCAAGAAATTAACAAGAAATCTCAAGAAATTATGTCTTGCAAATGAAATGTCCAAATCCAACATATAAATTATTTTCTACTTTGTTCTTTTTAAGAGGTATCTTATGATATAGGCCCAGTTATACGAATCAGAGTTTAGTTTCAAGTCTCTTTTTTCATGCTTGAAGCTGAGTCATTAAGATGGTGTTATCATTCCTCAGGCAATATAAAACAGTACATTCATCTTAATTCCTGAGCAGTTCTTTGTAGCCTAGATCAGGCTGAGAAGCTATCTAACAAAGAAAGCAGTTATAACATTCTTTGACTGAAGACATTTATAAGTATGTAGAATATTTTTAAATAATCATTTTATAAAACAGCTTGCTGAGGTCTGCCTGCAATGTGTTTTTACCCACGGTTATCAATTTTCACTCCAAACCAAAAAGATTACCTCTGGGAGAAATGTGTATAGAATTTCATAGCTGTCAAAAATATATCTGCATAAGGGTGGAGATGAAGACAGAAGTGAGAATCATTTGACAAAAGCATCAGACTTGACTTCCAAAGAACCAAAGTCTGCTGAGGTTGAATCCTTAGGGATCTAAGACTGATTCAATTCAATAATACTTAAAAAATTTACAAAATCCCTGGAATGTTTGACTTTGTCAAATCCCTTCCAAATTATATAGTACTGTTGGGACAAAACAAAAAGCTGTATGTAGATGAGAAACAGAAAAAAAAAAAGCCTGAACTAGCTTTTTTAGCATTATTCACTGTCACAAATCTCCCAACTGAGTGCCAAAGTTAATCATTTCTGAATATTGGCGCATTGCTATAAACAGATTTTTTTTTTTTTTTGGCATTATACTGTTTTCGTATAAACTCTAGATAACACCATATTCAATTCCGTGGAAACACAATCTTTCCCTTTGATGTTTAGAAGTAATTAAAACAATAGCCATTTCCACTTCCAGTCTCAAAATAATTCCCCAAACTAGATTTCAAGAACAGCAGTTTTTGGAATGGATTTTACGAATAATGTGATCTATGTCTAACAAACTTACAGTAATAGCTCATAGTTATAAAGCCATTTACTGTAACATCTGATAAAGCTCTTGAGCCCAGCATTAGAGGCTGTCCACAATCTGCCTCCACGCTATTAAATCACTATTTTTATTCAATCATTTAATCAATCAGCAACAGAAAATATAAAACAATACCTGACCTCAAGGAGCTTGCCCTCTACTAGGGATGAAAACATGTAAGTAAAGAGGCACACAGAAGAAACATCCAGGGAAAATAGGGGAGAATTCTATGCTCTTAAAGGACTCTACACACTTCCATCAAACTAAACGTTTTTGTTCTCCATCTTTGTTCTGACTTCTCTTGTCTCTGCACCTTTCTTTTCATGATACCTCATGCTTGAAATAGATGACTTCTTTCAAATCATCACCTGCTGAAGCCCCTTTCCCTTCTTCCAAATCTCAATCCAGATGCCATGATTTCCATGAAGCCTTTCTCAACTCTGCTGACTGAAAGTGATTTCTTTTCCCTCAAATGTCTCATAATACTTTTCGTGTACCTATCCTTATAATTTATCTTATTCTTTGGCATATCATACTTATTAGGTAGGTGACTGAATTGGAGTCTGGAAGATCTAAGTTCAAATACTGCCTCAGGCAATTACTAGTTGTGTAACCCAGGGCAAGTCACTGAACCTCACAGTGCCTCATTTTCCTCATCTATACAATGGGAATAATAATAGCATCTACCTCATAGGGTTGCTGCGAGGATCAAATGTGTTAACATATGAAAAGCACATTTCCAGTCTTAAAGTGCTATATAAATACTACTATTCTTGTTCCTTATCAATATACATGTTTTTTCTCTAGGTTCACTAGGAACAGAAGCAGCGTCACAAAATGGATACTTGGAAACAGCACTGGTCCTGGAGTCAGAACACATGGGTTTGAGTCCTAATATTTGCACTTATTATTTATTTTTTATACCACATATCTCATTTGACTTGTTGTATTTGTCCTTTGTTGCCATCAGAGAAATGATGACATGACTTGAACTTGACTTTGTTTTGAGTGAGGAGGGCTGTGCAGGTCACCAGCTTCACTTCTCCCCCAGAGCCATCTGAATCCAGTGACCAGATATTCATCAGGATGACTGGAGATGACCCAGGATTTGACTTAAAGAGCCTCAGTTCCCTCATCTCTAAAAGGAAGATTTAAGGGCAGATTCAGGGTGGCAGAGTATAGCAATTCAGCTGCACTCTCCCAATATTCCCTCCAAAACAACTTAAAACAATGCCTCACATTGAATTCTGGAGCAGTGGGGCCAACAACAGGTTGGAGGAAGCCATTTTTCCAAAAGCAACTTAAAAGGTTGGAAGGATAAGTCTGAGGCATGAGAGTGGGTGTTGGGTTGGGGTTGGGATGAGTGCAAGCCTGGGATGGGCAAGGGGTTCTAAGCATAGGCTGCAATAGTACCAGGCCTTGAAGGTAGCTGTAAGAGAGCAGCAGCAGTATGTGGAGCTCTCAGCCCAGAGACTGTATGGGGTTCATAAAACTTGCCAGAAAGGGATTACCAGGGATCTTTGTTTGCACTGTGTGCAGGACCCTTTTGCAATTCTTATCAATAGTTCCAGATCACAGTTCCAGGATGAAGATGAACACTAGTGCTTGCAGCCACAGAAGAAGAGGCGACATGGTCATAGTTCTAAGTTCAAAAGTGGTGATAATGCTTGTGGCTTCAGGGAATCAAGGTCCCCACCTTGGTAACAACTAGAACACATGACAGCAGTGACCACATCTCTCCTTAGATCATATGATCTTGAAAGCTTACATATATCAGACTGTAAGAAAATGTATACAGACCCTCAGAATGAGCTCTGAAAATAGCAGCAAAAAACCCCCAAATCCTGGGAGAGTGTACCCTCCAATCAAGGAGCAGAGTTTGACTTAAAGAAAAATGTAAAAGTCAAGAAATAAGTTGGAAAAATGAGCAAACAACAACAAAAACCTGACAATGAAAAGCTAAGGTGGTGATTGGAGAGATGAAGATATAAACTCAGATGAAGACATCAATATCAGAACAGTTATAATAAAGTCTCAAAGGAAAAAATGTAAATTGGATACAAAACAAACAAGAATTCATGGAAGAGCTCAAAAAAGAATTTAAAAATCTTAAATAAAAGAGTTAGAGGATAAATTGGGAAAAGAATGAGACTAATGCAAGAAAATTATGAAACAAATAAAAGAGGTTATATTTTTTAAATGGTATAAAAGAATAATGAAGAAAATAACATCTTACAAAATAGAACTGGTCACGACAAGCTCCGAACCCACAGCCCATAGAATTAATGTAAAAAGAGATCCCCATAAATTCTGGATCACTGAAAGGTGTGCATAAACAGAGTGGAAGAGATTTCCGTACCAGAGAGCCCTGGAGACCCGTTCCCAGGGTCCATCGCGCCTCAGAAAGCGGACCCCACCCCAGCGCTGCCCTGGCTGCGGCCCCAGAGAAGCTGACCCGAGCAGGCTTCAGGGACGGAAGCTCCAGCAGCCGGGAAAGTCCCTCCGCCCACAGGAGCTACAGATCAGTGAGAGAGAAGGCTGGGCTGGACGAGAGGGGGAGCGGAGTGTCTCCGGGACTCGGCCCCCTCGGGAGGAAGCGGTGGCAGAGGCGGGGGCAGCAGCGGAGGCAGCAGCGGCGCAGCCGCCCGTAACTCCCCCAGCAGCAGGCAGGATCTTCATTACTGAAAGTCTCTGCATAAACAACCTGAGGGAGCTGAGCCTGGGAGACAGCCCTGCCCCACCCCACTCCATTACTGAAAGCCCCTGAGGAAACTGAGCCTGGGAGGCGGCACCCCCGCCCCTGCTCCGTTCCTGAAGGACTCTGCATAAAGCCCCTGAGGGAGTTGAGTCTGGGAGGCGGCCCTGCCCCCACCCCAGCACCAGAACTAAAGCTCACATTGATTAGCAGGCGGGCGGCGCGGAAAGCCCATTTAAATCTCAGACCCCAAGCACTAGCTGGGCGAATCTAGGCAGGGGTGGACAGGAATCTCAGAAGTCAAGTAACTGGCTGGGAAAATGCCTAGAAAAGGGAAGAAAAATAAGACTATAGAGAGTTTTTTCCAACAAATGCAAATGATCCCGACTTTCAGATCTGACGAGGAGGAGGACATATTCTTGCCATCAGGGAAAGACGTGGAGGGCGGGGCCTTGGTACCCCAGACATCCCAGGGGGATGTCGGGTGGGCTCAGGCCTTGGAAGAGCTCAAAAGGATTTTGAAAAGCAAGTTAGACAGGTGGAGGAAAAACTGGGAAGAGAAATGAGAGAGATGCAAGAAAAGTATGAAAAACGGGTCAATACCTTGCTAAAGGACACCCAAAAAAATGCTGAAGAAAGTAACACCTTGAAGAATAGGCTCACTCAATTGGCAAAAGAGGTTCAAAAAGCCAATGAGGAGAAGAATGCTTTCAAAAGCAGAATGAGCCAAATGGAAAAAGAGGTTCAAAAGCTCACTGAAGAAAATAGTTCTCTCAAAATTAGAATGGAACAGATGGAATCTAATGACTTTACAAGAAACCAAGAAATCACCAAACAAAACCAAAAGAATGAAAAAATGGAAGAGAATGTAAAATATCTCATGGGAAAAACAACTGACCTGGAAAATAGATCCAGGAGAGACAATTTAAAAATTATGGGACTACCTAAAAGTCATGATCAAAAAAAGAGCCTAGACATCATCTTTCATGAAATTATCAAGGAAAACTGCCCTGATATTCTAGAACCAGAGGGCAAAATAAGTATTGAAAGAATCCATCGATCACCACCTGAAAGAGATCCAAAAAGAGAAACTCCTAGGAACATTGTGGCCAAATTCCAGAATTCCCAGGTCCAGGAGAAAATCTTACAAGCAGCTAGAAAGAAACAATTCCAATACTGTGGAAATAAAATCAGGATAACTCAAGATCTAGCAGCTTCTACATTAAGGGATCCAAGGGCATGGAATAGGATATTCCAGAAGTCAAAGGAACTAGGACTCAAACCAAGAATCACCTACCCAGCTAAACTGAGTATAATACTTCAGGGGAAAATATGGTCTTTCAATGAAACAGAGGACTTTCAATCATTCTTGATGAAAAGACTAGAGCTGAAAAGAAAATTTGACTTTCAAACACAAGAATGAGAAGAAGCATGAAAAAGTAAACAGCAAAGAGAAGTCTTAAGGGACTTACCAGAAGTGAACTGTTTACATTCCTACATGGAAAGACAATATTTGTAACTCTTAAAACTTTTCAGTATCTGGGTAGTTGGTGCGACCACACACACACGCACACATGTACATGCATGCACGCACACACACATACACACATGCACGCACACACAGAGACAGAGAGCACAGAGTGAATTGAATAGGATGGGACCATAGCTTAAAAGAAATTAAGGTAAATAGTGAGAGAGAAATGTAGTGGGAGGAAAGAGGGTGAAATGGAATGGGGTAATTATATGTCATTTAAGAGGCAAGTAGGAGACTTTTTAGTGGAGGGAAAAAGAGGAGAGCTGAGAAAAAAAAAACAAAACAAGAAGTTTACCCTCATCACATTTGACTAAAGGAAGGAATAAAATTCACACTCATTTTGGTATGAAAACCTATCTTACAGTATAGGAAAGTGGGGGAGAAGGAGATAAGCAAGGGGGGGGGATGATGGAAGGGAGGGCAAAGGGAGGAGGGAGCAATTTGAAGTCAACACTTGGGGAGGGACAGGATTAAAAGACAGAAGAGAAACAATGAGGGGCAGGTTAGGATGGAGGGTAATTCAGTTAGTCTTACACAACATGACTATCAGGGAACTCATTTGCAAAATTACACAGATATGGCCTATATTGAATTGCCTGCCTTCCCAAAGGGAATGGGTGGGGAGGGAGGGATGGGGAGAATTTGGAACTCAAAGTTTTAGGAACAACTGTATAGTATTGCTGTTGCTACTAGGAAAGAAGACATACAGTTAATGAGGAATAGAAAGTCATCTGGCCCTACAGGAGAAAAGAGAAAATGGAGACAAGAGAAGGGAGGGATGACAGAAGAGAGGGAAGACTGGAGATAGGGAAAATTAGATTGCTTGGGGTATTGGGGTGGGGGGAGGGGATAAAAGGGGAGAAAATTTGGAACCCAACATTTTGTGAAAAGGAATGTAAAAAAGTTAAATAAATGAATAAATTTTAAAAAAAAAGAAAAAGAAAAAGTAAATGAATACCAAAAGGAAAAAAAACCCAGCACCAGATGTATTTGAAATAAAATTCTATTAAACATTCAAAAAAAAAAATAGAACTGTTCACATGGAAAAAGAACTAAAATTCACTGAAGAAAGAACTCCTTAAAAAATAGAACTGGCCAAATAGACAAACAAGAAAATGGTTCCTTAAAAATTAGAATTGGGCAATTGAAAGTCAATGACTCCATGGGAGATCAAGAAACAATAAAAGAAAGTCAAAAGAAAGAAAAAATAAAAGAAAATGTGAAATATCTTGTTGAAAAAAGAACTGACTTGGAAAATTGAGGAAATGTAATTTATGAATCACTGTCCTATTTGAAAGCCAGGACAAAGAAAAAGAGCATAAACATCATTTTTGCAAGAAATTATCAAGGAAAATTACCCTAATATCCTAGAGTGAGAGGGAAAAATAGAAATTGAAAGAATGCACTGATCGCCTCCTGAAAATGACCCCAAAATGAAAACTCTCAAAAATATAACAGCCAAATTCCAGAGTTCCTTGGTTAAGGAAAATATTGCAAGCAGCCAGAAAGAAACAATTCATATATCATGGCTACAGTCAGGCTCAAACAAGACTTAGCAGCTTCCATATTAAAAGAGTAGAGGATGTGGAATATGAAATTCCAAAAGGCAAAGGAGTTAGGATTACAATCAGGAATAATCTACTTAGCAAATCTGCATATAATCCCTCAAGGAAAAATGGATATTTGATGTAGAAGAGGACTTTCATGCATTCCTGATGGAAAGACTAGAACTCAATAAAAAAAAAATCTGACTTTCAAATACAAGATTTAAGATAAAGCACAAAAAGAGAAATAAGAAAAACAAATCATTAGGGATTCAATAAGGCTAGACTATTTATATTTTTAAATGGGAAGATGATATAACTTCTAAGAACTTTATCATTATTAGAGCAGTTAGAGGAGTATATATACATAGACAGAGAGCACAGATGTGAGTTCACCATGATAAGATGATCTAAAAAAAAATATAAAAAACAAGGGTGAGAAAGTGTTACAGTGGCAAAAGGAGGAATGGGAAAAATTATCTCACATAAAAGAGGAATATGAGAAAGAGTTTTCACATTGGAGGGGAAAATGGAGGGCAGGCACTGTTTGAACTCCATTCTAACTGAAATTGGTTCAAAGAAGGAATAATACACACTCAATGGGGTATAAATCTATTTTACCCAACAGGGAAGTAGGAGAGGAAGGAGATAAGAGAAGGTGGGGGTGAGAGGGTAGGGGAGTAAAGGAGTGGTGACAGAAGAGAGAACAGAGTAAGAGAAACAGTAGTCAGAAGCAAAATAGACTTTTAAGACAGATAAAAAGAGAGAAAGAAAAGGATAAACAGAGGAAGAAAATAGAATGGGGGAAAATACACAATTAGTAAATACAATATGACTGTGAAGTGATGGATTCACCCATAAAATGGAAGCAGAGACCAGAAAGGATTAGAAACCAGAGTCCAACAATATGTTGTTGGCAAGAAACATTCTTTAAACAGAAAGACCCACATAGTATAAAAATAAGAGACTAGAGCAGAATCTATAACACTTCAGCTGATGTAAAAAAAAAAGACAAGAGTAGCAATCATGATCTCAAAGTAAAAGCAAAAACAAATCAAATTAAAAGAGATAAGCAAGGAAACTACATTTTGCTAAAAGGTACTAATACTAAATAATTTCAATATATATGCACCAAATACCATAGCATCTAAATTCTGAAAGGAAAAGTTAAATGAGTCACAGGAGAAAATAAACAGTAAAACAATACTAGTGGGAGAACTTCAACTTTCCCTCTCAGAACTAGACAAATTTAACAATAAAATAAATAAGGAAGATGTTAAAAAGATGAGTAGAATTTTAGAAAACTCAGATATGATAGATCCCTGGAGAAAACTGAATAGAAATAGAAGTATACCTTTTTCTGAGCTACACATGGCACCTTCATAAAAACTAACAATGTACTAAAGAATAAAAACTTCCCAAGCAAATGCAGAAAAGCAGAAATATTAAATGTTTCAGACCATAACTCAATAAAAATTACATTCACTAAAGGGCTGTAGAAACACAGATTAAAAATTAATTAGAAACTAAATAATCTAATCTTAAAGAATGAATGTTTCCAAGAACAAATCATAGAAGCAACAAATAATTTCAACAAAAAGAAAAACATGCAGCCTATGCAGTACTTAGGGAAAAAAATATATATATCTCAGTATTTACATCAATAAAAAAGAGAAATAATGGATCAATGAACTGGGGATGCAATTTTAAAAAACCTAGAACAAAAACAAATTAAAAATCCCCAATTAAACACCAAATTGGAAATTCTAAAAGTCCAAGGAGAGATTAATAAAATAAAAAGAAAACCATTTAATTAATTAATAAAACTAGAAGCTGGTTTTATGGGGAAAAAACAATAAAACAGATAAACCATTGGTTAGTTTGATTAAAAATAAGAAAGAAGAAAAACAAATTAGTAGTATCAAAAACGAAAGGGGTGAATTTAACACCAATGAAGAGGAAATTACAACAAGTGTTAGGAGATATTTTACTCAACTATATGCCAATAAATTTGACAATCTAACTGAAATGGATGAATATCTACAAAAATATAAATAACCCACATTAAGAGAAGAAGAAATGCAATACTTAAATAATTCAATCTTAGAAAAAGAAATTGAACAAGTCGTCAATGAATTTCCTAAGAAAAAATCCCCAGGACCAGATGGATTAACAAACAAATTCTACCAAATATTTAAAGAATAATTAATTCAATACTTCATAAACTATTTGGAAAAATAGGTGGAGTCCTATCATACAAATATGTTACTGATAGTCAAACAAGAAAGCATCAAAACATAGAAAGAAAATTATAGACCAATTTCCCTAATGAATATTGATGCAAAATTCTGCATAAAATACTAGCAAAGAGATAATAGCAATATATCACAAGGGTCATACACTATGACCAGGTGGGATTCATAAAACTGTAAGCATAATTGGCTATCTCAAAAATAAAATCAACAGAAATCATGTGATTATCTCAACAGATGCAGAAAAAGTCTTTGATAAAATACAGCACTCATTCCTTTTAAAAACACTAGCAAGCATAGGAATAAATGGAGCTTATTTTAAAATGAAAAGTAATAGTCATCTATAACCATCAGCAAGAATTATCTGTAATGGGGATAAATTAGAAATCTTCTCAGTACAACTGGGGTGAAGCAAGGATGCCCATAATCAATTCTATTATTTAAGATTATACTAAAAATGTTAGCTATGGCAATAAGAGAAGAAAAGGAAATTAAAGGAATTAGAATAGGCAACAAGAAAACAAAACTATTACTCTTTGCAGATGATATGATGTTATACTTACAAAATCCCAGAGAATTAATTTAAAAAAACTACTTGAAATTATTAAAAACTTTAGTAAAGTTGCAGGATACAAAGTAAACCCACAGAAATCAACAGAATTTCTATCTATTAACAACAAAGTCCAGCAGCAAGAGAGAGAGAGAAATTCTAATACCTGCCAAGACAAACCCAGGAACTATATGAACACAATCATAAAACACTTTTTACACAAATAAAATCAGACCTCAACAATTGGAAAAACATTAATTGCTCATAGGTAGGTTAAGCCAATGTAATCAAAATGACAATTTTACCTAAATTAATCTACTTATTCAGTACCATACCAATCAAATTATTAAAAATAATTTTATAGGACTAGATAAAAATAATAAAATTCATGTGGAAGAACAAAAGCTCAAAAATATCAAGGAAATCAATTTAAAAAATGCCAAAGAAGGTGCTCTAACTATATCACATCTCCAAAAGTATATTATAAAGTGATAATTATCAAAACACCCTGGTACTGACTGAGAAACAGAATGGTGGATCAGTGGAATAGATTAGGTACAAATTACATTATAGTAAATGACCATAGTAATCTAGTATATGATAAACCCAAAGACCCAAGCTTTTGGAATAAAAACTCATTATTTGACAAAAATGGCTGGAAAACAGTATGGCAGAAACTAGACACAGATCATCTCATACTGTATACCAAGATAAGGTCAAAATAGGAACATGATTAACCATAAAGAGTGATACCATATTAAATGCAAAGAGCATGGAATAGTATATCAGTCAGATTTATGAATCAATGAAGAATTTAAGGACCAAAGAAGACATAAAGAGCATTACAAAATGTAAATTAGATAATTTTGATTACATTAAATCAAAAAGGTTTTACATAAACAAAACCAATGCAACCAAAACTATGAGGAAAACAGAAAACTAGGGTGAAATTTTTGTAAGAAATATCTCTGATTAAAGCCTCATTTCTCAACTAACTAGAGAACTGAGTCAAATTTAGAAATATACAAGTCATTCTCCAATTGATAAATGATCAAATGATATCAACAGGCAACTTTCAGACAAAGAATTCAAAGTCATCTATAAATGATCTAAATCACTTTTGATCAGAGAAATACAAATTAAAACAACTCTGAAGTATCATCTAATACCTATCAGATTGGCTAATAAAACAACAAAAAAAGGAAAATATTGGATATTGGAGGGGATGTGGTAAAACTGGGACACTAATATATTGTTGGTGGAGTTGTGAATTGGTCCAACCATTCTGGAGAGGAATTTGGAACTATGCCCAAAGGGCTAAAATTGTACATACCCTTTGATCCAGCAATATCACTGCTAGGTCTATATCCCAAAAAGATCCAAAACAAGGAAAAAGGAGCTATTTGTACAATATTTATGATTAAATAAAATTATTAAGTAAAAGTTAAATAAAATTTTTATAGCAGTTCTCTTTGTAGTGGCTGATTGGAAATAAAAGTCACGTTCATCAATTGGGGAATAGTTAAACTGTGATATATAATTGTAATGGGATATCATTGTGCTATGAGAAATGACAAGAAGGATGATTTCCAAAAAGCCTGGAAGATTTACATAAATTGATACATAGTGAGTGAAGAACCAGGAGAAATGTTACATAGTAATAGCAATATTGTTTGGTTAGCTATTCTCAGTAATACAATGATCCAAGTCAATCCCAAAGGACTCATGAAGAAGCATAATATGCACTTCCAGAGAAGGAAATGATATTGACTGAATATAGTCTGAAGCATGCTATCTTTCATTTTCTTTAATTTTTTAAAATTTAATTTTAAAAAATTAGCTATTGTACAAAACAGCTAATTTAAAAACGTTTTACATAACTGCACATGTAAAAAAAATTATTCACCAAAAACAAAGAAGAAAACCAAATTATCAGTAGCAAAAAAAAAAAAAAAAAGGATAAAAGGACTACCAATGAAGAAGTAATCAAAGCAATTATTAGGAGTGATTTTGCCCAACTATGTGCCAATAATTCTGACAATCCAAGTGAAATTGATGAATATTTACAAATATATAAATTGCTCAGGTAAACAGAAAAGAAATAGAATATTTAAATAACCCTATCACAGAGAAAGAAATTGAACAACCCATAAATGAGCCGCCTAAGAAAAAATGTCCAGGAATAGATGGATTCACAAGTGAATTCTACCAAACATTTAAAGAACAATTCATTCCTACAGTATATAAGCTTTTTGGGAAAACAAGCAAAGAAGGAGTCACGCAACTCATGCTAAGTGAGTAAAACCAAGAGAATACTGTACATGCTAACGGCAGTATTGTATAATGATCAATTGCCAATGACCTAGCTATTCTGATCAATGCTGTTTCCAAAGGACTTATGATGAAAAATGTTATCTACCTCCAGAGAAAGAATTGATTCCGTCTGAGTGCAGACCGAAGAATAATTTTTCACTTTACTTATTTTCCATGCATTTTTTTTTTGTAACATGACCAATATGGAAATACGTTTTGCATGATTTCACATGTATAATTAATATCACATTTCTCGCCTTCTCAATGGGTGGGGATGAGGTGAGAGGGAAGAAGAGATTTTGGCACTCAAATTTTTTTAAAATGAGCATTAAAACAAATATTTTTAAAAAATGAAAATAAAATAAAATGGAGATTTAACATTTATACTACCTAGTATAAAGGGTTGTATATGTAAATCTTAATGCAATGTGCAAATGTAAGTTATTATCATGATTAAATCCAACTGCAACCTCCTACAAAATGTCTTACCTGAGCCTCATTGTTGGTAGGATTATAGGAATTTAGATTTAAAGGTAGAAGGGCCCTTAGCAAAGTCCAAGCCTCTCATTTTACAGAACAGGAACTAAAATTTAGAGAAGGTCATACTAGACACTTCATAAGTGTTTACTGAATTACATTGAACACATCTGTTCAACATAGTGTACTCATTTCAGAGATAAGAAATTAAGAGTCAGACAGGTCAAGTAAGTTACCCATATCTGCAGGCTACTGAGTGACAGAGCTGAGATTAGAATCTAGGTCTTCTGACTCCAAGACCTATGTACTTTTCACTATCCAAGTCATAATTATAGATGCACTTTGCTAAGTTGGCATCCAAAGACAATACCGACCCACTGCCAAGAGGTATGATATACTTTGTGTTCCAGTGATGGTTAATGATTTATAATGTCTACTTTCTACCATCGAGATCCCTTTGGGACAAAAGGCAAACATTTTGGATCACTAGCCTATGCTAGGGTTATATCTGTGGTCACGGAAAAGGACAAATCTAATTGTTTCTTGTGGACCTGTGACCTGGGCCCAACCGGCCTCATGTTCTAAACCAAGTTAATCAACCACAAGTTAGATTTCCTAGGGATGATAAAAATCAAGCCTGCTGAATTAACCAAAAAGGTTCAGTTCTCTGAATACCTTCAACATATAAACTGCAGACTGAAGATCTGTGTAAAATTTCACTCCATCTTAAGTTAAATGTAGTCTTTGTCTCTGGCTTTTTTATGTAGGTCAACATGATATTGCTATCTGGTATTAATAAAAACAATAGTTTAATCTGAAGCTTTTCTTGAGAGAGATTTGTTTTATAATAAGTCAAAGAAAGTTTCCATTTCCTGCTTTCCTCTTAGTAAGAGGAGCATGTATATCAGAGATGTGCTGGAGCCAGTTAGAAATACCTCATGAGACCCAAACGCTAAATTTTCTGTTTGAGCATATTTACATCTTAAAATCAGTAAATGGTACAAATCAAGTCTTGATTTGTTGTTTGGTTGATTCTCTAGAATTAAGGAAGTGATAGAGCAAAAGTTAATAATGCAGATTAAAATTAAAAGTGTGTTGTACATAAAATTTTTTCTGGAGAGCTGGTTGTTAAACATTTACTAGCATACCCTGAATCATGCTAACCCAGATGATAAAAGTTAAATGATTAATTCCATGTAAAACATATTGTGTTTATCAAATCCCAATATTCCCAGGATGGTATAATAAAGAACCATGAAAAAGATAATGATATCAACTTTTACTCAGTCCAAGGGTAATTCTCTGTAGTAATTTAGTCTGCACATGACACCCTTATGCATAGATGAGACCATGCAGTGATCGTTAAGTGACAGATTACACCAAGGGGCTAAGAAATCATCACCCAGGAAAACAGTCCTTCAGAATTTGAAATGTCCTAATCTTTTCAAAATCTTTTGTTTTTCTTGACAGCAAATACTGCCTGCTACCCAGGTTCTAAACAAAGTAAGGATTGTGTGAGGCAAGTTAAAAGAAACTGACCCATGAGGCAGAATCATGAAACCATTTCATCTAATTACAGAAAGCATGGAAAAAAACTGTGACTGAAGATTTACATCTAGACGGTACATTAGAGATCACCTTGTTCAAGCCCTTCATTTTAAAGAAGAGGAAACTAAGTCCTAGAAGTGACTGACCCAGGATGGCACACATAGTACTTAAGTAGCAGAATCCAGATTAAAATCCAAGCTCTCTGACAAGGTAATTCAATTTAGCTCAGTCCAGGGGAGGGAAAATGGATGTATTAATGTCAAGCACTAATGCACTTTACAAATACTGTCATTTGATCCTTACAAAAACCCTTCAAAGTAAGTGCCATTATTCTCTTCATTCGATAGTTGAGGAAACTGAGGTAAATAGAGGTTAAGTGATTTGCCCAGGGTCACACAACTGTATTTGAACTCAGGTCTTTAATAAGTAATTAGGTGGTACAACAGAGTGGTGAGCCTGGAGTCAGGAAGACACATCTTTCTGAGTTGAAATCTGGCCTCAGAAGCAAACTGAGTGACCTGGGCAAGTCATTTAACTCTGTTTGCCTCAGTTTTCTCATCTGTAAAATGAGTTGGAGAAGGAAATGGCAAACTACTGTAGCTTCTTTGCCTAGAAAACTGGAAATGGAGTCCCAAAGAGTCAGACAAACTGAAGTGACTGAACAATCCCAGCTTCAACAAGCATTTATCAGGTGTCAGGCTCTGTGCTAGACACCAGAGGTGGGGAAAAACAAGACAGTCCCTATCCCCAAGGGGCTTACTTTTTATTTTTTACTGAAGGTAACATGATACTAACTTCAGTGTTCTTTCCACACCACCATGGTGGAGAGTGGTCCACTCATGTTAACTCATGTTAACTGCTCTCAGGGGACTGGAATAGCTCACACCAGGAGAGAGTACATTTCTAGTTTTGTCAGTGGGGAGGCAGCAACTAAAAAGTGCTTCATAGACCACAAAATAGGAGATTATAGATTTAGCAAGGCCAAAAAGCCCAGAGAGCTGAAAATCTATAATCCCATCTTTTCACCTAAAAGCTTTACCCAAACTACCAATAAGTGGCATCTATTATTTATTTATTTTTATTCAATTCTGCCCACAATTGGTAGGAGATTTTAATGAACTAAGATAAAGAAAACAAAGGTAGGCTGAAGAAGGAAGAAATAAAAGGTCTGGATCAGTTGCAAAGAGCATATAAACTAGTCCCCTAGTAAAAGAGCTCAGAGTAAATGACAGTCCTTCTAGAAACTGATAAATATCAATTGCTAATTTCTTTTAAGCTTAATTAGAATTTCATTACCATTCTCAACAGGGTTGGGTACCATAGGAATTATGAAAAAAAGACTTACCCTCAAAGAACTTAACAATCTAATTTAAGAGACCAAGAAAGGCACACATGTGAAACGGTGAATTACAGCCACATATGAATGAATTCCACTTTATCCCTCTGGATATACTGCAAACATGGGTATAAGTTGGGAAACAATTTTTGCAGGTTCTCCAAGTGACCTGCCAGAGAATCTTCATGTAAAAGGAAGTAAACTGTAGAGATAAATCCTTCTAATTAAGTGAGAAGCCTTAGAAATAAGCATAAAAGAGACAAGTAGAACATGAATGAGGGGGAGTCATTGTATCAACTGTTCTCACGTCCCAGTGTTACTATTAGAGGGAGATACTTATTGAGAGTTTTAGAGTGGGTGCAATTTAGATTCCTGGGTCTGAGTCATCAATTGAGCAGCCCCCAGGACTCAATGAAAGAAAGATAAACCAATTCTGACAAGACGTGTAGAGATGCTATGTCTAAATGAAAATTCAGTATTCTAAAAGTGAGTAATTTTGATGCCTTAAATGGTTCTATTCTAAAGAGGCAATATATTAATGTTCTGATAAGTGGCATTAAGATGACATTTATCAGTTTATCCACTAAAAAAAGATATCTTAGATCACCGTTTAAAAATTACTCAAGAATTTATTTCCTTAAGATAGTATCCCTTAAGGAAAAGTGCCATTTTCCTGCACGATCCTATATGCTCAAAATTCCCAGTGACAACCATTAAGAATTTAAGACTAACAAAAAAGAGGCAAACAATGGTCCCTTCCCTCAAGAAGCTTACATTGTAATAGGGGAGACAATATGCAAACAAATACACGGAAAAAAATGATATTTGCCAAGTAAATAGGAAATAATTAACAGGTAGAAGGCACTAGAATTAGGAGAGATTGGAAAAGGCATCCTGTAAAAAATAAGATTCCAGTTGGGATTTAACGGAAGTCAGGTTAAATGTCAACAGGGCAAGAGGTCTCCAGTAGAACACCTCTGGCGTCTATATGCCTATGTACTGATTACAGTACAGTACATAAACCACGTACTGGTTAACCATTTTATCAGTGACTTAGATAAAGGAATAGATTTTCAGCCAATTTAGAGATGACACAAAACAAGGAGTGATAGCTCAATACTACACAATAACTTCAAAAGAATCTTGGCCAGCTAGAATTCTTGGCTAAACCGAGTAACATAATGATGCATGTATATAACATCTTACTCTAGAGTGCAAAAAAAAAAAAAATTATCCAGACAAATAGTCAGGAGGGGAGGGAGACATGGATAGAAAACTATTGTTATGGATAAGATCTGTGTGTTTTGGGTTGGGTTTTTTTTGTGGGCTGGAAGATCATTATGAGTCAATAAACATTTATCACTCAAAAAATCTAATTTGATCTCAGAATGAATTATGAGATTTATTGCTTCCAGATACAAAGAGGTGATAATCTCACTCTACTCTGCTTTTGTTAGGTCTCAGAGTACTGTGTTCATTTCTGGGTGCCACAGTTTAAGGATACTGATAATCTGGAATTCAGAAAATGCCAACCAATATGGTCAATGGCCTGGGATCTATACCATATGAGAATTGGCTGAAGGAATTGGGATCGTTTAGCCTGGGAAAGAGAAAACTAAGAGTTTCATAAAGTTTTCTTCAAGTATTCAAAGAAGGAGGAGGAATTAGACTTTTCTAGTTTGGCCTCAGATGGCAGAATAAGCAGAAATGGCTGGAAATTGTAAAGAGGTAATGGTTTGATGTCAGGAAGAAAAAAATCTCCAACAACTTCTCAACAGAGTTGTTCAGAAGTGGAAGGTGCTGCCTTGGGGTCATGACTTCCTCTTTCACGGAGGTCCTCAAGTAGAGGGTACATGACCACTTCTTTCCCATGCTGTAGTGGGGGTTCCTTCTGGGCATGATTTAGACTAGAGTCACGGAGGTCCATCCCAACTCTCACATTCACTGATATTGTTATTCAGAGACAAGAGGCAAATATCAGATATAACCGGCAGTGAGAGTATCATAAAGTGATGGGTCAGTGAGCAACAAGAACATTTCAATTCAATTTAACAGATGTTTGTTAGGCACAGTTCATAATATTCCAGGAACTGTGCTAAATTCTGAGGGTGAAAAGAAAGATGGTTATAGAGGGAGGGAACTGAATAACTGCTGTACAGGATGTATATGTGTGTACAAATAGAGACTTGCTTCACAGAGTTTAATGTCTGAAGACACAGGACATCTCTAATATCCGTGGGGCTGGACTGATCAAATGTTTCAATAAAATGTACTCTAGAGGGTACTTCTTCCAACTAGGTTGAGTCAAGTCATGATATATTCTTATTCTCATTTCTTATTCTGTATTCGTACAGTAGCCTGAATAACAGGTTATAAATATGTAGCCCAAGAGAGGTAAGCATTTCATTATACTAGGACTGGACTTTAAAAAGGGTTACACATTTACCTGCTTTTATTTTCCAGAAAGCTAAAAGAGATGGGCAAAAAAATGAGACTGGTTCCATTACCTTTTTATCTTTGGTGAAAGTCCATTTCAGTACGACAAGCTGACCTGAGAATGCCAAATATATTCTATTGTTCAACAACAGTACTGAGAAGCTTAGTCTAGTCTAGGGAAGTGAGATTAATGTTTGGAAATAATTTTTACCATTCCTGTCTCCCAATATTCTGATATAGATTAGATCAGCGGTAGGGAACCTGCAGCCTCGAGGCCACATGTGGCTCTCTTAGGTCCTCAAGTATAGCCCATTGACTGAATCCAAACTAGTTTCAGTCAAAGGATTCAGTCAAAGGGCCACACTTGAGAACCTAGAGGGCCATATGTGGCCTCAAGGCTGGAGGTTTCCCACCCCTACATTAGATCATAATGTTGACAGCTAGTATTAATATAGCACTTTAAAGTTTGCAAAATGCTTTATATACATTTTCCCATTTGAGACTCATAACAACCTTGAGAGGTACATAGGTACTGTAGGTTTTATCCACACTGTACAGATGGGATGACTCAAGTTCTAAGAGCATAGGCCACTTACTCAGGATCATATAGCAATGATTCAATCTGTGGACCAAGGTGTTACACAGAATTATATACAATATTAAAGAAGATTTCATAAGGATGTTTTAAACTACCATTTGAATACCACCAGGGACTTATCTCCTTGTTTTAATATTATGGATATAATCTTCAATGTTGCTTGCACCCTGAATTTCATTTGAAGTCAGGCGGAAACTTGGACAAAATTTTGGTGTCTATCTGTAAAAGTGCCACTTTTGATGATAATAATGATAATGATGATGATGAATAGGAGTAGGAGGAGGATGAAAGGAAATTACAAAAAATTTATAGACTTCAGAGAAGGTCCTTAAACATCTCAGCACAAAATATCCATGCTGATGGGTATTTCTTTCTATACCTTGACAAAGAAAAGAGACTCATAGGACATCATATCCAGCAAGACCCTTGGACCCTCTCACTTCCCAAATGAAGGAGCTAAGGATGACAATGCTCTGTAGATCCACTGTGTTAGCAATATCAAAGTAATGGATTTGCTTGGTTAATTGAAATACACCAATAAATGCACACAGTATAATATGGAAGGCTAAATGGTGACTGACCCCATCAATGACTCTAGAATTGCTTTATTAATAAATTTCCTGATGTCTTTTTGGTCATTTATTCAGATTATTATATATCTCAAATGACTTAATATACATAAAGCACTTTCACGGTGAATGTTCGCAGTGTTTACAATTCAAATGCATCTTCACAGTGTTTACAACTCAAATGAAATCACTGAAAGTAATACTGAAGTAGAAGGTAAATTTTTGGAAGGAAAGGCAGTCTCTTGTGAGGAGGCTGCATTAGTGCAAGATTCCCTATTAGCTTTATAGAGGGGAGACTTCATTACAATGGCCCATAAGGCATGTACGTATATGTGCCTCAGTCTATCATTCTGAAAAGAGACAACTGATTCCTTTCAGCCTACAATGAAGTGCCTTAAATATAATAGGGACTCAGTATGTAATGGTTCACTGAATGAATAAGTAACCGAAAAGCAAGTTGATATCAGGAAATTTGTTAACAAAGCAACTTCTGGGTGGGGGTATCACTACCCATTCAACTTTGCCTCTAAATACAAGTGATATGGTACGCAAACTTCAACAAAGATTGATACTAAAGATGTGGGACTGAAGAATTAAAAAATGTATTATGTCCAGTAGTCTTCTGTTTAAGAGTGCGAGGCAGTGTAGAGTTCAATTTAAAAAATTTTTCCTCCCAAACCAGTTTTAAAAATTTTGGGGAGGACTTAACAGGTTAATCCTCAGCTACCTATAGGGAAAAAATTAACTCTCCAGAGAAACTAAGAGAGCTGACATTTTATTATAACTACAATGCACCAATGTACTTTCTGGATGAATTTTAGAATTCAATTTCCATGGGAAAAATCTAATTTTAATGAAATTTTACTTTAAACATGGACATACTTTTTTAACAACATATGTTTTTCACAGACAGCAAGGAAAGAAGAAAGAAAAACATCTTTTAATTCTTTCTTTCTGATAGATTTAAACTAAATGAAAATGAGGCAGGCAATATGCTTGAATACCTGACTTGCCAAGCAGCTCCATGTCTCAATCACTCTGCTGATGAATCTTGGGAAGCTTTACAGGGCATTAGTGATGTGGGGGGAAGGGAAAGAAAAAAAGGTTAATGAGTGGGTAACTACAAGGTGCCAATTACCAGCTGATATATGAATTCTAGTCTCGATAAAATGTCTTAAAAAGCGCCACACAGTCTGCCTTCCCTGTTGGCACTCTCTTTGGTAGCTTGTGCTAGGCTGCAGTGAAGAAACCAAAGTCGATTAATAACTCCAGCTGCATTTCTATTCAGGGTAGTTCCAGGACGTTATTACAGCTTTCAAATACTTCAAGTCAGTTCCTGACACAAACTGTCTTTTGACCCCAATCCCACTTCCTCAGTGATAGAGAAGGGTATGAATCAAGTTCCACATGCAGCTAAAGTTGTTCTTCCTCTGGCAGTTACTGGAAAGGCAGGGCAGCTTGGTGGTGCAGTGGATAGAGTACCAGTGCAGGAGTCAGGAGGACCTGAGTTCAAATCTCACCTCAGACACTTGACACTCACTAGCTGTGTCATCTTGGGCAAGTCATTTAACCCCAACTGCTTCATCCTGGGTCATCTCCAGTCATCCTGATGAATATCTGGTCACTGGATTCAGATGGCTCTGGAGGAGAAGTGAGGCTGGTGAACTGCACAGCCCTCCCTCACTCAAAACAAAGTCAAGTGCAAGTCATGTCATCATTTCTCTGATGGCATGGTCTTCTTTGGCAATGAAGGATGAACAGACTGGAAAGGCAAATACTTAGGTAGTAGAGGCCTTTGGCCCTCCCTGTAAAAATGACTGATAATAGGGTGAGAGGGACATGGCCAACACACACCTGGGAGATTCTAAATGTTCATGTTATCTGGCCACAGCTTTGCTTTATGGTCTGGAGCAACCTAGTTAATACTCAGTTCCTCAAGGAACCTAATCTGTAAAATGGGGATAGTAAAAGACACTGAATCATCACACAAGAACAGAGGGAAAAAATAATGAGTTGTTGAGCCAGATCCTTCAATGCTTGTTCTTTGGGGAAGAATCAACTCTTTCTGGGAGTCAGGACTATACAGGACTCTAGGAAAGACAAATAGAGTAGACAGGGTGCTAAAGTTGGAGTCAGGGAGACCTGAATTAGAATACTAACTCAGACATTTAGTACCCTGTGTGATTCTAGACAAGTCACTTACCCTCTCTCAGCCTCAGTTTCCTCCTCTGTAAAATGGAGATAAAAATAGTACCTTCTTCACAGGGTTGCAGTGAGGATGAAAAAAGAATATCTACAGTACTTGGAAAACTTTAAAGTGTGTTACAATAATAAGTCATTTTTACCTCACACACTCCAGGCATGTGTTCAAAATCAATTCAGAAAACAAAGAGAGATGCAGTCCTTTTTGTTTTTCTCATAAATTACATGCTAGATAACTGAGGCATCTGAATTCATGTGTTCACATCCAAAGGTAAACTGTTCACCATACGCCTCTTCCTTTTTAAGGGCTGGGCCAAATTTTCAGAAAGTTAAGTGAAAATAAATATCAGCATTGCCACGAGTAATATTTAGGGGGTTGTTTTTTTTCCCCACAGAATGTTATATATTTTTTCTACTAAGTTGTTCTATCAACAGCACCCCCCTAACAACTGGGTTCAGCAGCTTTATGGGGGAGTTAATTAAGCAATCTAGGAGTGAGGAGGCACTGCTTTCAAAATGCCACATGTTCTGTGATTTTTTTCCACTTCTCTTTACTCTTATGAAATATTCTAAATACCATTTAGAGAAACAAGCTCTAGTTTATCAACTGCTACGTTCCAAAAATTTTCTCTATGATAAACTTAGCAGTGGAGGGTAGAAAGTGCAGGAAAAGAGGGCTTTAACCCAATAACCATTAACTGGGAAAGGCTTTTGTCAGTTTTTCTCTACTGGGAAAGGTCTACAGCTGAATTCAAACTAGGATGAATTCAGAGGAAGGCAGGTACAGTTGTGTTTGTCCTTTATTTTCAAAGAGGACCATGATATCAGAGAGGTGATGGCATGACTTGCTACAAGCTGACTTTGATTTCAGTGAGGGAGGGCAGTGCAAGGTTACCAGCCTCACTTTCTCCTCAAGAGCCATATGTGTCTCTTGGTCAGATATCCATCAGGATGGCCCAGGATCCAATGGGAGACCCTGGATCTTTTAGGCTAAGGCCTTTTCAGATTCTCACTTTGCCTGAGGTAGTTCAGGGAATAGGCCTCTTTAAGAAGTGAGTCAAGGGATGGCCCCTTTAATCTAAAAAAATCAAACTGCAAGGGGAAGAACCTCAGGGAGTCAGGGAGACCTGAATTAGAATACTAACTGGTCAAAAGAGAAACAGTTACCATTGACATTCACTGAACCAGGAGGGCTCAAAATACAGGCACTAAATGGAACTTGGGCAGGGACCTATTGTGGTTCAATTTGTGTTTTCACTCCAGAGTGAAATGGGTTTAAGGTTTGGTCTTTGAGAAAAAAGTGCGAAGGAAGGAAAGAAGGAAGGAAGGGAGGGAAGGAGGGAGGAAGGAAGGGAGGAAGGAGGGAGGGAGGGAAGGGAAGGAAGGAAGGAAGGAAGGAAGGAAGGAAGGAAGGAAGGAAGGAAGGAAGGAAGGAAGGAAGGAAGGAAGGAAGGAAGGAAGGAAGGAAGGAAGGAAGGAAGGAAGGAAGGAAGAAAAAGAAGGAAGAAAATAATCTAGCCAGTAAATTCTAAGTTAACTGAGCTTTCTGGCCATCAAAATTTACCTTCCTTTGGAGAAGAGGAGAGGACAGTGAGTTAACAGTCAACTTATGTTTACTAAGCCAAAGACTAAGTGCCAAGCACTGTGCTCAGTATTGGGGATACAGAAGAGTCAAAAGACAGCCCTTGCCTTCAAGAAGCTCATCATCTAATGGGGGAGACAACAAGCAAAAATATATGTACAAAGAAGCTATATACAGAACAAAAGGAAATGATTATAAGAAGGAAGGCATTAGAATTAAGAGGGATTGGGAAAAGCTCACGTTTTAGCTGGTACATAACGGAAGCCAGCAAACTCTGTTGGTGGAGATGAGAAAGAAGAATATTCCAGGCACGAGGCACAGCCAGAGAAGATTTAGAGAGGGAAGAAATGGAATATCTTATTTGTGGAATGGCAAGGAGTCCAATGACATTGGATAGAAGAGTACGTGATAGGGAGTAAGATATAAGAAAAAGGTGGAAAGGTCAGAGGGAGCTACATCAGAAAGGCTTTTGAACGTCAAGCAGAGCATTTTGTATTTGATCCTGGAGAGAACAGGGAACCAATGGAGTTCACTGAGTAGGATGGGTGCCACTGCCTGTCAGATTTGTGCTTTAAGAAAATCTCTTTGGTAGCTGAATGGAGGATGGATTGAAGTGGGATTCTTTTTTAAGCTGATTCTTTTTTTTCCTCTCTTATCTTTTCCCCCTCAACTACATGTTGAAAATTTAAGATTCATTTTTTAAAATTTTGAGTTCCAAATTCTTTCCATCCTTCCAAATAGGATGATACTTGAAGCAGGAGAGACTCATCAGCAGGTTACTACAATAGTACAAGCGTAAGGCAAAGAGAGCCTGCATCAGAGTGGTAGACGTATGAGTAAGAAGAAGTACTTCAGAGATGCTGCGAAGACAAAATCAATAGGCCTTTGCAACAGACTGAATATGGGAGTGAATGATAGTGAGAAGCCAAGGACAACACTTATATTGTGAGCCTGAGGAACTGGGAGGATTGCATTGCCCTCTACAATAATAGGAAAGGGAAGAGGGGAGAGACAATGAGTTCTGTTTTGGACATGTGGATTTTAAGCCACACAGATGTCTGTTGGATATTCAGATTAAGAGGTTTAAAAGAGAACTGAGATGAAAGACTGGAAATTAGCAGAGAAGTTAGGGTAGGCAGATTTGAAAATTGTTAGCATGGAGATTGTAATTAAATTAATTAAACCCATGGAAGCTGATGAGATCACCAAGTGAAGTACTATAGAGGAAGAAAAGGGCCCAAGACAGAATAATGAGAAGAGTCTTGAAACCATTCTGTATAAGGATCAGTTAGAGCAATTGGAGGTATTTGTCCTGGGAAGAAAACTGTGAAAGAAGACCATGAATGATACCTCCAAACACTTAGAAAGTATCAAGTAAAAGAAGGGTGAAAATTATTGCCGCTCAGTTGATTTCAATCACGTCTGACTCTGTGACGCCATTTGGGGTTTTTTTGGCAAAGTTACCGGAATGGTTTGCCATTTTGTTCTCATTTTACAGAGGAGGGAACTGAAGAAAATACAGTTAAGAGACTAGACCAAGGTCACACAGCTAGTAAGTATCTGAGACACAGGGAGGCATATTTTGGCTCAAGGTACAAGTAGAGTAGCAGCAAGGATAAAGTAAGGTCTACTGCTTTCATTAGACAACAGGATTTTGTCTTGCATCCCAATGTTTTATGTATTCCTGACTACTAAATAAAGTGGTGCCAGACAACACAGCACCTACAGAAAGAGAGGGAAGTGGAAGGATCAAGTGAGGCAGGTGATCTCATTGTATTTGTATCATGAGTCTGATGTCATACAGACACTATTTGTGCTAAGGTATTAAGCCACAAGAGTTAGCCAAGAAAACTACCCGAAAGGAGACAAAGGAATGTGGAACTCACTTTGAAAGCAAATATGAAGGGCAAAAATATGCTGGTACCAGCAGAGAGTGTGTTGTGTTTCTGCCAATACTATGTAAAACCTAACTATGTACAACTTGTGAGTTGATCCTAGATGAGAAAGCATAAGGGCTAGGAGGGAACAAATTTCTACTCTTCAGATGATCAGGGAGAAGGAAATGCTTCTTCAAAGGATGGAAGAAATATTTCAAAGAGGAGAGATAAAGTTAAAAGGTGATATAAAGAAGTAGGAATTCTCAGCCATGTCAGATTGGAAATGAGATAAATGTGACAGAAAAAGAAGGAAGGGAAGAAAGACTACAGAACGTTTGGAGTTATATAATGACTATGAAGCCACTGTAATTCATTCTTCATGTTTAAAGAGGACCAATGACATCACAGGTGAGACTGAATTTAAGTGAGGCAGAGCTGCCTGACGTTGCCAGCTGCTCTCTTACCAAGTCATCAACGTCCGGTGCCAGGACAAAAATCAAGATGACTGGACATGGCCCGGGGGATGGATGCAGTGGATGACCCTGGCATCTTCAATGTCTGTCCAATCTCTAAACTCTCCCAGTAGCTGCTTCATGTTGCCTTCATGGCCATTGGAACAAATTGTTCTCATCCATCCATTGCACTGGGGTTAAGTCTTTACATGCTAACTCACTGACAGGTGTGGGGACTGCTGGTTAACCTCAATCTAGCTTTATCTGTCTGCCAAGAGGGTTCTACTGGGCACATGGCTGCTGCAAATGGTACATACAGCTTCTTGGGGCCACAGGTGAAAGCTGGGTGAAAAGTGGACACCACAGTTGGATAAGCAGCCCCGAAAAGGGCTTGGCAAGCCTTCACTCAAGAGATGCTAGTTCTCCCTGAACACCCCATACACCTGCACAGAGGTCACCCTTAGCATCATCTCTCAATGAACCAGTTCATTATGCTCTAGGAAATGATGCTGTGCCGTCAGGTGAGTGGTCATCCAATAGTGGGGCAGGGGAAAAAGAGAAGAGTGTGGTAGCTGCGGGCACCGTGGTGGGGAGTACTGAGACACCTGTTAATAAACCTCACAAAAGGAACAGTTCTGTCTTCCTGGATCATGTATCCAGGATGGGAAGATGGAGTTTCCAAGAACACTCAAATTCAACAATGCATTTTTTATAATGTCAGATGGAGACATAGGAGACTATCATAAGGAGTTTAGAAAGCAAAGCCAAGGACTATCACATAATCACTGCTGGAAGGGATTTCAGAGGCCCATTAATTCAACTCATATCCAAACAAAAAGCCCCCATACAAAATTCCCATATACAGACCTAAATTTTTCCAATAAAAGGGAACCCACAACCTCCTAAAGCAATCCCATCAACTTTTGGCTAGCTCTAATTCTCAGGCAGTTTTTCTTCAAACAATGCTTAAATTTGTACTTTTCCAGTTCTAGTCCAATGTCCTAAGTTCAGCTCTCTGAAAACAGGCCTAATTCTTTTCCTCACAATAACATTTCAAATAATATTCAGGTGTATACAGCTTGTTTTACCCAATGCCAGATCCTTAAGAGTAGGGGTTATTTGGTTTTTATGAAACAGTAGCTTGTACTTAGCAGATATGAAAAATAAAACCTGTTAGTTGAATTATTGATATGATCTCACCACAGCAGAATATAACAGCACCATCCCTCCCTTTGTAATAATGGACACTAAGCTTTTCAGAGCAGTCTAAGATTATATTAGGATTTTTTGTTATTCTATCATACTGCTGACTCCATATAAGCTTACAGCTCACAAAACTCCCCACAATCCTTTCCAGATAAGTTGCTGTCTGACCACATCTTCCCAAAATGGTACTTGTGAGACTGATTTTTTAACCCAAGTATAAGATTTGAAATTTAAAAAGAATATATGTAATCTTACTAGATTTGGTTTAATGTTGTAATTCGCTGAAGGTCTTTCAGGATTGTGATTGCTGTCATATGCGTTGGCCATCCCATACTCTATTCAGAGCTTTGAGGTTTGGGAAGTGTTTTAAATCTATTATCTCCTTTGATCCTTACCACAACCCTATGTGATTGCTGATATTATTTTTGCTCTTTTATAGATGAGAGAACTGAAGGGGCCTATTCCCAACACTATTGTACAAGGATTTTTCCATGTCATCCTTTTGTTTAGTTTCAGTTACTTGGCCTTGTTATCCTCTTATATATGTCTTATTAGAAAATTTTTATTTTATTTTTTATTTATGGAATAAAACAAGCATTTACATAACAGTATAATAAAAAGGATGATTGCACATGAAACTGCAAATCTATTATGTACAACTTGCTCTTCCTTTTAAATATGTAATACAGTTAGCGTGTAAATTTCTCCCCACAGAGAGATGACTACCATTAGATAGGAATGTGTGTGTATTTACATATAAATGTTATTCTACATACACTTCTCTGGATGCAGAGAGTGTATTCCTTTATAGCTCTTTTTGTAGTTGATTTTGGTATTTATGATAGTCAAAATGACTTGATCGCTCAAAGTTGTTCTTAAAGCAATATTGTTGTTCCTATAGACAATATTCTCTTGGTTCTGCTCATTTTACATTATTTTGTGCAAGTCTATTCATGTTTTTCTAGGATCATCAAGTTCATCATTTCTTACAGCATGGTAGTACTCCATCACAATCATATATCACAACTTGTTCAGCCATTCCCAACTGATGGGCATCTCCGCAATTTCTAGTTCTTTTTAATACCTATAGGCTCCTTTTCTTTTTCCCTAATCATCTTATTGGGTCAAAGGGTATGGGCAGTTTAACAACTCTTGTATGTCTTTTTAACACCCTTGCCCCTCACACTGTTATTTTTAGATAACTCTCCCTTTTTCTATTAATTGGAAGTTTCCTTTTGTATATCCTAAATTTTATTTTTGAAGAGTTCCCATTGTTCTATGGCTAACTTCCATTCCAGAATTTTAGTTCTATGTTTTCTTTTTCTGAAACCTTTGAAATGTGCTATCCAAAACTACAGGTTCTATGGGTGACTCTGCCCAACTCTCCTCTCCATTTCTAGCACAGTTCTAAGGTAGAATAGCACTACATTTGAGGAAGGACATTCATAAGTTGGAAAACATGCAGAAGAGGATACTTAGGACAGTCAAAGATTTCCAGATCATTTCATACACGAACCAGATGAAGGAACTGGAGCATTTTACTCTGAAGAGGGTAGAGGTGTTAAGTGGGCAGAGAAAAAAGAGATAGCTCAGGTGGAAGGATTAGATGTGTTCACCTTGTTCCTAGAGAGCAACAGGTAGAAGTAACAGAAAGATATAGCCTTGATGTAAACCTCTTTTGTAATAGAGAATTTGGAGAATTTTCAATATCAATAATGTATCCTGGGATCATTTAAAATTTATTTTTTAACATGACATCATGAAGTATGAATACATGGGAAAGAAAGTGAAGTGGTATGAGGAGAAAGCTTAAAGAGGGGAATTTAAGGGAGGAAAGGAGAAGAGTTGAGAAACCTTCATACTAAATCCCTTCCTGTAGCCTCTTACAGTTCTTAAAAGCAAAAAGTCATAGGTAACTAACTAGATTTCTCATAATAGGACACTCTCAAACTAACTTGAATTCCAGCCCAGAAAGACAGTGGGTAGAGAGAGACCTCTTTATTTTCCTTCTTAAAAAAAAAAAAGATAATACTTTTTTAAAAATAGGAATTTACAATTTTTATCTTTGTGATAAGGACTACAAATGAGCCAATTACAAGGCTGCATTGGACTTGAAGCATTCCATTCACTTAATGATGTTTAATATTTAACCAAAACATTACTGTTTAAACAATAAAGTTCCTCAATTGATTTTTCAAAGCTGGATGAAAAATGGCTTACCTCTCTGACAGCAACTTTCCATCCAACTCACATAAAAAATTGCATTTCAGATCACAGGTTCCCAATAGTTGAAGATTTTTATCTTAAACACTTACCCTCTCTTCCTTGTATGTGTTCTAAAATGACTCAGATACCTAAGTTTTATAAATCTTCTCGCCTTTCAAAAATTAGCAAAGTGGCATTAGCACAATAATGTTAATTATTTTGTGGTGGTTAGGGCTGCTTTACACATATAACTTTACACATAAAGCCTGTGCAGTGTACCTGTGATCACTTCTGTTCTGGATCAGAGGAAAACATTTTAATTAAATCCATTGGGGCTCACACATTGGCCCCTGGCATTTCAACTCCACTTTCTACCTTCACAAAGGAATTCCATAGTTCTCAGAATATCTGAAACCTGGACTTCACTAGAGATTTTTACACAACTTTAAAAATCTAATCACAAAATGAAAATACAAGGCTCTGGGTTTATACAGATAGATTCAACGGTCTTTCTCACAACATAAGCAGAATAGAACAATCGCCAATTACATTCATCCAAAGGTTATGTTTGTTTAGACGTACAGGTTCACAAAATTATAAATTTAAAGCTGGAGGGATGTGAGAGGTCTCAAATTCAACCCCTTAATTTTACAGAGGAGGAAACTGAGGTTGAGAAAGATTTAATGATTTGCCAAAGGCTAGACAGTGATGGGATTTGAGTCTACATTTTGGGACAGTCGAGTCAAGGGTCTTTCCATTTTATTGGTGGAGTGTGTGTGTGTGTGTGTGTGTGTAAAAACAAGCAGATTAACATTCTAACCAAAACAAGGGTTGTAAATTTAGGGTTTAAGAGCCAAGTCTATATTGCTAGCAAATATTGCCATAGCTAGAGGTAAATGAACTGTGTGCCCTTTGTATTTTAAATCTGTTAATTGGGTTATTTTTGCCTTAGCCAGGATGTGGTCAGCCAGAGCCTGATTAAAAAAAAAAACAAAACAGCATTATGTAAACAGATTTCCAACAAGACCTAGTAACAGCTCAGCTCTGATATTTCATAAAGTTATGGTAAAGATCAAAGAAATAATATTTGAAAATTGCTTTGTATGCCATTAATCAATCAATAATTTTTCACTAAATGGTTACTATGAGCCAAGAACTTGCTGAGAATTGATTAAAAAAAAAATCTAACATTCCATGGAATTTATATTCAGGCAGATGAAACAACATGAACATACAAGTATAAAATATATACAAGTTGAATATAAATATTGGGGAAGGGAAATTTTAAAGCATTGTGAAAATGTCAGCTATTGTTACTAATTATTTTGATGGATCCATTATTTCATTGGTGTGGGGATTCCCTTCTATTGATATAGATTACATATTCATCCCCATTTATTTATCTTGTGCCTTTTTTAACCACTTTGTTTCACCAATCCTGAATAGAAGATATACCCAAAATACTAGAGATATTCTTCTAACTCCTTTAACATTCCAGTGGTGCCAAGGTAGCACCAACACTATCCATCTATTGTCTCCTATGCTTGCTGCATGATCAACTGACCTCCTGGGTCATACATGTCCTCAGTGATGGATTTAATGTCATGTTTTCTCCCATCTTCTACGTGCAAGTCAGCAATGGTAAAATGGTGAAACCTGCCTATGTCTACCATGTATCTTTAATTTGTCCTTTTACTTACATTCAATTTGGACTTTTACAAGACACTGGTATACTATGATTCATATATTTTCAACAGGAGAAAACAAAAGTATAAGTTTTTTGTAGTAGTAGCATGTAGTTTGGAATTACCAAAAACACTTCAGTTTCCTATAAATAATTCCTCTTAATTCACTCCTAATTAATTCTGAGATACACACAACACACACACACACATCTGTGTGTGTGTATTTTTATGTTTGTAGATATAGGTGTATATATATGTGTATATATATATGTATGTATGTATTTGTTCTTGCACACATATTATATGGACTAACAAATTCTAACCACATAGCATAGCATAGTCTGACCAATTTGCATCTTTCATTCACTTTATTTTTAGTGTAATAGTTATACATTGTCACAGCTATGACATACTGAGAAATTTAAAGCTCGATGCAATTAGTATAATATCTGTAAATAAGAGCATTTGAAGAATCTCACTATGGAGATGGAATTCTTCTTTTGCTTGGATTCTACATAGATCTTTTATATTGTTGGAAGATACCACAGGTTTGCAGCTGTCTTCTTGTTTCATATCTCTTGATGATGATAATCAATGGATTATTAAAAAACACTATAGACACCTGACTCTATCTTTTGTGCAGTCTTCTATAATCAATTAATCAAGAAATTAAAAAACACTTATCAAGTGTCTGCTCTGTGTCAGATACTAGGAAACAAAATTTAAAAAAGAAACAGTTCCTGCTCTCAAGGAGCATGTACACACACACACACACACGTGCGCTCCTGTACTTCTGTTGTGAAGGTGTTAACTTTTAGATGTTTCCAGGACACGTAGCTTGAATTGTCCAATAAGCACGGGGTGTTCTGAAGTTTAAATGAGGTAACAGATATAAAAAACTTTGCAAAATTTAAAGTGACACATAAACGCCAGTTTTTATTGTTGCTATTATAATTGTTATTATAGGTTTAGGTTGTCTACAAATAAAAACAGCTAGAAGACCATGCCATTTATAGGAAATCCCTGCAGTCTGATGATGACTTCAATGTGCAAGTCTTCTGCTGCATTTCTACCAAACTCAAGTAATTCAGAGAGTGACACACGGGTGTGCTAGTAAATATTTAACAACCAAACTCTGCATGGGGAAAAATGCATGCATGTATGTTTGTAAGAAATGTGTTAGATTATCCTTACATATATGATAAAACAAGCATGCAAACCAGTAGTTGATAAAGGTTTCTCAGTATTTTGGGGAGGGGGTAGAGGGAGTTGTGGGTAGAATGGAAAAGACGGGGTAGGTATGTGTATATGTATGTATGTATATATACATATATATGACCTATGCATATATATGCCAAATCATTCTATGCAAACTTCTATTTATCATTTCTTTCTCTGGATGCAAATAGCATCATCTTTTTAATTTTTTTATAATTTTTCCCTCACTAAGGCATCTTGAATGATGATGTCAGAGTAACTTCAAAAATCTATTACATCCAATATGAATTTCAACTACGTATATTTGGTTGGGTCCAGTCATTCTGCCTAATTTTACCTTATTTTTCACCGCCCTTACTACTTTCTCACATAGTACACTAGAAAAGGTGGTTGACTTCAAATATGGCAATTTCACTGCCAATGCTGGTGAAAATGTCATTATAAAAACACCAGCAGATTGGTTTCATTTTGTCTCTGTTCTCCCTCCATCATCTCTAAACACTTTTAGGATGATCTGCCTTAGTTGTATCACTTAAAATCCATGGATTCATAGAATACTGGCAACCTACAACAAGAAAAAAATATTCCTCTCTCCATTCTAGGCACATCTAAAATGATCTCTTAGACTCTGCGGAAATTAAGAAGAAAGGAAGTGAAACAGTCTGTGATTTTTGGCCTCCCACTAAATCCAGTGCCATCTCCAGTTGTCCTGATCTCTATCTTCCCACTGGACCCAGATGGCTCTGGAGGAGAGAGTGAGGCTCTCTTTGTGACTTTGTACAGCCCTCCCTTATTTAAATCCAACTCACTTGTAAGTCCTGGCATCACCTTCCTAATGTCGTGGCCCTCTTTGAGAATGAAGGACAAAGAACAAAAACAACAATATTTTTGGGAAAACAATCAAGCAATATTCCTTCATTCCAAGTACATATTGAATCAATGTGTGACATCTGTTTAATTCAGGCAAAATGGACTGCACCATAATTATAAATAATTCCATGAGTCCATATTAGACAAAGGCATCTAAAACATCTAAAGTATTTCTGAGATTTCAGGACTTGCAGAAAGATATAATCTTTGCAGTCTTTTTCTTTCACTGTAAGCATTTCCTTTCATTTGTAATTCACAAGTTGGAGACATCTGACACTTTAATGATCATTACATTTGCCAAGAAGCTTGTGAAAAACTAACTTATTGTCAATAATCACAGGTATTATTTTCTTCTCTCCTTTACACAAAGAGATAGACTGGATAAAAAAGATGTCTAGATGAAGAAAATATATACAATGGTTAACACCAATTTTTGCTGATCTTTATGTGCTAATCTTACTGAAATTAGGTCTAAGAAAAATGTAAAAACCCCAAAACAAAACAAAATATAAAAAGGTCTCTATCTTCCAGTCATTAGAATGGATATTTACTGTGGTAGAGAACTACTTTAACCTTGTATTTATAACACTACCTATCTCAGCAAAAAGGTTTTGCATTTTTTTGCTTATGATCCTTAGGCTAAAGGCTTTTCTCTTGTAAAATTAAAAAAAGATGTTGGCATATGCAATCTAACCTCTTATTTTCATCAAGAAAGTGCCATGCTTATAATAAGCCATTTTTATTTCCTATAAACTCTCATTAAAATCAACATAAGTGGAGGCATGACTGTAAGCAGGTATCAGATTTTGATCACAAAAAGTTAATGATAGTGTATTTTCTATGAATTGTTAAACTGCCTTCTTATCCTAGGTTTCTTCCTTTTAAAACTTATTTTTCTTCCAATTACATTAGTTTTTTGAAATTTTGAATTCCAAATTCTCTCTCTTCCCTTCTTTTCTCCCTGCCTCATTGGGAAGGCAAGCAATTTGATACAGATTGTCCATGTCATAGAAAACATATTTCCATATTGGGTTGTGAAAGAAAACAGAAACCTAAAAAAACCTCCAAAAATAAAGAAGTAAAAATTATTCTTCAATCTGCATTCAGACTCTATCAGCTCTTTCTCTGGAGGTGGGCAGCATTTTTCATCATGGGTCCTTTGGAACTGTCTTGTATCACTGTATTGTTGAGAAGAGCTAACTCGTTCACAGCTGATCATCACACAACATTGCTGTTACTGTGTACAGTGTTCTCCTGGTTCTGTTCATTTCACTTTGCATCAGTTCATGCATCATTTTCCAGGTTTTAAATCACTAAATCTGTTCCATCTGAAAGAATGTACACACTACAGAACAGATATTGATTTACTCCAGTTCAACAAATATTCATTAAGCAGTAGTGCACACAGCACTACGCTAAGCCCTAGGAAAAATATAATTACAAATAAGAAATAATCCTCATCTTTGTTAATATTACAATATAGCATATTGCAAGTAACTATATTTAACATATGCTAGTAACTATATCAAAGAACAGAATGCCCTAAGTCCATAAATGAGGTTAAAAAGTGCTACTATATGGGATTTGAGGAAGGTAAGTTTAATTCTAACCTGAAGGCAGTGCTACAAGGGAAAGATTATGAGACACAGAGTAAGAGGACCAAGCTTAATTCATATCTAAGTATATTCTCCCCCAAAGGATGGCAAGACAGCAAGGCAACAAGCATTTATTAAATGCTTACTAAGCGTCAGGCACTCCTGAGGATATAAACACAAGCAAAAAACCCTCAAAGAGCTTACTTCTGAGAGGTCAAGACAATACACCAAAGGAGGGTACCAGGGGCTGAAGCTACAGGAGGAACTCATATGAAGCCAAAGTGCCAAAGTCCTGAAAGACAGAAGCAGATCTAGGAGGGAAATTAAGCATGCAAACTTGGGCCTGTCCTCAAAATGGAGATCTAGGAAGAACTCACCAGTGGGAGAAAGGAATTGTTGAGGCAGAGGGATATTTTAGGGTGAGAAAGTTCTAGGCATAAAGGGAAGTTCCAGGATGAGAAGAAAACTGAGGTATGATTGCCAACTTCTGAGAGTCAGAATCAGAGTAAGGAAAGGAATTAAGTGTGGTGTTCCAGAACACATCCCCCAAATGGAGGATCACACCTTTAAAACTCGAGGGAAACTCAGAAGCTAAGGTCCAACCTCCTCATTTTACAGATGAGGAAAGTGAGTCTCCAAGATCTTCAGCAACTTGCCCAGGGTCACAAATCAAGTGTCAGAGGATATGAACTAAGGTTTTCCTGGTTTCAAATCCAGTTGCCTCTCTTAAGAACTTTGACTTCTACTGTTAAAAGTTTGCAAAACTAGGTCATCTCATTCTATCACAATGACTGAACATTACTCTAAAAAATTTCCACCCCATCAGGGTCTCAGACAGTTCAGGGTAATTTAAGAAATGGAGAAGCCATTTTTGCTATGGCTTTCTGTGCTTTGTTGATTCAACTTAAACCTCAACCTTATTTTAAGATAGCATTTTATATTTAATTTCCTTTGTTTTTTAACTGTGGTTAAATTCTGCAAATAAATTATATCTTAAAAACAGAAAGCTCATAATTTAAATAACACCTCTATTTTCAGGTACTTTTTATAACTTCATACTTTAATAACACCTTTAAAAAAAAAAAAGAAAGAAGTCAAAGTTTTGACAGTTTTGTCCATAGGGAATAAGTTTCAACTGAAACTCTTAAGGGCAATTATTGTCAACTTAAATGTCTCCCTACATCTCTTAGAGATTTATTATCACTGTACCTACTACTAAGAGAACTTAAAAATCTTCTTCTTGTAAATGTTCTGATAAAAACATAACAACAATCCATCTTCTTTGAGGAATGGGGACTTCCATTAAAGTTTCTATTCCAATCATGGTACAAAGGGTCCAGGACTCTAGTAGGTTCGGAGAGGAATGATTATTTTTCTCTCATATTAATAGTCAGTTAATGAATTAGGACCAGGAATTCTGGGAAGGTTTTCAGTCTCTGGTAAGAGATTGGATTAACTTTCTCCTCAATACAGTTCAGACTTGACCCAGCTGGTGAAGTCCATAATGTTCTACTTAGGTGTGGGTGGAGGTAAAATTGGCCATGGCTAGGGGTGATTTGGAAATAAATTACATGATCAAAGTCATGTTCTCTAGCCCCTCATTAGAATAGGTCCACCTCTCATTATGATATTCATTCTCTCTCATTACTTGTTAACCAATCACAGCTGATTGCCACCTTCAGGTACAGAGCCCTTCCAATGGCATATAAAGCACTGAGTGGGTTCTATCAGGGGTCTTTGACATTTGAGGTCTTTGACCCTTTTATTAATAATATGCCAGCATTATTAATAAAATTATTAATTACCCAGAAACTATGTTTCTCCAACTTTTTAAAGGGCAAAGCACTACCAAGGTGTGAACCAGGAGTTGGTTCACAGATCTGGTTATTGTTACTGTTCAAGTCTGTCCACCCTATTTGGTGTTTTCTTGGCAAAGATACTGAAGTGATTTGCCATTTCCTTTTCCATTTTACAGATGAAGAAACTGAGGCAAACAGGATTAAGTGACCTGACCAGGGTCACACTGCTACTGTCTGAGGAAGATGAATCTTCCTAATTTCAGGCAGAGCACTCCATCCATTGTGCCACATGGCTGCCCACACATTTGGTTAACATATGTTTAGATCAACAAAGCTCATTGACAGAAAAACTGGCCACTAGGTGATAGGGTAAAAGAAAATCTTTGTCTCTAAATTGGCTACTAAGTGGTAATGGATGATTTGGGGCCATAAGCTTTACTAAAAAAAGAGCTGCGATCTACAGAAGTCACTCACATGGATGGAAGCACTCATCCATTAAAGTACTAAAATACGTATGACAAAAAAATTTCAAGTTGGATGAGTTGGTGGTGTAGTGGATAAAGTACTGGTCTTGGAGTGAGGAAAACCTTATTTCAAATTTGGCCTCAGACACTTGATAGCTGTGTGACCCTGGGCAAGCCACCGAAATATCTACCTCAGTTTCCTTATCTGTAAAAGGAGGATAATGATAGTACTTATCTACCAGGGTTGTTTTAAGGATCAAATGAACTAATATTTGCAAATTGCTTTGCAAACCTTAAAGCGGCATAAAAATGCTAGCTAACATAATCATTATTATCAACCACAGTAAAATAGCAATATTATAATTAAAGAAGTTGAGTAGTATAGGTTGGTCCTTATGGTTGTCTCAATCCTACTTAAACCAACTCCGAAAAAGGGGCTGCTAAAATAACTTAGGCTCCCATAAATAAAATACTTTACATCTAATTAAGTCCCCTCTTCTTGCCATAGCCTAATATGGGATAAATAATCCTTAAGCCTTGAAAAGTTCTTTTCCTCCCACTTTTTAAGACATCTTCTGCTTCCTGTTCCAGGCTCACATTGCCTAAATATTCCTTTTGGCTTGATTTAAATGCATAACTACTACAGAACTTTCCCTTTTAAAAAGTGCTGACTATTCTATACATCCATGTGTACTGTGTAATGCAAGTAATGTTACCATTGTAATCTGAAGCAAGTCATTTCCAAAATCTAAATGCTTCAACTCCTCCACTAACCAAAAGGAGGTAACATTTTGTTTCACAGAGATTTAGAAAAGATTTATAAGATAAGGTCCACAATTAACTTTGAAGTTCTTAAGAGAAAAAGCTACAATTCATAACATAAAGTTTTATTGTTATTATTACTGTTATTTAAGTATAAAAAGGGATATTTTAAAGCCATTGGTCTTGTAAACTCTTTTTAAAAGAACAATTTAGATGAATACAACACTTTTCTGGTAGGGAAAGAGGAGATGGCCTAAGGGGAGGAAATACTTTTTGTTCTATGCCAAGTTTCCAATTTAATGTAGTTTTTTAAAAATCGAGTCCTCAATTTTTAAGAAAGAGGGAGAGCTATTTTTAAGTGACATCCAGACTAATTTCATTCAACATTTGGCCAAAGACAAAGAATTCTGAATTAAAAGTGCAGACATATTCCAATTCCAAACCATTAAGATAATTTAGGAAACAAAAGAGCTGGAAAATGAAGAAGGGATAAGCTAGATCTGATATCACCCAATATAAATTCCTTTCTTGTCCTTCTTTCTCTTTAGATGTATTTATAAAAAGCATAAAGTAATAGAAAAAATTGTAACTTTTGAGGACAGAAGACTTGGTTTCAAATTCCACCTCTGCTGTTTGTTACCTCCATGACTCTAGGCAAGTCACTTAACTAACTCTCTGGTCTTTAGTTTCTTTACTTGTAAAATGAAGGCACTGAACTAGAAGGTGTCTAAGATACCTTTGAGGACTAGATCTATGATCCCATTAAATATAATAATTCAATTCAATTAACATAGTATTATATGTTCTTAAGAGAATACTTGACAGATAAGAAGTGAAAAATGACATAGAACCTACTTTGAGAAATGCATAAAGTAATGGGGAAATATAACAATAAGGATGATAGAAGATAAAATATGAATAAGGCAAAGAAAGAATCCAATGAGTGTATGATGAGAAGATTTGAGGATGAAATAAACATTTTCATCTAGGAATATGTAAGGTAAATTTTCATACAGGAGCTAACACCTGTGCTGGATCTTATGGAAGAAAATAACTTTCAACAGGCAAAGATGAAAACAAAGTAAACCATAGTCTTGAAAGTCATTGTGAATATGGAACTTTTGAAAGAGAGGGCAGAATAAGGCTGAGGAATAGCCAGTTCAACTGGAATGTACACTACACAAGGGGGGATTAGACAATATGTATGAAAAAATAGACTGAAACCTGATTGTAGCAAGTGCTAAGTGCCAGACTATGGAGTATTTTGTTCAAAGAGAAATGGATATCCACTGCAAGTTTACAAGAAAGAGAATGATATTATCATACCTGTACCTTAGGAAGATAATTTTCACAGCTGTGTGAAATATGGAGAAGAGAAAAGCTTAAAAAAAAGTTAAGAAATTTAGGCAGCTAGGTGGTGTAGTGGATAGAGCACCAGACCTGGAGTTAAGAACTGAGTTTCAAATCTGACCTCTGACACTTACTAGTTGCATAACCCTGGGCAAGCCACTTAACTTCTGCTTACCTCAGTTTCTTCTTCTATAAAATGGGGATAACAACAACACTTACCAGGTTGTTCGCACTTAGCACAGTTCCTGGCACTAGTAAGCACTATACAAATGTGGTGGTGGTAGTAGTGGTGATAACAGTAGTAGTCTAGGCAAGAGGTGAAGACAACCTATAACAGGCAGTAGCAATGTGATTGAAGAGAAAGGGATACATTCAAGCAATGGAGAAAAATTATGAACAGAGGAGATGGAGGTGATGGAAATAGAAGAATCAAAAATGATGATAAAGTTTTATCATGATGAAATGTCATCTGGATGACTAGAAAGATTCTACTGCTATCAGTAGAAATAATCAAGGTAGGAAAAGGGCTATATTTGGCATTGAGGTTGGTAGATGAAGAGAGATGATGAGTTCCACTTGGAAGAGGTTAAGTTTGAGAAGCCAAAAAGACAGCTGGGGGAGATTTTAGTTTGGGAGCCTACAGCACAGAGGAGAAATTAGGGTGAGATATATACATTTGTGAATCATCTGCAAAGAGATGATAACTGAGATCCTGGGAATTGCTAGAGGAAAGAGCATACACAGAAAAGAGGACTGAAGACAGTCATGGAGACCCACATTGGTGAGATAAAGTAGGAAGACAAACCAGTGGCTGGGAAACTAATACCACTGAAGCAGAGGATAAGGAAGGTTTTAGAATAAAAGGGTGTTCAATATCATGAAATGCCACAGAAAGGTAAAATGAAACTGCAACAGAGAAAAGGACCCTGGACATGAGAAAGAAGTACCGGTCACTAGGAACCTTGGATGGATGAGATTCAACAGGGTTGTGGGGATAGAAGCCAAATTATAGGGAGTTCAGGAGGGAGTGAATGATGAAACAGAGAAAGTAAAGATGTGCTATTGCTTTTTAGAAATTTAACAGTGGAGGAGAAAAATGATTTGATATTTAATTGAATGGCCTAGTCAAGGAAAAGGATTTGTTTTAGAAAAGGACAAACTTAGACATATTTGTTATAGGCCGAGAAGGAGGAACTACTAGAGAGGGAGAGTTTGGAGGTGAAACACAAGCAGAAACGATGGATAGAAACTTCAGTATGCACTACCAAGTAGGAAACTATTGCTATGTACAAAATTTAGCAAGTCAATACATCTCTACAGATTTCAATGTTTTGGGGGAAAACTCAAGAGGGGAAAAAAAGAGTGCGAGGATCTCCTAACAGAGATTCATCCACTTTGTGAATCATTTTTGCTTAAGAGTCTTGTTTAAGAGATTTATTTAAGAAAATAGAAAAAAGGGATGCTATAAAGTTTTTGCTGAATATTTTAAAAATTAATTCATTTCTAATAGCAACAAAATAGCCTTCTAATACTAAGAAAGTTTCCCTATCCTAAGCTTAGCCTTAAGGCTAAGCAATTATGATAAACAATCTTTGAAAAAATTATTTTAAAGCATTTAAATGGAACATAATTCCTACAAGAACCTGAAGAATTGAAGTCAATAGTTACTCAATGAGCATTTTTTAAGCACTTACTATATTCCAGGCATATAGCATTTTATTAAGTCCTTAATATGTGCCTAGTAATTTAATGTGACCTATTCTACTGAACAGCAAATAAAAGAAGACAGGCAGTCCCTTAATACTTTCTGGGGGTGGGGAGAAGTTTTTAATAGAGGTATCTTTTAGGTTGACACTTGTTAAGAATCCATTCTGAGGCTTTCTGCAATGATAAGACCTGAATATCAGCTGTCAGGTATGCTTTTTAGTCAATAGCTTCCTCATTTTAATTTGAGCTAACATTGTCAATTGATCCTGCAGGGAATACTTAGAACTCTTACCCCTCTCAATACTGCATACCCCAGATAAAATGAAATATGCTTCCCATGATTGAGTTGTACCTTAATTCTACACCAAAGGAGATTTCAGATAAAATAGCCTGGAAAACAGAACAGCCAGGAAAACAGAAGCTCTTCATTTCTAGGCCTTTAAGTTTTTAAATGTCTATTTTATCTTCACTGACTGTATTTTAATGAATCCAGTTAATTTCAAGTTCAATTTATTCCTTCCTAAACAAAAAAATAAACCTATAAGTAGAAAATGGCAACAAAGATAGTGAAGAGTTCAAAAACTGTCATAAAAATAGTAGTGAGCTTTTCGACAACACCATTCCAAAACTGTTTTGCTTCCCAAGTATCTTAATTGATCATCGCAACAAACCTTGAAGGTAGCTGTTCTTATTATCCTCATTTTAGAGATGAAAAAATTGAGGCAGTCAGAGGTAAAATGACTTGCCCAGGGTCACATAGCAAGCGTCTAAGATAGGATTTGAATTCTGAATTTCCTGATTTCAGATCCATTGCTCTGTCCACTGTGACATTTGGTTGCTACAAAAGAACAAATGAGGGCTGGTTCAAGGATTTGTATTGGCTTATCCTGAGGGGGACAATGCACAAGAGGACATAACAGTGGTCTTCAGAGAGCCGAAGAATTGTGTCGTGGAAGGTAGAATCTATGTATTTGGTGTGCCTCCAGGGAAAAATAGTCAAGAGTAAATAGAACATAAATAAGAACTTTCTAAGTAACCAGAGCAGCTAAAAATAGAATGTGTTAAAGCTAAAGCTGGGATGATCATGTACTAGAGATATCGTATAAAAAGTTGCTACAATGGGTGAGATGTTAGAGTTATGAACTTCAAAGTACTTCCTACCTCTAAAAGTCTGCGACTCTAAGAAGCAACTGCAGGTGGCATGAGAGGGGATGCCAACGAAAAGCTAACTGAATATTATCAAAAATGAATGCTTATTCTTACTTCCATAAAGACTGGTAATTTCTTCTCTTATGAAAATTACTGTCCCATAGTTTAAATCTAGAAATGCTAGCGATAGCAATAAGGTAAAAGAGAGAAATTAAATAAAGGTATAAACACTGAAAGGAGAAAAAAAGTTTCTATTGGCTTACTTAGAAGACCACAAGGAATACATAAAGAAACTGAGATGATTAATAACTTGAATAAAACAGTAAGATACAAAATAAATTCACAAAAATCTGATATCTATACATACATTAATGAAAAACCAGGAGAAAATGAGAAAAAGAGAAACTCTGTTCAAAATGACTACAAAGTCAGCTATTAATCTACCAAAACACACTTGATATTTGCATAAATACAAGTATAAAAGTTTTTACAAAAATAAAAGGAAGACAAATATTTCAAGAGAGATTCATTGTACAAGGCTAGACTACACCAACAATAAATGACTATAATAATGATTATGAATAAAAATGACTATACTACCTAAATTAAATTTCCAAAGGTTTACTTCATAAATTAGACAAAATTCATTTGAAAGAACAAAGTCTAGAAAATTCAAGGGCAAATATGAAAAAGAAAATCAGGAATAGAAGTGTCATAGAGTTAACAGATCTCAAACTCTAATATAAAGCAGTAATCCCAAACTATTTGGTATTGGTTTAAAAAAATACAAAAGTGGAATTAGTGAAGCAGACTAGAGAAGCAAGACCCAGAAGAGATCAAGCACAACAGCAATCCAGTGTTTGATGAACATATGCAATAAAAGCTTCTATGAAAACTAGAAGACAATTTGGTTCAGGTCAGCATTTATACTATATACTACAATAAGCTCCAAATGGATACAAAACCTAAATATAATAGGTCGAACCTTTAAAAAAATTGTGGACAACAAAAGATTCTTTTCAAAGATATGATGTGGGAGATTTTTTGGGGGGGAGGGGGGTTGGCGTTAAGAGAGGAAGACTTGATCTCTCTATCTCACAGAAAGTGGAAATATAGCAGTGACTCAAGGAACCAAATCCACCACCAATCTACTCAAAAGCTTTAGCCTACACCATTCCCAACCTGGGCCAGTATTCCCCTACCTTGGATATCTGGTGACCTCCCACTCCCAGAGGCTCACCATAATGGAACCACATTTGGTTCAAACTTCCAAGAGGCTTTAGCCCTACAGCCATTCAGAACTCTCAAGATTAAAAGATCTTTAAAAGATTAAAAAAGCTTTAAAAAACCCAGTAGTACTGTCCCACCCAGCCTTGGCAGGAGAATTCTTAATTAAACAAAGCACAGAGATGATCATACAGAATTGTCAATTAAATAAAAGTTAAATGGCATTTGCACAAATAAAATTGATGTTGCCAGAAACTATCAAGTATGGGAAAAAACCTTTGCATTAAATATCTACAGTAAGAGTCTGATATACAAGATAGACACAGAATTGAATCTGTAGGTAAGTTCAAGATCCATTCTACAGTGGTTGGCCAAAGGCTTTGAAAAAACAGATCTCGGATGAACTGCCTGAGAGTATACAAATAAATAACAACAACAAATGAGTGTCCTAAATAATAAAAGGATATGCAAATTAAAGGAACTCTGTGATTTT
>JAJHZJ010000558.1:4174025-4342834 GCA_023548195.1 Bettongia penicillata ogilbyi | reverse complement strand
CCTCCCTTTTACAGATGGGGAAACTGAGGCAGGTAGAAGCTAAATGACTTGCTCAGGGTTGCTCAGCTAGTACATGTCTGAGGCTAGATTTGAATTCAGGACTTCTTGACCCTCAGTAGCCCTGCCTTTGAGGTAAAATAGGAAGTCCTCCCTTGGATTCATATTTTCCACTCTAATGTTACTACATCACTTTAGTTATAACTTTCATCACCACACACCTGGATTATTGCAACATCCTCTCACGTCATTTCTCTCTCATCCAGGCCTTGCTAGGCTAATCTTCCTAAGCTGCCACTTTCACTAAGTTAATCATCTGGTACAGTTCTCCAGTTCTCCCTGTTGGCTGGCTTATTCTGTTCAAACTCCTACCTGCTTTGCAAGATCTTTCAGTAATCTGATCCCAGACAACCTTTCTGGCCTCCTCTCTCCCTTCCCCTGCTCTAAGCACCAGTCGGCTGGGCCTGTTCCAGAAATGACCCATGTTCCTCCTGGCTTCCTCTTTGTAATGCCTGGTCCTTCCTCTTGACCTAAACAAGTCTTCTCACCCTTGGAGCAACAGACCAAGATTTTACTCTACTCCACCTCGTACTGACCTCTCTCTCTTCCCTGAACTCATTTAATAGAAAGTTGCTTATTCTATACACTAGGCTCAGAGTCAGGAGGCCCTCACTTCAAATCCAGCATCAGACACTTGCTAGCTGTGTGACCCTGGGCAAGTCACTTCACACTTTTTCTTCATCTGTAAAATGAGCTGGAGAAGGAAATGACAAACCACTCCAGTATCTTTGCTGAGGAAACCCCAAATGGGTCACAAAGAGTTGAACACAATTGAAATGACTGAACTGCCACTCTATAGCTTTGCTTTTTGATTTTTCTGCAAATAGTCATTTTTTTTCTTTTATTTAGATTGAGGCAATATCTACCTCATTTCTTATCATTTATTTAAAAAAAATGTTAATTGATAGATTGAAGTGCCAGGCACAATTTTACATTTGATGGTTAGGACTGTTTATAAAAGGGATTTATAACTGGGGAACCACCAAAAGAACCCAAATATAGATTTCTGGGGACCTCTGAACTTAAATTTTTTGATTACTGTGTTTCAGCATAACTGGCTTTCTTTCTGATCCTATTTTATGCATTTAAAAACAATTCGGACAAGGAATCCATAGACTTTGCCAGAATGCCAAAGGTATCCTTGACATAAAAAAAGAAAGATAAGAATCCCTTGCCTCTATGAAAATTTCCTGTAAATTATTCATCCTACAGCATAATTTAAGACATGTTAGTTTTCCTAGATAACCCTAGGAAGCAGTCATCTTAAAATGTGAAAAATGCAGTATCAGCTACAAATTTGAGAACTGGAATGTTATGAAAGTCTGTTTAGATGAAGGAGGGAAATGTTGGAATGATGAAAGCAGATGGAACACTCATAATTGTCAGAAAATTGGGGAAAGCTGGAAACAGAATACATCATTCTTTTTCTAGCACAAGATATGTATTAGGAAGAGGGCCCCACAAACATTGATCAGCTTGACAGTGCAGTGGAAAAGGTGGAATGCAACTTTACGACAATTATACTTTAAGGGCATCCTTTTCCTTTGACTTAGTTTTATTTTCACTGAGGAAATTTTTGCCTGCTTAGAGTAATATTTCCGATGCTTAGCATAGTGCCAAGCATGTAGTAAGCGTTTAATAAATGCTTTTTGAGTTGACTTGTTATTCGTTTTTCAGCCAGATTTGATTCTTTGTGACTGTTTAAGTTTATGAGTGAGTCAGGAGGGGGTTTCTTTGGCAAAGATGCTAAAGTGGTTTGCCATTTCTCTCTCCAGCCCATTTTACAGAAGAGGAAACTGAGGCAAACAGGGTTAAGTGACTTCCCCAGGGTCACACAGCTAGTAAGTGTTTGAGACCAGAGTTGAGCCCAGGTGTCTGATTGTAAATTAGCTTTCTTAGACACGTCAGAATTCAATACTCAATGTTTTGCTGACCTTCCACAAATATCTGGTTGGTTTGGTAGATATACAGTCTTTTGGGGGAAATATTTAAATTGAATTGCTACACTGGTATTTTGATTTATCAATTCTCTAATGTCAGAGTCCTGTGACCTCTGGCACAGACATGCTCAAGAAAATGGGGAGGGATTTAGAATATATATTCATAAAGTCGCAGCTGCTGATTTCATTTCCATATTTAATCCCATCATCCTGAGCTCTAGAATAATCCAGGTTATGTTTAGATATTTCCTCATGGATTACTATAAATTCAGTCTTTCTCTCAGCTACCAAACTCAGAGCCCGCAACTCAGTCCATCAAATATTAATTATTTGATAAACTGGAGAATCTCCCTTTTCCCAGTAGTAGTTACCCATATCTTTCTCTATCAAATCCCTTAATCTTCTGAAGTTAAACATTTAAGTTACTAAATATGCAGTGAAATCAATAATTAAACAGATAATTATTTATAATAACTCTATTTACATTAACTGTGAGAAAAATCATCCCCTTCAAACCTCAATGTAATTATAGATGACTTTGCTTCTGAGAAGTCCCACACTGTTTAGTTCATTTAAGTATCTTCATAAGAATATTCTTTTGTCTTCACGTGATTAGTTATGAGTTTTATAAAGAAAGAAGGCATCTCCATCTTCAGTTTTTCTCAACCTCTTAATAGTCTTTCTCCTCACTCACTCCTCATAAAATTCTCCTCGTAATTTATGTAAATTCATAAATTATGTATATAATTATATATAATATATATAAATTATGGAATTTATAAATTAATATATTATATATAAATTATAGAATTTATATAATTCACCTTTCATCATAAAATGAAAATTAAGGTAGTTCTAACAGGAAAGAAATTTCTCCTCACCTTCTTTTTCTCTTCTTTCTCCCTAGTTTATTTCATAGCTGGACATAGAGCAAATTTAAACTCCTCTATGACAACTGCAAATGTAACTCTGTGTTCCTTTCCTTCTTAAAGAGAGAGAGAGAGAGCAATGGTTTCTATAAGCTTTTGTGGAAGAGACTTTGGAAATAACGGTTACATTGAATTTGTGAGAGTTGTTCTTTCTCAGCCCTTGGGTACATTCTTTTCCTTAAATACTTAAAGAATCAAAAAAGATACAAAAGCCCCTTTCAAGCCACCCAAAGTGCAGAGACATGAAAAAACAGACAGCGAAAAAATGCATTTCAGAATATCCAGAGGTCTCCTGACTCTCGTTCTCTTTCATTCCAACGTAGTGGTACGGCAATATACAGCCAATTTTAAGTAATACTAATCCATAAAGCCTTATGTCCTTCCTGCCTTTTTTTTTTTTAAAATATAGGATGCCTCAGAAGGAGACCAAGCCTAGTACCTTCATTAAGAAATTATTTCTTTTTTCCTGTTCCCGCAGCTCAGTTTATATCTTCCCTAACCCCCAACCTCCCTCCGTGCCAGGACTATAGTAACACATAGTTATTGGGCCTTGATTAACCTGAGGAGAATAAATAGGAGGAAATTATTGAACTTGTAAAACTTAAGAACTTCTGAAAATTCTAATGAAAAGGTGGTACCCAGCTAAATCCAGACTAAAGATCCCCCTCAACTTTCATTTATTTTCATAAAATAAAACCCATTTCTTTGACCTAGGCCTCTTTTTAAGAGTGACATTATGTGGGAGCAAGGAAAGACAAGTTGCAGGGATATCAGTGGATATGGAATTGCTAACAAATTGGGACAAATTTGAATGTCTGAAATTATGGAAACTGAGAATGCACTGCATTCTTTGGTAGAAGACTTGGGAAAAGAAAGAATCCTGAATCTCCTTCTAAACAAAGTGCAAAGTGGTACAAAGTAAAGCCTTTTTCATGATAGAAGAAGTTCTCCTTTTACCCCAAAACTGGACCCACCTCTCACAGTGAAAACAAACCAATCAGTTGCTCTCTTGGGAGTCCGAAAACTGGAATCCTCAGTCCCATTCTGACTCTAAAGGAATCCTGGGGACAATGACTTTGCCTGCCTGGCCCTCATTATCCTACTCTTTAAAGTGAAGGGAGTGGAGGAACATGATCTTAAAGATCTACTCTAGTTCTGGGTGTCACGGTGGCAAAAGCACTGTGTTACTTTGGATGTGGTTGAGTTTGAGATGGCTCCAGAGCATCCCCCTTGAAATGTCCAATAGGTAATTGTCAATGGATGACTTGATGGGGTGCTCGGTCCCCAGCCCTAAGATCATGTGTCTGGAAGGTTTCCAATTTCTCAGTAGGCCCCTGTGCTATGAGAAAATCTTCTCTCGTTGCAGAAAAAAATTCTCTTATCAGAACAGACAGAGGGATGCCTGGCCCAAGGTATTTCATCCCTGGCTGGCCAAGGACTCCTCCTCCTGCCAGATCCCCAAGGTCCATGCCTCTGGCAACTCCCTTAATGTCTAATATACTCCTTACACTTTCCCATGGCTTCCAAAGACACCTGGATGCTTAAATCACCTAATTAGAATCCTTGACATTCCTTTCCAATGCCCCTTTTCTCTTTCTTTCTTTCTCTTTCTTTCTTTCTTTCTTTCTTTCTTTCTTTCTTTCTTTCTTTCTTTCTTTCTTTCTTTCTTTCTTTCTTTCTTTCTTTCTTTTTCTTTCTTTCTTCTTCCTTCCCTTCCTTCCTTCCTTCCTTCCTTCCTTCCTTCCTTCCTTTCCTTCCTTCCTTCCTTCCTTCCTTCCTTCCTTCCTTCCTTCCCTTCCTTCCTTCTTTCTTTCTTTCTTTCTTTCTTTCTTTCTTTCTTTCTTTTTTTGGAGAGGGGAAGACAAAGCAATTGGAGTTAAATGACTTACCCAAGCTCACACAGATAGTAAATGTCAAATGTCTGGGACCAGATTTGAACTCAGGTCCTCCTGACTCCAGGGCTGATGTTCTATTCACTGTTCCACCTAGCTGCCTCCATCCTATGTGCCTTTTCCATATAAACCCCAACAATTATCCTCAGTCTCTCAAAGGTTCCCATAAAGATCTTTACCTGCTTTTGCTGAAGCGTTACAATAAACTCTTTGCCACTTGATTAAGAGAAGGCTTGAGTGTGTGGATTCATAATAGACAACTCTGCCTTGTCATTCTTGGGGTTCCAACACCTCAAAACCTCATCAGACTGAAGCCCAGGGGAGGAAGTTGATGAGGTTATCAAGGGACTGTAGAGAGAAAAGAAGTTGGAGAGATGCACAGTTAGGGGGCATGAAGGGATGAGGAGCCAGCCAAGTAGACAGAGGAGGATCAGTCAGAAAGTCAGGAGGAGAACTAGGGGACCGGTGTTGTGAAAACACTGTGGGAGCGAGGAGGGAAGAGTGTAAACTCTAGCTAGAAGGATGAGGCCTGAGGGAATGCTCTCCTATTTGGTAATCAAGAAATGACTGATAACTTTGGACAGAGCACTTTCAGTTGAGCAATGAGGTCCAAGGCCAGATTGCAAGTTTGAAGATAGTAGGGAAGGACTTAGGCAGAAGGAAGAGACTGAAGATAAGAAAAGATAGAGAGGGGGTGGGGGAAGAAAGGGAGGGAGGGAGAGAGACACAGAGAGAGAGAAAGAGAGAGAGATAGAGTCTATATAGCTAAAGACTTATTCCTGCTCCCCATCAACATCTCTGATTCCTCTAGGCCTAAGTGAGCCTTAAGACAGGTAGATTTCCTTGGGTGTCCGCATTGAAATGGTTTGAACCTTTTGTTGTAGTTAATGTAAAATTTTAAATGAACAAACATTTATTTTCCCTTCTCTCAGCCTCCGTTAAAAAAAACAAAACACTGTGGCACAGACAAGCAAAATATATTCCTACATTGTCCATAACAAAAATGTATGTCTCTTGAATCCAGTCCTTTCTGGAGGGAGGTGGGGGTATGTTTCACCATGGAGCCTCTGAAATTCTGATTGGTCACTGTGTTGATCAGAATCCTTAATTCTTTTGAATTTGTTTGGCTTTATAATGTTGTTTTTCTTGTATAAATTGTTGTATAAAAAGTTCTGCTAACTTCCTTTTGCATTAGAACATAATCCTCCTGTTTTCAGTGTAGAGGATAGCAGAAACAGAAGATATAGGAACAAAAAAAAGGGGGAAAATGAACACTCATCATCTAATGTTATTTTAATAATCACAGTATTGAAAGCATCTGCATTTTCATTCATACTGGAACTCTTGCATGCATTTGCGTAGAGTTTAATTAATTTCTTTGACTAAAATGATTGATCACCTGTTAGCCAAGCCTTCAGTGATAAACTTAGCCACACTGGTCCTTGGATGACAGACAGAGTTTTCCAGCATGGTGAGACACGTTATAACTTATGCCTTACAAGCATTGACCTTCAAGAACCCAGAATTAATTCTACCCTGTGATCAGGCATCAGACTAGCAACATAGCACAAAAATCATTACAATGGAACATGTCACTTGCATTTTCACAGTTTACACTTGAAAGAAGAGACCTGTGTTCAAGTCCTCCGCAGCCACTAAACTATGCAAAGACTAAATTTTGGAGTGCTAGAATTGGAAGGAACCACATTTTGACACCATTGTAAGCAGACCTCACATTCCTCATCTGTAAAATGGGAGAGTTGAAACAGATCAGGGTTCTTTAATTTAGTATTGGTTACCTTTTTTTAAAAAAAATTTATGATCATGTTTTCATATAGTTGGTTTCCTTTGTAATCCTATGTATTTTATGAATTTAAAAATGTCCTTCTGAGAAAGGACCTATAAGCTTCACTAGACTGCCAGAGGGGACCATGATACCAAAAAAGGTTAAGACCTCAGACTAGAAGACCTTTCAATTGGCTCTTAATGGTCAATGATCCTATCATTCTAATAGATCCTTGAGATAATTAGCAATTAATTACCTAGGTAATTCTAGAAGGAACCAGCATTTTCCTCAAGCATCAGCTCAAGGAATCAAGGGTAAAAGTCTTCTTTGTCCTATGATCACACAGGAAATCAAAGGTGGTGTTGGATCAGACTTCACTGTTTCCTCTTTCCAAATCCGTTGTTGTGTTGACTTGAATTTTTAAAAGATCATTGTTGTTTGAGAAGAGAGCACAGGATTGCCAGGGAGAAAGAGATCGCAAAGAAAGCAAAACAAAAGAAATCCCATGGTTTTTGTCCCTGTTGCTTGGTTCCTCTCTGTTCTGTTTTGTTTTTGTTTCTACTTTTGAGAGGGATCATAAGTTGAATTGTCAGTTAAATTTGTTTTGAAAGGACTTTTATAATTAATTAGCCAACGTTCTGGAATTGATCTTGGCCTTGCAGGCATATTTGCCTCTGAGTACATCCAAGTTGGCTCAAGAAGTATCCATCAGGGTATGGCTTCAGTTACTGATTGACTGATTAATCTGCTCAGATGTAACTTGTACAGCACTGAAGATTCCTTTCTGACTTTCTCCAGCTATGTGATTTTCCAGTAGCACATAAAGAAGATGACTAAATGAACAGTAAGGGCAGATTTGGGATAGGCAATAGAATTTCTCTTTCCAAAAGCTTCATAGCTCTTTAGACTCTCTCTGGAGACCCCATATAGGGTCCTAGATTCATGGATCTAGAAACAGGGTCAGAAAGATCATTTTCCCCATCCCTTTCATTTCACAGAACCAAGGCCCAGAGAAAATAAAGGTCTTCTCTAAGGTCACACAGGTAGTAAATAGCCACAAGGATTTGAATTCAGGTCCCAGGATTATACTATATCAGAATGCCTTTATTACCCATTTAATTGGTGACTCAAAGTCTTCTTTTCAGCAAAAATCTGCCTTTGAAAAAATAGAAGGAAATCTTTTGAAAAAATAAATGGACCCTATATTTTCTCTATTTTTGGCCATCCCATACTATTTACATAAGTACATTCAATAATAGGAACTTCATTGTAAAATGACTTAGTTCAATTAATAGGAGAAAATATGATTGCCAGGATTTAGGTGAATCGGTATTTCAACAAGATTCCAATTTGTATGATATTCACATTAAGTACAAAAAGACTTTGGGAGAGAACCAACTGTTTCAAAATGATATCTGAAGATCTAATTGTAAATCTCAGTGAATAATGTTCTTTTCCTTTTATAACTACAGCTTTGTGTTTCCATGTAAGTTCTCTTTATTATACAATTTTCTCTCCTAATTTCTTTAATTTCCTATCCTTCCCCCAAACTTTATCTCAAAAAAGTGTAAATTGACTGAGTGTTAAACAAAGGTGGTTTAATTGATCATATGGAGTTTTCAAATGAGAATGGGAACAGCTAAAGTGTCCCATCGGGAGTGACTTTACCACTCGACAATTTAGCTCCAACTCTGCCCTGGAAATAAGTTGCCTATGGATATTAAATGGGTGATGCTTTTGTAGATATTTTGGATTTTGTTCAGGGATTGCCAACAAGGAAATTTGGGTATACGCGTCATTTGAACCTTGCAAAACAGCAATGCCCACTATCCCATCCAATTATTATGGCAATGGAAAGATGCGGGCGCTAAGGAGATGTACAAACAAACACCCTGCTAATTCCTGGCGCTCACTTCAGGTCCTCGATTACCTTCTTTTCTACTTCCTCTTCTACTTGTTTCCCAAGGGCTTATCACTAGGGTTGCTTATCTGGGCATCTGCCCTATCTGTAGCAGGGTGGAATTTGTCCTAGAGCTGTGATGTGGATTGCAACCCTTATTAGTGTCAAATGCTGCCTTTCATATTGAGTATGTATTTGATCTTCTTGTTTTTGATCCCTTGTCTTTTACAGAATTCAGGTGTGGATTTTTTATTTGCTTCTTTATTTAAAGAAAGAACAAGGAGGTGAAACTGATAACCATGTCCCAATTGGAAACTGCTAAACTATAATGTGTTAAGAATATCACTCAGAAGGAAGGAGTCTAGGATTGACAGTCATCTTTTCTAAGTTTGCTTAATATAGGAGAGAGTTAACCCAATTTAGCTGAATGATTACAGATTATTTAGGAGGCACATTACTATTCCCTTTCTTGACAAAGTCAAGATCCTTTGCCTGTTCCTATCCTGGAACCAATGCAAGGTTTCCATTAGCATTAATGACTTTCCAGGGATTACAGTGGAAAGAACACTGAATTTGGAGTCAGAAAACCCCTATTGAAACCCTACCTGATACTTTCTACCTATGTGTTTTGGGTGAGTTACATTGTTTTTTTAATCACAGTTATCTGGAAAATGAGTGAGTTAGGTTTCATGGCTTTGAGGTCCCTTCCAGCTCGAGACTATATGACCCTTTGACTTATTGCATGGGTTCAAATCCCAGTTTTATTATTTTTGTGATACCAGGCAAATCGTGTAACCTTTATGTACCTCAGTTTCCTCATCTGTAGAATGAGAGGGTTTGGATTAGATGACTTTTAAGATTTCTTCCACTTCTAAATATCAGCTTGGTTGAAATGTACAATAGAATCTATGTTGTTGTGCAGTTGCTTTTTTTTCAGTCATAACTGACTCTTTGTGACCCCAGGCAAAGATGCTCAAGTGGTTTGCCATTTCTTTCTCCAGTTCACTTTTACAGATGAGGAAACTGAGGCAAACTGAGGTGAAGTGACTTGCCCAAGGTCACATAGCCTACAATTTCTCTTGAGTGTTGTACTGGTGTTTTCATGCATTAAATGCAAATTGATGGAATTGGTCATCAGATATCCTTAACCTTTGTATTGAGACTGAACTTCCCCTCATAGTTTAAAGAGAATCTCTTTCCTGGTGTCTGAGACTGGACTTGAACTTGGGTCTTCCTGCTCTAGGCGCAGTGCTTCATCCACTGTGCCACTGAGCTGTTCAATCCATAGAATCTATAGCTTTGTTCATTTTCCTGTCCAATTGGGACACCCCAGAATTGGCAACAGAAATCAAGTGATCTTATCTGAGGCCTCTGTTTTACTACGGATCAAATCACCTTTTAGGGTATTGATTAAAGCAGTTTTAAAAACCATCACCTTTTCATGTGATCAACATTTTCATGAATCATAAATCCATGTCCTGGTTTAATGCAGTTCTCTCTTCCTGTCTTTCCCTTCTCTGTCTCCTACTCTTAAAGTTTTAACAGTTACAAGTTACTAGTTATATTTGAGGAGGATTCATCTTGAGAGTCACATAAAAACGGGGGTGTGTTTTAAAAAGGGGGAGGATGACTGCACATCCCCTTGTACACAAATCTTTCAGTAGTTCCTTGGAATCCTGTGATGTGGTGTCAAATAGCATAGCATTCACTTAAGAATGGACTCTCTATCAACAAATAAACCAGCGAATAAACCAGACTGGAGTCAGCAAAATCTTATGCTACACTTTTAGATAAGGAAATGCAGAGTCTTTCATAAAGTTTAAATTTGCCATTTCCAGCGACTTGGAATTTGCAGTGAACTTGGATTGTTTCTCAATCACCCAGATGTCTTTGTGCTAGTTTAGGTTTGTTGGAACACATGAATTAGGGCAGGAGGACATAGCCAACAGCACAGAATAATGTATGGTAAACTCAGACTCTTTTCTTTCAATGTAAGCCTACAATTTCTGTTGCATGTTATACTGATATTTTCTTGTATTAAACATAATTTGATAGAATTGGTCACCAGGCTTTCTTAATCTTTGCATTGAGAATGAACTTCCACAAGTAGTTAAAAGAGAACTTCTTTGCTAAATAAGAAGGATAGAATATTTTCCATTCAAAATATTTCATTTAATAGAGTGATTCAGGTTACCTGAGATTAGGAATACATCGTTTTTGAAAAATATTAACCTATATGTCATCCTGCCTTACAGCTTACTAACGATGTTAACATTGACCATTCTGTCATGTCTAACTCTTTGTGATCCTGTCTTGGGGTTTTCTTGGCAAAGATACTGAAGTGGTTTGCCATTTCCTTACCCAGTTCATTTTACAGATGAGGAAACCAAGTCAAACAGGGTTAAGTGACCTGCCCAGAATCACAGAGCTAGTAAGGGTCTGAGGCCAGATTTGAACTCAGGAAGATGAATTTTTCTGATTTCCAGCTCAGTACTTTATCCACTGTACCACCTACCTGCCCTAAAAAGATATAGACAGGATAAATGGAAGGTGACCTCAGAGAGAAGTAACTAGCATAACCCTAAAGTAGTTGAGAAATGACCTTCCCTTAACGAAATTCCCCCAAATTCTCTCCTACTCTTCCAGCCCCAAGAGGAAGAGTACTCTTGGATACATTCCTGCATCCTCCACCATTTCCAGACCAATATTCTACTGGCATCACTCAGTTTCTCCTCTCATCTTACCAAGCTGGTGCTTTTAGACCAAATTCTTCTCAAACAGAAATATTCTTTTAACACTTTCCTGACATGTGGCCATCCAGTCTTTTCTTAAACAATTTCCATAAGTACCTTCCAGATAGCCCATTTCATTTTTCAGTGATTCTAATGATTAGGGCAAGTCAGGAGCTTTCTACTTTTGTTAGACAGTTCCAGAAGATATGTGGAATGTTGAAGGCTTCTATGCATTCAATATTTTGCATCCATGTGAGGAGCATCATGGCGGTGGATTCACAGTTAGAATCTGGGTTCAAATGCCACCTCTTTTATCTATTATCTATGTGACCATGGGTAAGTCAATTAACTTGATTTCTTTGACTATAAAATGAGGAGTTGGACTAGACCACCTCTATGGTCCCTTCTGTCTCTGTTGTGATCTCCTGTTGGGGATATCATTTGTGTCTCTAACTCCTCATCTGTTCCTTGTTTCAGCTTTGGCAATCTGAAGCATATCCTCACTCACAATCCTCCTTCCATAGGAAGGTTCCTCATGCTGCGAATTAATCATACAGGACCTGGCATGATTGATGCATTCCTCTATTAGGTTGCAAACTCCTTGAACACAACAAGTATGCAGAATATAATTGTACCCAGAGGAATCGATAAATTATCTTGTAGGTCCTCAGAAGCTTGCTGGCTATTCATCTTGTCTTGACAGTGTATCATGCCTTCTGTCTCTACTTAGGTTTTTTTAATTTAAAAAAATTTTTTTTTTAAAGTAGCTTTTGGCTGTTTGACAGGTTAGCTGTAACTGCAAATTAATGATAGATAGTAAGGTGACAAACTTACCTAATCATCCATCATGGAAATGCCAACCCTGGACTTTCTTTTTGCAAAAGCAGTGAATGCCCTGACTCTAGCAGTAGGTATTCCTACAACCATTTCCTCAGGAATATAGAGAAGCATGAATAGCTTACTGCTGGATATTTTCAAGTAGAGTTCTTAAGGTAAAGACTATAGAGCCCCAAGGGATCTGTGGATTGATGTTATAGGGAAGGGGAAGTTACCTGTGAACTTAGATGAAAAAATAATTCCAGCTTTATTTTCACTAACCTGTAACTGAAAATTAGCATTTCTTCTAATTATTTAAAAATATTGTGAGGCAGTGTCCATTGGCTTTACCAGATGTCCAAAGGGGTACATGTCACACAAAAAGGTGAAGAACTCCTGTTGAAGGGGATTCCTTTCCAGGAATGGTTTTGACTTGACCTGTGAAATTTCTTCTACATGAAAGATTCCATGGTTGATCCCCTAATATGGAAGTCAACCATGACATACAGCCACATAGAGAGTATAAAAATATATTTTGTAAAAGGACTGAACTTGCAGTGAAGTTTTCTGGGTGACCCTTTGAGTATTGCTATTTCACAGAAGTCAGTACTTGAAGGTGAATGAGGGGGAGCAGATAGAGTTTTGGCGTTGGTGTCAGGAACCCCTGCTTTCAGGTCCTGGTTTAGACATTTCTTCACTGAATGATCATGGACAATGGCCACTTCTGTGAAACTATGTCATAAATGGTCTGAGACCTGCGTTTGTGGTGGGATCCTTTCTCCTCACCTCCCACCTTACACACGCACATGCACACACACACACACACACACACACCCCACACACACACATACACACCCCACAGACTTCTGATGTAATGACATAATTATAGCATTTACCTTTTTTTCTTTCTAAATGCCAGATTTCATGACGGTGTATATTTTGTGGTTGGTGCCACTTTTCATCTCTTTTTTAAAGGTATACCCCTTCTCCCTAACACATCTACTCACTTCTGAGTGGATTGTCGATTTTGGAAGGCTTCTGCCAAATGACACCCATACCTAGCTTTGCCTGAGTGCACCAAAGTTCTGCTTGGCAATTGGATCTGAGCTCCCACTTTTTAGTTCACTGAAATCCTAGCAACTAGCCTAAGCTAGGCAGAATCACACCTCCCATCCTGCTAACTTTTGGGTGAGAAAGTTACAGTTATGTGGTTTGAGCTGGGGTGTCTATCTTTGTATAATTTGCTCAGCCCTGTTATAGAAGAAGGAAGCAAAACCTCCAGTAGCAATGGCAGCTCCTGGCAGCTCTCTGAACCATATTGCATTCTGGGATAAAGGAGTTGCTGCTGTCAGTTCTGAGGCCAGAGTCCTAGGCTTTATTGGAAAGTCCTTGGCAACTCAAAATGGCTCCATTTTGGGAGCCCTTGTTGGTAGTTAGCACTCTGAATGAAGAGAAAATTAAAAGAAAACTTGGATGTATATTTCCATTGGAGCAATATCCAACTTGCCCCCTCATTTTTTCTGGAAAAGATAAGTAAGTGAGCTCATATCCCAGGCAGCCAGGCAGAGTAGAAAGAGAGCTAGATTTGCAGTTAAAAGACCAGGTTTTAAATTTTGACCTTATTAGCTGTGCAGCCTTGGGAAAATAATTTTTTTCTAGCACTCAGTTTCCTCATCTGTAAAATGATGGAGTTTGATTAGATAAGGAATTCTTTCCTTTTTTTTTTTATCATGGGACCCTCTTGGCAGTCTGGAGAAGCCTATGCATCACTTCTCAGAGTCCTATTTTATAAATGCATGAAATAAAATAGACAGTTACAAAATCAAGTCGACTTGGGCACTATGCTAGGCACTGAGGATATAAAGTTCTCAAAGATTTCATAGTCTAATGGAAACCCATTACTTTGAAATATAGTTTACACACACACACACACACACACACACACACACATATATATATATATATATACGCACACACATATACGTATAGACATACATATGTACACACACATATTTAAAATTCGCAGACCCCAATTTAAAAACCCTTGAAATAAACGATTTATAAGGTCCTATCTCTGAAAATCATGTTCTTGAATTGTAAAGGTAGATTAGTAAAAAGACTTTTACACTTGGGTTGGAAGAGAGCTCATATAGAATGGTTTTGAATGTGTGCAGGCAATTGAAGCATCTCATCAAAGAAAATAGATATGGTCTCTGTTTGGATTGGTAGGGCTTGGTATTCCATTGTTTTGATACCCCTTGGGACCCTTGGCCAAAGTAAATTTCTCTGGTGACACTATTGTCCCAGCTCCTCCTCAGTAACAAAACCAAGTCCTGCTTTTTAATACTCATTTGGTTAATTGAGCCAATGGCTGGTTGGCTTGATCAATTACCAGAAGACTTGCCAACTTTTCTGTGTGTTGCCAGAGATGGCCTTATTTCATTCTCAGAATCAGTCTTGCTTTGTCATTTGCTGACCTCTTAGAAAAGCAAGCAATATGTCTTTTTTCTCTTACTCTGGTTCTTTTTTTCAAATGTGTGTATGATTACAAATATATTTGTGGAGAGGCATGAGAAACAAAGAGGCCCTTTGGTTGCACAGTGATATCAGACTTCCATGTTTCTGAGGCCTCTCTGTCCAAATGCTAGAAGTGCTATGTTGCTGAGAACAGATGGCCTTGGACATCCCCCCTCAACTACACGTTTATTCCATGCTCATTGAGCAGCTGAGAATTTTTAGGTCTATTCAAATCGAGGAAGTGCCAACTCTGCCCATTTGGACTAGAGTCAGGTTTGGATCCCAAGCCACACTGGAGCAGGCAGATATAACTGGCTTATCTAGCTGGTTGCTTCCCTTGTCCTGGGGTTGTATTTCAGGTCATATCCTGGCCCACAGTGAGAGGAGCTGATTTCACTCAAGTATACCACATGTCTCATGCTGCTGTTGAACAAGCATTGAGAGAAAATAATATAGGAAAACCCAAGAGGTGAATGGCTGGGTTTGGACTCTTAAGGACTTTGTTTTAAAGGGAGACTATGTCTCTGATCAAGGAGGATAGTCACACCATAAATATTTATTGACCCCTGTGTGCCTAGGACCTGGGAGAGGGGGAAAAGTAATAGATTGAAATGTAGGACCTGCCCTTGACAAACTCTAGCTTGGGAGACTAAATTAGCACCTAGAAAGCAATAGGCCCGGTCTCACAAATTGTCCCAACCTACCTTTCTAGGGGACAGTTAGGTGGTACACTGGATGGAATGTGAGACCTAGAGTCAGGAAGACTCATCTTCCTGAGTTCAAATCTGGTCTCCGACACTTCCTAGCTGGGTGACCCTGGGCAAGTCACTTAACCTATTTTACCTCTCAGTTTCCTCATCTAGAATGGCACTCCACTGTCTTTGCCAAGAAAACCCCAAATGGGGTTACGGAGAATCAGACATGACTGAAATAACTGTGAATTCTTCACACAGTCCCTAAACTTGTAGCCAACCTGGGACTCTCAGATCCCTCAACGTACATGACCGGCGCATTCCAACCTTCATACCTTTTCTCACCCCATTTCCCCTCTGAAATATTCTCTCTTTCACTTGTGACATATATTAATCCATTAACATCTAGCTTCATTCCTAGCCCATATTGATGTCTCCATCCCCTGAACATCTATAAAGCTAATTTGACTCTAAGTCAAATGATAATTTGTGGTATTGCCGGTCTGTTTCTTTTCTTTCTCTGAAATTCAATAAAAAATCGAAAACATCAAGGAAAGGGAACCTTCTCTCTTACATCCTTTTACAATTAATTCTAGGCTGGATTGGTGCCGTCCCCAGAGTAGGTGTGTAGGTAAGGATGAATAAGGACAAAGACCAAACCCATGTTTATCTCCCAAAATGGAGTAATCAGTTCAAGCTCCTCTTCATCTTCCCTTTTCTTAGGGTGAATTACAGTAGGATTTGCCAATAAAGGGATCTAACTTCCTCAAAGAAAGGTGCTTTATAAACCTCAGCTATTATCCTCCTTTCTCCACTTCCATTCCAGCAAATCTTTTAAAAGCTTAACAATTGCAGGGGCTTTTCCCACTAAGAGGTGGAGCCTTGTGAGGTTGATATGTTTTTTTGTGAACTGCAGTCACATCAAAGTAAACCTTTAAAATAATTTTTAAAGAAAAATATACGATAAAATATCAATATAGATAGAAATATATTTCTATATATAAAACAGGTTGTACTATATATAGTATATACACACATATGTATCTGTATGGACATAATATATAGTATATCTATAAATACATAGCATAAAATTTATAGTATTCATATAGCTATGTTGTTTATAGGTTATGGGGAATATTGTAATTATTGTTAGTTTTAAAAATTTAAATATTGTTAGTTAAGTCTCTTGAAAGACAATAAAAAGAGGAAGTATATTTTGTTGGCGAGCTCAGCAATGCTTCATCAGTAGAGAAAGCAATGCTTTCTTAAGACCTAGCTGACATTTGTTGTGTATCTGTATTAATCACACAGAACTGGAAAGGCGTGATCTGTTACAGGCACTACTTGACTACTTGAAATCTTCTTAAAGGTTGTAATCTATGGGGAATAAGGTGGAACTTGGGATTGGGCAGAATTATCTTGGAACTTTTTGAAAATTCCCTCAAGCTTAACCTCTCTGAAACAGAGCTCATTCACTACACACAATTTCAATTATTAAATATTCCTGGAGGTCAGAATACACGGTCAGCAAGACAGAGAACCTCCATGATGGTTATCAATGCTCTTAAAATTCAGAAATGAGATGAAAAGGCTGGTGGAGTTTGAAACAGATAAACAAAAACTTTTAGAGAGAGATGAAAATAGTTTCTCTCTCCCAAGAGTTTCTTGGATTGCAACAGTCCTTACTGGCCCCTAACGTGAAGCTTAAGAAATAAAGCCAATTTAGTTATAGGCTTATTGGTAGTGTTGGAAGATGGAGAGATCATCAGGAATCCTTGAGTGCTTGACAAGGAGACATTGTGGAAGCTCTGGACGAAGAAATACAAGGATCTGATTGTCGGATTAACCTCCAGAGAAAACTTGGGCAGTCTGATCTGGGAGATCTTGTTCAGACACGCACACACCCACACATACACACACACACATACACACAACCACACACACACACCCACATACCCACACACACTACAAAAACACTGGGAAAACTTTTCCTTTTAGAAAAAAGGTTTTTCTTTTTCTGTTCTGAAATCTACAAATACCTATCCTCCTGAAGATGAACATTGTCATGTACAAAGCAGAATAGAGAAAAGGGCTTTATGTGCAATTGAATCTCTCTGATGTTACTTTCAAAGCTGTCCTGCTTGTCTTTATTCCCTTCTAAACATTTTGTCCTCTGAATAACAAAAAAACTTAAAAAGATCCTCTTCTTTCTTTCTTCCTTCCTTCCTTCCTTCCTTCCTTTCTTTCTTTCTTTCTTTCTTTCTTTCTTTCTTTCTTTCTTTCTTTCTTTCTTTCTTTCTTTCTTTCTTTCTTTCTTTCTTTCTTTCTTTCTTTCTTTCTTTCTTTCTTCCTTCCTTCCTTTCTTTCTTTCTTTCTCTTTCTCTTTCTTTCTTTCTTTCTTTTCTCTTTCTTTTTTTTCTTTCTTTCTTTCTTTCTTTCTTTCTTTCTCTTCTTTCTTCTTTCTTTCTTTCTTTCTTTCTTTCTTTCTCTCTCTGTGTCTGTCTGTCTGTCTGTCTGTCTGTCTGTCTGTCTGTCTCTCTCTCTGTCTCCTCCCTCCTTCCCTCTCCTGTCCTTATTTTCTCTTTCCCTCCATTCATCCTTCCCTTCCTCCCTCCCTCTTTGTTTCTGTGTTTGTGTTTCCCTCCCTCTCTCTTTTTCTCCCTCCCTCCTTCCCAACCTCCTCTCTCAGCTATCTGTCTGTTTCTCCTTTCCTCTCTCTCTTTCTTTCTCTTTCCTATATCTCCATCTCACCCTTCCTCCCTCTCTCTCCTTTCCTTCCTCCTTCCCAATCTCCCCCTCTCTCTGTTTCTGTCTCTTTATCTCTGTCTGTCTCTCTGTCTCTGTGTCTCTGTCTCTATTTCCATCTCTGTCTCTTTCTGTCTGTCTGTCTCTCCCTCCTTCCCAGTTTCTCCTTCTCTCTGTTTCTCTGCCTCTGTCTGTCTCTGTCTCTTTTTATTCCTTCCTTTCTCTTTCCCAACCCTCCCCCCTTCTCTGTTTCTCTGATATTTTTTTTTTAACAAAGTAAGGACTTCGTATGGTGTAACCCTTTTGATGAGCATATATTATAAACATAAGAAGAAGCAGAGCATACAGGGCATGGTTTAATGGTGTGATTGGGATGCTGTTTATGTCTCCATATGTCTTTGAGGAGGCCCTAGTTTGAAGTTCTGGCAAAGGAATGTCTTGGCCCACTCCTCAGAAGGGAAAGGGTTCCAGGCTCAGTTTGCCTCCACCAGGTCCCTCCCTCCTCCAGAACCTCCTATGGAGAAATCCTGCAGTGCCCTGGGTCCCTCCCCTGTCCCAGAAATAATACAAAAAGCACATGTATGTGTCCGTCATCTGATTTTTATCTTCCCTGGATGATTAGTTGTTGAAGGTAGAGACTTTGGCCCCCTGACTCATGCTGGGTGGATACCTCAGAGGAGCAGGTCTGCCCATCCTAGGTAACCCAGGAACAGGAGGATCTGTTGTCATAATGGTAGAGAGACCAGCACAATCTCTTGTCTTTCTACTCAAGAGAGCCCTGCTGCTAGGGTCCACTGCTTTCAGGTCTGATCTTTGGGGGTGAGGGAATTCTGGTTTTCTGAGGAGGTGGAACAGGAGCTGGGCTAGCCAGAGGGAGGCCTGCATGTTGTACTCAGCCTCTGTGGAGGTTTCCCAGAGCCCTTTTGTCTTATACTTATATATACAAAGAGGCCTTAATAGAATGGAAAGTGTACTAGTTCTGGGTTCAAATCCTGACTGCCACCTAACTATGTGGGGGCAAGTTATCTCACCTTAGTGAGCCTCTGTTAGCTCATCTGAAACATGAGGCAATCCAATGAGATGCCCTCTCATGCTCCATCCAGCTACAATGAATTGATGGCTTATGATCCTAAGGTATACATGGAGACACTTAGGTGGCGCCGGGTTTGGGGTTAGAAAGCTGTCGTTCAGCCATTTTATTCATGTCTAACTCTCTGTGACTCTGTTTGGGGTTTTCTTGGCAAAGATATTGGGGTGGTTTTCCATTTCCTTCTCCAAATCGTTTTACAGATGAGCAAACTGAGGCAAGCAGGGTGAAATGACTTGTCCAGGGTCACATAGATGGGAAGGCCAGATTTGAACTCAGAAAGATGTGTTCCTGACTCCAGGCATAGTGCTCTATCCATTGCACTACCTAGCTGCCCTGGAATTAGGGAGATCTGAGTTCAAATGTAACCTCTAACACTTGCTAGCTGGGCAAATCACTTAACCTCTGTTTGCCTTAGTTACTCATCTATAAAATGGGGTTAACGGTAGCACCCACCTCCCAGGGTTGTTGTAAGGATGGAGTGAGATAGTATTTGGAAAGTATTTAGCAGAGTGCCTGGCACACAGTAGGTATTATGTAAGTTCTTATCATATGTGTATATACAAACACACACATGTGTATACATACATTTACATGCACACACATGCATATATGCAGATATATACACATGCATATGCATGCACACATGTGGCTAGATGGCACAGTGGATAGAGCGCTGCTCCTGGAGCCTAGAGTCAGGAAGTCCTCAGTTCAAATCTGGCCTCAGACACTTGCTAGCTGTGTGACCCTGGTCGTCACTTAAGCCTGTCTGCCTCAGTTTCCTCATCCATAAAATGTACTGGAGAGGGAAATGGCAAACCCCTCCCATATCTATGCCAAAAAACCCCCAAAATGGGGTCATGAAGAGTTGCACATGATTGAACAGCAGAAGCTACATATACGTGCATACTCATGCACACACACATATATATTGTATATATGTACATAATATTTGTATATATATATATTTATCCATCCATATTTATATGAATGAGGGATTTGAACTCCATCTCTTTCTTAGCTTAGTTAATATGATCCTATGATATTACAACAGATGACAGGGGGTTGATGTGGTAACCAGGTGGTAACCCTTGTTGATCCCTTTATGAAGCATGAACACCTCTCTCAAAGTGACTCCACCAGCTGGAAGGAACCTCCCCCAGGTCAAGAACTAGGTTTCTTCCCTGATGGCTGACTCTCTCTGAACTGGCACATTCTGCCACCCTTGGAACTCTTGAACTCCAACTTCTGTCCTTCTGGTTCTCTCCAGGCTTCTATATTTATAATAAAATATTTAAAGTCCCAAGGGGTATGACCAGTGTTAAGCCCATTCTGATACAAAGAACAGTATTCATATATCTATATGAAATATGTTATACAAACATTTTTATCTTGATTTACCATGTTCTGTACAGGAGTATGGTTCTCAAAGTTCTATCACCCGTGATATCATATCAGAATAATGACTAGCTCATCAGTCAACCCCTTGGGCTAATTTTGCTTCCTACTACCAGGACAGGAGTTCAATCAATTCCATTGAAAGAACCTGATTAGTGTTAACTTTGAGTTTCCAATTATACTCAGGAAGCCTCAAGAATGTTTCAAGGAAATGCTGACCTGGCTTAGCATTTACATTTTTAGAAATCTGTAGGGAACATGGCACAGATAGAATCTATGGAAAATGGCTCATTGGAAGAATCTCCTTTGGAATGGCAAACTTTTGTAATGTCTGGGACTTCTTGGTCTATGAAGGATGAGAGCTAGTCATCAAATATTCCTTTCTAAAGACAGAACAACTTAAGTTGATAAGCATTTATCAAGTACTTACTAATTGTCAGGAACTATGCTAAGTGCTGAGTGTATAAACACAAGTAAAAAAAAGACATTCCCTGTCTTTAGGCAGCTTCCATTCAAATGGGAGAAAATAACACATAAAAGGAATCTGAAAAGCAGAGTTTGAGGGGAAGGTATCACCATGGCAGAATGGTGGAGAAAGACATCTAGAGATTCAAGAATGAAATTCAGGGAAAAATGAAGGAGTAAAAATGACTGGCCTGGGCATTTTCCTAAAAAAATGGAAGTTCTGGGAAGAGCTAACCAATGAGAGGAGCAGATTGATCTTCCAGGGCAAGAAGGCTCCTAGGTGATGATGGGAAAAGGAGTCCAGAGGGTCAGAGCTGATCTTAGAAAAGAGTAAAGAAATGATAACAAGAAGGGAAAAAGTATCAGTCAAACAATAAAAATTTTTGTTGTTCAAAAAAAGCCTTTTCCATTTAGAAGACAGATGTGTTAGGCTTCGAAAGTCAGGGAAAATGTGAAATTAAAAGTGGTTAGGGAACAGTAATTTAGACCAAGGATGTTGTTAATATGTTAAAGAAAATGATAGAAAATCACAGCAGGGTGGGTTGAGGGGTTTGAGTTTTTGTGGTGGCTGTTTTGTTCTGGTTTTCATTGTTGCTGGCTTTGAATCCTTTGGGGAATAAGATAATAATAGTTCTAAAGTTGCTTCAGAATTATTTCTGTCATATTATTTTTGCCCCTTTCTACTTTTTGTTGGAATAGTCACCAACTTCTGATGAACTTATTGCAATGCATGCAGAATTGCTTTCTAAAAGAACACAGTTCAGAAAGGAAAGGTAGCAGTGTGACTTTGAATTGGCTGAATTCTGTCTTCTCTCTCATCAAAGTTGCTGGACAGCTGCCATGGTTAGGGCACTGTCCTAGGTACTATAGGAGGATATAAAGACAACTGAGAGTAATTACTGTACCAAACGAACTTAAAACCTAAACTGACTGTTCCTGTGGGGTCTTGAAAGCTGTGACCATTTCTCTCTCTGTCTCTCTTTCTGACTTCTGACCTTATAACTGCTCTTTTCAGAATTACTGGTGACCCTCTAATTGGCAAATGAAATGACCTTTTCTCAGCACTCATCCTTCTTGACTTCTCTGTAGCCTTTAACCCTGTTAGCCACATTCTCCTAAATACGCTTTCCTCTTTGCGTTCTTGTGGTCTTGCTCTGTTTTGGTGCTCCTCCCTGCCTGGCTGTTCTCTCCATTTACTTTACTGGATCACTATCCTTTGTTCACCACCTAACTATGGTTATATGCCAAGGCTCTGGCCTGGGACCTCTTCTCTCGAATCTTCACACTCTCTTTCTTGGTGACATCATCAGTTTTTTATGGCGTCAGTCATCATTTCTATGCAGATCATTTTCAGAACTGTGTCTGGTCTTGATCTTTCTCCGGAGGACCACTCCCACATCACCAATAACCTAGTGAAGTGGTGCACTAGATAGAGCAATGGATATGGAGTCATGAAGACCTGGGTTTAAATCTAGCCTTAGACTCTTACTAAGTATGTGGCCCTGGGCAAATCACATCTCTGCTATCTACCTCAGTTTCTTCAACTGTAAAGTGGGGATAATAATAGTATCTGCCTCCTAGGGTATTTATGAGGATTGAATAAGTTAATATCAATCAATAATATGATAAAGTGCTTAGCACAAGTTTTTGGCATATAGTAGGCACTTAATAAATTCTTGTTTTCTTCCTTCCTATCAGACGTTTCCTGTGGGATGTTCCATAGGCATCTCAGACCCAACATACCAAACAGAACACATTATCTTTCCTTCCAAACCCACCCCTCTTCCTAACTTTCCTCTATTAATTGAAGACACCACCATTTTTGTAGTTACCCAGGTTTACAGCCTTAGACATCCTTGGCACCTCACTCCATATATCCAGTTAGTTGCAGAATCTTATCGATTCTGTCTCTGAAACATCTCTCACACCCATGCCCTTTTCTCTATTCAAATTACCACCAGTTAGATCCCTAATCTCTTCTTACCTAGACTACTGCCCCAGGCTTCTAGTTGGTCTCCTTGCCTCAAGAATATCTCTCCAATTCATTCTTTACCCAGGCTGCCAAAGTAATATCACAGCAACACACAAGTACGATCAAGTATGATCATGCCCTTCTGAAGCTCTATTGAGTTCATATTTCCCCAGGACCAGATAGTTATCATTTAAAATCCTTCACAATATGAGTGTAGGCTACCTTTCCAGGCTTCTTACACGACTCCCCATTCATAACTCAGCAGTTCAGCCACACTGGCACGTTTACTGCTGCTCCCACAGAGGAGTCCCTTTTTCCATCTCCATGCCTACAACGCACTTCTTCCTTGCCTCTGCCTCTTGGATTCCCTAGCTTCCCTCAAAGCTCAACTCAAGTGCTGGCTCCTACATACCTTTTACGATTCTCTCGCTCCATCTGCTAGTGCACTCTTCCACCCAATTACTTTGTATTTTCTTTGATTTGTTTTTTGTATTTTCTTATATGTACCTTGCTGTTTCTCTTTAATAGACTGTAAACTTTCTGAGGGCAAGAACAACTTGCTTATCTATTTATTTTTGTTTTTATATCCTCAGTCCCTAGTGTAACACCTGACTTTCAGTAGTTACATAAGAAATGCTCATCATTGATTCGTATTTGGGTCTTTCATTTGTCCAAATCCATAGCTCCCAAGCCCCCATTCTATAAAAATGTGGAAACAGACACATATATTCAGAACACCATTGAATTAAATTGATTATAGGGTGAATAGGAAAGAGTTCAGTGAAGTATTCATCATTCCTGGAACCTGTCTCTAGATGGCCTTCTTCCAACCATGTGCCAGCCCAGGCTCCCAGTGAACCACTCCGAGCGCGTAACATAAAGGGTGGGTAGGAGACATAGTCCCTGATAACCCTTGGCCTCATCAGGAGCCTTGCAGTGGTATGGAGTTAGTCTCTTGGGGTTTCTTTTCCAGGATCCTCACCTTGGCTTGGGGGTCCTCATGGGATGATATGATTCTGTTCCATGAATTTTATATAACCCTTTCATTTATGCACTCCTATATCTCTGGGTCTGTCGTCACCCAGCTGTCTCATTGTTGTATGTCAGCAGAACGTCTCCTATTACACTCTGTCCTTTTTTTAAGGCAGCTAGGAGCTCTGGGTCAAGAGTCAGGAGGACTTACCTTTCTGAATTCAAATCTGACTTTGGACATTTATTAGCTATGTGATCCTGGGCCAGTCACTTAAGCCTGTTTGCCTTAGTTTCATTGTTTGTAAAATGAGATGGAGAGGGAAATGGCAAACCACTTTAGTACCTTTACCAAGAAAACCCCAAATAGGGTCATGAAGAGTCAGACATGGCTGAACAACAGTAAACACTTTGCAAAGTATTAAATTGCATATTAATGTTAGTAAAGATGATAAGGAGCCCAGCTGGCTCTTTGGAATCACTGCTTCTCTATCTAGATACTCACCAGCCATCTCTTTAATGATCTATTTTAGAATTTTCCCAGAAATTGAAATAAATTGAAATACTCAATCAAAAACTAGATTAATCAATCAATAAGTATTTATTAAGTACCTACTATGTGCCAACCACTGTGCCAGGCCGTGAAGATAAGAAAAGATAAGAAAATGAAGTCTAATATAAGGAGCTTATATTAGGAGAAAAATAACATATACTTCCATAGTACCTGTGTATTACAGTATGTAATATGATATATATGTATATAACATATGTAAAATACAGGAATTTATGAAGGGAGAGGCATTGCCATGTTGGAGGGCAGAGGGATAAGGAAAAACTTCATACAGAAGGTGAAATTTCAACTAAACTTTGAGGATTCTGAGGCAAAGATCAGGAGGTATTGTGTTCCAGGCATGGGGGACGACAGCCTTTGTAAAGAGAGAGACAAATGTTGTTTGTATTTAATCCTAGAGATAAAAGGGAACCAGTGGACTTTTCTGAACAGGCCTATGTCTAGGATGTTATTGAAGATATTTTTGCTTTGTTAGGTGGGAATTTGGCCCAGATTAACAGTAAAGTCCCTTCCAACCTAGAAAGTCCACAGATGATATTGTAGATACCAACTGCCTGTATAAAAGGCATGTGGAAAAGAGTTCACTTTTTTTCTTTAAATTTTTAAAAATTGTATTCTGAACTCAACAAACATCAAATAAAACAAGCATTTCCAATTAAATAGGAAGGAGAAGACTCACTATGAAGCTGCAAATCCCCATTAATGCATAGCTTACTCTTCTTTTAAAGTATGAAATAAATTTGACAGGTACCTTTTAAAGTTGTCCTGCCTGTCTGGTCTTCCTTCTGGCCTCACTAATGTTCTCTTTTCTCCCCTTTAAAAGGACACTTCAACGATCCTCTTTTTCTGAACAGCTCACTTTGGTCTGGGATGTTTCTTACTTTAAAAAAAGCATCTCAATCAATAACCCATCAACTAGCAAGGGAGGATCTTTCTGGGCAAGTTCTATGGATTTTACAGTTGAATGTCAATCTTCCCTAGGAGACTGTGAGCTCCTTTTGGTCAAGGATTGTCTCTGCTTCTTTTGTATCTGCAACATACACATGCACACAACACACTATACATATATGTATGTATATATGTATAGTGTGTGTATGTATTATATATAGTGTATGTATGTATATATGCACATAATGTATGTAGGCATGTGTATATGCATTTACATGCATGTGTGTGATACATACGTATATAGGTATATGTATATACACATAGATGTATGTGTACATGCATCTATGTGTATCTGCTAAGTAAATTTTTTCTGGGACTATAACAGTTTACATCATACCGATGAACTCCATTTTCAGGCCCCTTGTGTCTCTTGGGTCCTGGAAAGGGCCTGACTGATAATATTGAAAGTCCCAGAGTATTGCTAGCCACCATTTGGAAGCTGGAGGGGATGTGTTTACCTTAGCTATTACTCTGGCTCAAGGTGCTTTAATCAACATTCTCTCATTTGGATTTAAGCAATTGAAGTCTACACCTAAATGACTGATGATCTTGCGAGTGATGCTTAGATGGCATTTTTGTAGGACAGATAGTTGGTCATCAAAGTTTTTCTGATTTCTGGCACTCATCATGGTTCTCCCTTCTTCTGTATCCCCATTAGAGATTTTCATAAGTTCCTTTGATAAAACTGCCCTTTTGGGGGTTTAAGATAAATTCAATGTTTACTAAGAACTTACTGTGTGCAGAGGACTGCACTGTCATAAGAGGGAGATAGGGGTGTAGATAAGAACCAGTTTTTGAGCTTGGGGTGTTCACCATCTAATAGGGAGAGACATCTTTTGATCTGAGCATGAGTATCATAAAACTTGGGGTCTGGTCTTAGCTTGGCCACTAACTTGCCTGCTGTCCCAAACTAATTCATTTATGTTGTACAGATTCTGAATTCTATTCTATGTGTATGTGTTGTCAGTAGAATGTCAGCCAGTTAGCCAACAAACTTTAATTAAGCATGTAGTAAGAAGCCACTGTACAAATAATTACTAAAATAAGTAAATTCCTTGAGGACTGAAATCTCCAATGCCTAGCCGCTAACCCATTGGAAAAGCTTAGTAGATTTTTGTTTGTTCGTTGGATTGCATGATTGAACTTACCTGTGTGACCCTGGAAAAGTCATTTGAACCCATCAGACTTAGTGTCCTCATCTATTAAAGAGGGATTTGACTTTGGAAATCTCTAACCATTTTTCTAGGTATAAAATTCTATGTTTTAAATAATGTGTTTTAGTGGGTAGAATGGTAGACTTGGAGACCTGAGGACTGGCTTCAAACTCTGACATATACCAGCTGTGCAGCCCTAGGCAAGTCCGTTGCCTTCTCTGAGTTTCAATTTCTTCATCTATAAAATGAGAGAACTGGATTAGATGGTCTCTGAGGTCCCTTGGCCCTTCAAAACTATGATAGATGTGATATGTTCCCACAGAATTGTTTCCTCAGGATATCTGGTGCCCCTGGAGTTTTTCTGTTTTCTTGTTTTGCATGATTTTCCTCTTCTTTACTCCTTCCCTTCATTATATGTGTAAAATCTTTCTATCCCAAATGCTCACATGTTTGTGTGTGTGTGTGTGTGTGTGTGTGTGTGTATGTGTGTATGATACTAAAAGTTTTGGCCTTCATGTTTTACTTTCTGGTTCAAGGTCATTTCCTTTGGTTTTCTTTGGAACTGTGATTTCTGTTGTGTCTGGAGTGAAGGTTAAAAGGAAGGAGGTGGTTATGAGGACACTGAATCAGATGAAGTATTTATGAGTCTGTAGCAGTACTCCTGAAATCAAGCAGAGCCTTGGGAGTTGCAACTGGATGCTGCAAAGAGACAAATTTAGACTTGATGTCAGGAAAGAGATTTCTTAGCAAGTACAATTGTCACTAAGTGGATGGGGCTGCCTTCATTGGGGGTGGGCTGGTCCACACGGCAGGTCTTCAAGGAGAGGTTGGATGCCCACTTGTTGGACATGTTTTAAAGAGGAATTCCTTTGAGACCTGGGTTGGATTATGCCAAATGTTCGTTCCAGTTCTGAAATTCTGTGAGTTGTTAACTTAATTTCCAGCACCCATCTGCCTGAACTGCCTTGAAAATCTCTCATCCCTACCCCCTTGGAATTTTTTAAATTTTGTTTTTCTTTAGCTACCCCATCTGGGATGTGTACAGAAAAGAATGAACACAACACATTTCCCCTTAAAATAATTTTCTCTTGTAGTCATTGATTTCAAGATGTTATTTTTTTTTTATCATTTTGGTTTGAGTGGTCTGATCTCCTCTCCTTTTAAAAGCAACTGGGCATGGTGGGGGTAGAAAGATTATTAAGCACCTACAATGTGCCAGGCATACATACTAAGTGCTGAGGCTACAAAAAGAAACAACAGATTGTTGAGGGACTTGAGTTTTCTGGATAACCAAATATTTCCCATTTTAGGTCATCCTAGAGGTGGCAAGAGTTAGGATGCCAAAAATAAAGCATTTTGCATATTTATTTCATAGTGAAAACATGAAAGAAGAACGTCATTTGAAGGGAGTGAAAAATCCAAAGGTGAAATTAACATGAAGAATTATGGTTCAGTGATTGGATGACCCCCATTTTTATTCCTATTACAATGCACAAATGAACCTTACCTATCCCTCTCCCATATATTCATCTAGAGAATATCTGTGTTTCATAGAAAAAGCTTATTAAAGACCCTAGGCAACAAAATATTGCACTGTATAAGTGCACTGTATTGAGTAGAGGGAGGAAATATCATAGAAATAGTATGTATGAGTTTCCAAAAGCATTTGATAATTTCTCCTTTTGAATCAGATAGAAAAATCTAGTCTGGGTGGAGGTATAATGAGGAAGAGCCAAAGCTACATTAAAAAAAAAAACAGTTTGAGAGTTTGTTAATGGATTAATGTGGTGTCCTCTTTCTTTAGTAGTCACCATATTGTTCAGCAATTTTATCGATGATGTGAATGAAGGCTTACATGTCAAATTGGTGGATAACACCGAGCTGGGAGGCATAGCCAATATGTTGATGGCAGATTTAGGATCCGAGGAAAAACAAATGACTGTAGCATCATCTTCCCTTCTGGGCTCCATATTTTTAAAGGAACATTGATCAAGTGACATATTTAGAGAAAGGCAATCAGAATGGGAAGAGGACTTGAAATCACACCATAAGAGGTGAATAGAAAAGCTAGGAAATTTTATCTAAAGAAGACTTAAAGAAGTCACAATAACAATCTGCAGATATTTTTAAGGATTATCTTATGAAGAGAGTATTGAGAATAGAAAGAACATTGGGTTTATAGTCAGGGACCTAGTTTAAGATGCCTTGCCTTGGATCCTTATTACTTGTGTGACCTTGGGCAAGTCACTTAACATCTCTAGGCTTTAGTTTCTTCATCTGTAAAGCGAGAGGATTAGATTCAATGGATCTTATTTTCATAAGAATATTCAACTTAGTCTAAGTAACTGTAGAGGTGAGAATACCAATGGTAGAAGGTACAGGGAATACAATTTCAGTTCATTCCAAGCAAGAACTTTCTAACAATTAAGACTGTCCAATAAAATGGGTTTCCTTATGAAGTAGTAAGTTCTCTACAATTGGAAGTATGTAAAAATGTCTTGACAAATATATCAAGAGTGTTGGAGAAAACATTCTTGAGCTGAGTAGGATTCCAAAGTTGTCAAGCTGAAGAGTACCATAGTAGAGATGGTTGTCTTTTTATCATCGCGATTTTTGTGCATCTGGATTGTGTGTGGTTCCGTATTCTCTGCATATGTGTATATATCTATATCTATCTGTGTATCTATCTATCTATCTATCTATCTATCTACTTGTATATATCATATGAACTTTCCTGGACTCTATCTCTTTATCTCACAAAATGAAGTTTCATTTTGTAAGTGGCTCCCCCTTGCCGATCTTTCCAGGGTGGTATCAAAACCAAACTGTGTGATTGTAATCTTTTTTTGGTAAGTACTTAATAAATATTTATTGACTGATTAATTGATTGATTTCAATTCTAGTACTCTTTCTCTTGGGCCCCACTATCTTTTGGGGACATTTCAATTCTATTTTTTAAAAATTTAATGAATTAATTTGTTTTTAGTTTTCAACAATCACTTCCACAAGTCTTAAATTTTCTTCCTCCCTCCCTGAGATGGTATGCATTCTTATATGGGCTCGACACATATGTTCTTATTAAACACATTTTCACATTAGTCATGTTGCATAGAAGGACTAAAATGAATAGGAGAAACCATGAGAAAAAACAAAACATAACATAACACAAGAGAAAATATTATTCTTTATTCTGCTTTCCAGTTCCATAGTTCTTTCTCTGAATGTGGATGGCATTTTGCCTCGAGTCCTTTGAGAATGTTTTAGGTCCTTGCATTGCTGTGAAGGGCTAAGTCTGACAGCAAAAGTCCTCACACACTGTGGCTGTTACTCCTGGTTCTGCTCTTTTCACTCAACATCAGTTCATATAATTCCAGGTTTTTCTGAAGTCTGACTGTCATTTCTTATAGCACAATAATCTTCCATTGCATTCACATATGAGAACTTGTTGAGCCACTCCCCAATTGATAGGCATTCCCTCAATTTCCAGTTCTTGGCCACCACAAAAAGAGCTGCTATAAATATTTTTGTACATGTGGGACTTTTTCCAATTTTTATGATCTTTTTGGGATACAGCCCTAGAAGCGATATTGCTGGATCAAAGGGTATGCATATTTCTGTAGCCCTTTGGGCATAGTTCCAAATTACTCTCCAGAATGGTTGGATCAGCTCACAGCTCCACCAACAAGGAATTAGTGTTCCAACTCTTCCACATCTTCTCCAACATTTATCATCTTTCTGTTTTGTCATGTTAGCCATTCTGATAGGTGTGATGTGTTACCTCAGAGCTGTTTTGATTTGCATCTCACTAATGTGATTATAATCTTACCAGAATTTGACTCTTATACTTGAAATAGGTTAAAAAAGATCTCAGTGACAAACATCTTTAGTGGCTGACAAAATTGTTACTAGTTCTTCTTAATTAACATCAGCTGTGTAGTTCCTGAGAGCTTAGTACTGTTCAGGAGCAGCCCTAAGCATGAGCAAGGGAAAGAAATGAAAGTATGATATTATATCTTGTATTAAATAATATTCATGCCTGTAATTTGGTCAATAGGAGATTATGCTCAGGCTAATTGTAAATCTCTGTAAACTATGTACCACCACTGTTCTTTGGGGAAAGGGCTTGTGGAACATACATTATTTCAAGGTGCCCAACTTAACTAAAGGCATGTGTTGATGCAATTACCTTCAGGAGTCCACCTACTGTGTTTTGTCAATATCAATTGACTTTTCAGAAGTTGTTGTGGAGCAAATGTCCATAGATGCAAATGCAAAATAGCTGAAATAGTGTCATTGAGCTAAAAATACCCTGGGTCCACAACCTAATTTTTTTTTTTAATCTGGTCCAGTTTAGTTTCCTGCAGTGATGTAATGCATTTACCATTTGAGTGACAAGGATGTGTCCCAGTATGAGATTTGCAAGGTGTAATGGTAAAACACCATAGAACATCATACTGGGCTCAGACTCAAAGTACTTTGGTTTGTAAAATTTTTATTTTGAGTTCTAAGGTCTCTCTCTCCCTTCACCCCTCTCCCAGTCATTGAGAAGACAAGAAATACAATGTCTGTTATACATATGGCATCTCGCAAAACCTATTTCTACATTAGCCGTGTCCTGAGAAATAAAAGCAAGAAAAATAAAGACAGAGAAAATTATGCTTCAATTTACAGTTCTCTCCCTGGATTTGGAGAGCATTTTTTGTCAAGACCTTGGGAATTGTGGATCTCTGTATGGATCAGAGTTCTTTCACAGAGACCTTTCACAGCTGATTATCTCTGAAATACATTGCAAACCTTAAAGGGTTATATAAGGAAAGAAGGAAGGCAGGAAGGCAGGCAGGAAGGAAGGAAGGAAGGAAGGAAGGAAGGAAGGAAGGAAGGAAGGAAACCATTATTTGTTGTGTGCCAGGCACCTTACAAATATCTCTTTTGAGCCTTGTAACAACCCAAAGAAGTTTCATTATTCCCATTTTACATTTGAGGATACTGAGGAAGGCAGAGATTAAATGACTTGCCCAGGGTCATATAGCTGCTAAGAATCTGAGGCCAGATTTGAACTCATCTTTCAGACTTTAGGCCCAGGATCCTATCCACTGCATGTCCTCGCTGCCTATCAGCTATTATCATGAGTATTCTTTTCTCATTTTGAAAATGGCGGGGGGGAACAGCATACATTTGCCAGTCCTTTATAGTACCCAAGCACTTTTCACATGCTGTTTTGGTTGGCCCTCACAGTGACCCCATGTTGTCAGTGTCACTGATCTGTCCCGATGGAGGGAGTTTCCTAACCTGAAAGTCTTTGATTATCAATACAATAGGAGGATTAGTTCCTGTTCCTGTACTCATTTTGCAGAATAGAAAACTGAGAATGATACAGGTTAAGTTAATGCTGAGACCTAGGCCCTAGGATAATAAGGTCTAGAGCCAAAGGGGGCTGAAGAAATTGTTCAGTACAGCTGTCTTCTGTTACAAATGAGTGAACCGCAAAGGTGATGTTGTTGGCCAAATGCTACACAGCAATCCTAAATAACGGGAGCGCCCCCATCGAAGTCCTTGTTTTTCATTCTCAATCTGGGGTTCTTTACATTTCAAATTCCTAGGCTAGGGTTATTTCATAGGAACTTAACATGTTTATTGATGACTGACTTTTTATCAGTGGCATTCATGACTGGTCATAATTGCACTGTACATCAAAGGGTGGGGTACGAGAATCAAATGATATGATGTGTTTAAAATCCTTTGTAAAAGTGAAAGATTGTTCTGGAGAAGAAAATGGCAAACTACTCCAGTATCTTTGCCAAGAAAACCCCAAATGGGGTCACAAAGAGTCAGGCACAAATGAAACAACTGAAAGACAAAGTCCCTCCTGGGCAGCTAGGTGGTGTAGTGGATACAGCCCTGGGGCTGACGTCAGGAAGGCATAACTTCCTGGGTTCAAATCTGGCCTCAGACACTCACTGGCTGTGTGACTCAGGGCAAGTCACTTAACCTTGTTTACTTCAGTTTCCTCATCTGTAAAATGAGCTGGAGAAGGAAATGGCAAACCACATCAGTATCCTTGCCAAGAAAGCCCCAAATGAGGTCAGAAAGAGTTGGACATGGGTGAAATGACTAAACAAGAATCTCAGTATCATCACCTTCAATACTGATGCTTATTATTTGAAGGGACAACTTTTATACTTTGGTGCTATGATCTCAGTGATTGGATAGTAAATAATAATAGTACTTAGCATTATATAGTGCATTAAGATTGGCCAAGCACTTTAGTATCTAGGTATAGTCTCTTTTTTTATCCTAATAATCATCTAGAAAGGTCAGTGCAATTATTATCCCCATTCCTTTCCCCAGAAGGAAACTGAGGCAGGCAGAAATTAAATGACTTGACCAGGATCACACAGCTTGTAAGTATGTGGGGCTGGATTGAACTTGCATCTTCCTGACTCTGGATGTAATCTTTTATCCATTCCATTCACCTTGTATGATTCGTGTTCATACCTTCTCACAGATACCCCCAGAGGAGTCTACTCAGCGTGCTGGGGCAGAATTTTCCTCTAAATATTTTGACTATATGAAGATCAGTGAAATACATGGACTGTCCCATTAATTATTCCTTGTTCTTACTACATGATTGGTTGACCTAGTACAAACCAGAAACATGAGCTTGTACTCAAAGGATCAAAAACTTTCAATTAGAACTTGAAGGGACCTTGGACTTCACTGGGTCTGACCTCTTTATTTTGCAGATGTGGAAACTGAGGCACAGGGAGGTTCTTATCCTTTACTTAAATGAAAACTTAATCTGAAATAAACAAGAAAACTAAAGAGTATGATGGATTGTTGCTTTTTCAACTAGGTCAGTACTTGAAATCTCTTCCTGTTTAGGAAATCCAAATGAATGAATTGTATTAACACTATATTTGGCATAATAGCCTTTTGCAAATGCGCTGCTTTGCCGAATTATTTACATTCATGGTGATAAGATGACTATATTTGGAAGAGGAGATTAGAAAGTCAATTTTTAGGCTTCTAGGAAATGCTTTTCATTTTGAAATTGTGTTTCTTATGAAGTAATTCAAACTGAAAATTGTTCAATATGAATAGTAATAGAAACTCTCGGCATCCTTACTTGGCTAAAACTGATTCCTCACACTGGGCTTCCTTCTTCTGATCCACACCCCAAGGAATTCAGCAGGACTTGGTGGATTCATGAATGTAAAACACCACAGGCAGAACAGATGATTAAATAGACCAACTGTATAGTCTGCAAGCCTGGTATGAAACAACTTTCCTTTCGATTCTCTTAGCATCTGTTTTTCAAGGCTTGTTCTATGCTCTAGTCAGGAATCTGTGTGGAGGGTGAAAGTGGTCTCCATACCCAGATAGCCTGAACCCATGTAGCCTGAACTACAGCAAGAGAACACTTAAAAGCATGCTTGAGAACTGGTTGTGGCTAGGGTCTTCAGTTTCCATCTCCCAAAATGAGAGAGCCCAGTAAGGAATTACGTTATTCATCAGAAAATGTTGACAGCTAGTTCTTTTGGTTTTACTCTAGTCATAGAATACAAATCTACACCTGCTTAATCACAGAAAATGAATAGCATCCTTAATTCCTTCCTTCTTTTTCCTTCCTTCCTTCCTTCTCCTTCCTTCCTTCCTTCCTTCCTTCCTTCCTTCCTTCCTTCCTTCCTTCCTTCCTTCCTTCCTTCCTTCCTTCCTTCCTTCCTTCTCCTTCCTTCCTTCCTTCCTTCCTTCCTTCCTTCCTTTTCCTTCCTTCCTTCCTTCCTTCCTTCCTTCCTTCCTTCCTTCCTTCCTTCCTTCCTTCCTTCCTTCCTTCCTTCCTTCCTTCCTTCCTTCTTTCCTTTTCCTTTCCTTCCTTCCTTCCTTCCTTCCTTCCTTCCTTCCTTCCTTCCTTCCTTCCTTCCTTCCTTTTCCTTCCTTCCTTCCTTCCTTGCTTCCTTCCTTGCTTCCTTCCTTTTCCTTCCTTCCTTCCTTCCTTCCTTCCTTCCTTCCTTCCTTCCTTCCTTCCTTCCTTCCTTCCTTCCTTCCTTCTCTTCCTCCTCCTTTTCCTCTTAGGTGTGTGTGTGAGTGTGTGTGTGTGTATGTGCGTTACTATTCTATCCATACTTCTATTTATTAGATCTTTCTCTGGATGCAAGTAGTGTCTTCCTTCACATGTCCTTTGTAGCTAATTTGGGTATTTATAATAGTCAAAATGACTTAGGCACTAGGAGCTGCTCTTAAAGCAATATTATTATTACTGTGTACAATAATATGAAAAAAGCTATCAAAATATTTGACAAGTTCGTGGACTCCCCTGAAACTAACCATGGAGTGACTTCCAATGTCTGGATCCTTCCACCCCTCCCCCAGGTTAAGGGGGTAGATTTCCTATCATCTTTTCTCCTGACCTTTCCTCCTCTACACTTAAAAAAACGTGACAACACATGAGTGGTCTTCCCTAGCTCTTAGAGCATGACATTGTACCTCATTGCTGCTTTCTGAAAACAACACACTGTGCTCTCCCCTCCACTACCCCCCATCTCCAGTTGTGTGAGATGCAGAGCTATGATAACAGACTCACCTGGTGCAGAAGGAAGCAAGACGGAAGCTGTAGCAGCAAGATCACTAGCTGTTCAGACCTAAAAAGGTTATGAGCCTTTAGGTATGGTTAGCAAATAAGTAAGATGTAAGACAGGGCAGCTGAGTGTTGCAGTGGATCAAGCACTGGGCCTGGAGCCAAGAAGGTTCATCTTTGTGAGTTCAAATCTGACCTCAGATACTTAATAGCTGTGTGACCCTGGGCAAGTCACTTAACCCCTTTTGTCTCAGTTTCATCATCTGTAAAATGAATTGGAGAAGGAAATGGTATCTTGGCCAGGAAAACCCCAGATGGGGCCATGAAGAGTTGAACATGACTGAAAAATATCTGAATAACCACAACAAGACATAGCACAGTGAATCCAGCCATCAAGGCAGGATGAGTGCTGGATAGAATGCATGAAAGATAGTCTTTCCAGAGGGTCTCTATGCTAGAAGAGAACAGGAATAGATTAAGATGAGGGATGTGCTGTAAGTGTTTAGCAATCAGCTCTATAAAAAATTATATTCAAGATGCCCTTTTAAATTAGTCTGCTCCCACCATTTTTCTATTCCTTTCTTAAGTCTGGAAAATCAATCAAATAATAAATCTATAAGGACCTATAAAAATTGTGAACCTATTGCTGAATAAGAGCTTGTAATCTCTAGTCAAGAAGAAATCACTGGGGAGATAGCAAGAGGGAAAAACAAGAAAATGAGAAGAGAGAGAAATAGAAGAGACAAAATAAAATACTTGATGATAAGGAATATGTTTATTCACATGGAAAATGAATGGATTTTCAGAAAAGATTGTGGGATGTTGAGGGTAGGTGGTATGAGAGCAACCCAGAATGAGGAGAATAAGGATTTGATTTGGAATCAAGGGCCCTGCATTCAAATATTGGCTCTGCCATTTTCTAATTGCGTGACTTTGGGAAAAGTCATTTGAGCTCTCTGGGCCTCAATTTCCTCATCTGTGAAAGGAGAGAGTTGAACTAAATGACATCTAAGGCCTCCTTATACCTCCGAAGTTATAATTCTATAATCTGAGGATTATCTGGAGAGAATGAAGCAATAGATATGAAAGACAGCAGAACTAAAGTTGTAAGTTATGGTAAAATAGAAAAATTATTTTTTTCATTTTTAGGGGCAATGACATTTTTTCCTTTTTAAAAAATTATTTAATTTTTAATGTATGGAATAAAACAAGATGTTCCATGGCATAATATGATGAAAAAAGATGGTTGGACATGAAACTACAAATTTATCATGTACAACTTGTTATTCCTTTTAAATATATAATAAGGTTTTCATGTAGATTTCTTCATTTTTTTCCTTTTTTCTTCCCTCATTTTTTAAAAAACGATGTGAGGACATTGAAAAATCTACAGGATCTCTTTCTAATGAAGCAGTTGCAAATGACAAGAAATGAATACACCTGATTATAAGTGATGACTTATTACTGAACATTAAGCAGCTAGACCTGCAATTATTTTCGCTATTATGAATAGGCATTTATAATGTGGCATAGACTATGAAGGATAGGATTTGCATATGTGACTAATAACTGGAGGATAATGGAGCCTGAGCCTGTTGGCTCATGGGGGTGGGGGCTCAGTGATGAGTATGGTGATGTAAGCATGATTCTTATTCATGTGACCATAACCGTAGGACACTAAATACAATCATAAGGGCATAATGTGTGAGTGCTGTGTTGAGAGTAAGTATGAAAGACAGTCTTGCTGTGGTGTCTCTATGACAAGAGAGATTAGAAATAGACTAAAATCGGGGATGTGCTGGTGAGTGTTTAATAATTAGTTCTCTGGGGAAAAAATGCATGATACCCTTTTAAATGTAATCTGACTCCCCTCCCCACCATTTTTCTATCACTTTATTACATTTAGACAGTCAACCAAACAATAAATCAAGCCCTGATGTATTTAGCCTTTGCCCATTTCTGAAGAGTAAAGAACCACTTGGCTCTCCAGAACTAGTAGGAGCTGACTCCACCACACTTCTGCTGGCATTAGCTTTGAGGATTTTTTGGAAATTATACCTGTAGTATAGACTTTTTGTGTCAACCAGGAAAAGGATTGCAGGAGGCCCTCGGTGAAGGGAAACAGACACAAACCACCTTCTCCTTCTCTGTGTATGGTGGGGATGGGATTTGTGCAGAAATCCTAAGCCAGCAGATGAATTGCTACTTACAAATGCATTGCATTCTTTACTTTATAACAATAACAACAGTGCCGAATTGTAATTTAAAGCTTTAATAGCTTAAGATTTCCCTAAGACTTTTGGGACACCTTATATATAATGCTTTTTTAAAAAAAGTTTCATGTATTTTTAGCATTCATTTAAAAAATTATTTCCAGAATCTGTCCTTGTACCCACTTCCCCACTACTCATTAAGAAGCAAACTATATATCAATAATACATGTGAAGTCATGCAAAATGTATTCCCACATTAGCCATGTTGCAAAAAAAGCAAGAAATACAAGGTAAAAAAAATGTTTCAATCTGCTCAGAGTTCACCAGTTCTCTTTCATGAGGTAAAATTTTTTTTTTTTATCATGAGTCCTTTGGGATTGTCTTGCATCATTTTCTTAATCAGAGTATTTTAAATCTTTCAAAATTGCTCATCGTTACAATATTGCTGTCACTATGTACAATGTTATCCTGGTTGTGCCACATAACTTTACATCAGTTCATATAAGTCTTCTCAGATTTGTCTGAAAGCATTCTGCTCATCATTTCTTATATCATAAGAATCATATAGCACAACTTGTTCAACCATTCCCCAATTGATGGGTAGCCTCTCAATTTCCATTTTTTTTTTTGCTACCACTAAAAGGGCTGCTAGAAATATGTTTGTACAAAAACATAGGTCCTTTTCCCTTTTCTTGGATCCCTTTGGGATAGAGAACTAGTAGTGGTATTACTGGGTCAAACGGTATGTATAGTTCTATAGCCCTTTGGACATAGTTTCAGATTATTCTCCAGAGTGACTGGATCAGTTCACAACTCCACCAACAGTATACTAACATACCTATTTTTTTGTATACTCTCCAGCATTTGTCTTTTTTCTTTTCTGTCATGTTAGCTAATCTGATATGTGTGAGATGATACTTCAGAATTCTTTTAATTTGTGTTTCTCTAATCAGTAGTGATTTAGAGCATTTATTCTATTGATAGCATTGATTCCTTCTTCTGAAAACTACCTGCTCATAACCTTCGACCATTCATCAATTGGGGAATGGCTTTTTATATTGTGTTTCCATCCATCAATCAATAAAGATTTATTAAGTGACTGTTATGTGCCAGGCACTATGCTAAGTGCTAGGGATACAAAAAAGAGGCAGCAATTGCCTTCAAGGAGTTTACAGTCTCTCTCTGTCTCTCCCCATGTGTACTCTGTAAGTATACACACACACACACAGATAGATAGGCTTATAAAACATGATGAATAGATAGATAGCTACATAGATCCTTACAGCAACCCTATGAGACAGGTCCTCTTATTATTCCTGTTTTACAGATGAAGAAATGGGTCAAGAGAGGTTAAATGACTTGCCTAGAGTCATATAACTAGAGAGTTTCTGAGGCAAGATTCAAATTCATGTCTTCCTGACTTCCAAGACCTGCCCTCTTTCCACAAGGCAACTAGCCTCCAAAACAACAACAAATAAGCAAAAGCATACATAAATAGAGAGATAAAATGAGATGAAATAGATAGATCTGGGTAGCATAGGATAGGATAGGATAGGACAGGGTAGGCAGCTGGGCTAAGCTAAGCTAAGACAGATAAGAGTCCTTGATTTTGTGCCCGTGGAAGCAGGGCTATATTTTATCTCGTTCTCCTCCGTGGAGCTGTGACCTCTGCTTTCTGGCTCTCCCCTGTACAGCTAAAGAACAAGTTCATGAAGAAACTTCCCCGTGATGCAGAGGCCTCCAATGTCCTGGTCGGGGAGGTGGACTTCCTGGAGAGCCCTTTCATTACCTTTGTTCGACTACAGCAGGCGGTCATGTTGGGTGCCCTGACTGAGGTTCCAGTGCCCACACGGTAAGAGATGGCCCCCATCCAGCTGGAATCCCCAAAAGGAGACTTCCCTCCACTAACCAAACAAACACATAAATAAATAAAAGGTTATCGCCTAGGGAAGACAACATGCATTGGATTTCTGGGTCTTTTACATAAGGCAGAGATGGATATAGGATGTGAAATATGTGGCATGGCTGGCTTCCTTGCCAGCAGGAGAGCCCAGAGGCTGCCAATTTGCCCCCTGATGCTTCATGAGAACCAAACCAAATCAAACCATGGAAAGACATGTAAAATAGGTTGTCAGACTAGTTCCAGAGCCAAGAAGACCTGAGGTACAATGGGGGATAAATGAAGGGGATCCCCACCCTCAGGCACCTCACAGTTTTGTAGGAGGTTGACCTACAAAGGCTCCTTCCTGATTATAATATAAAGATGCAGAGAGAAGCCTGATGGGATAGTGGATAGAGAACCAGTCTTGAGTCTAGCGAGCCTTCCGTTCAGGTCCTGCTTCTGACACATACTGGCTGAATGACCCTGGGTATACAAGGTTAACTCTTAGTGCTCTAGGCTACTGCAGAGAAGGTCCTGATCTGTACTGTTCAGGGAGTTTCCTTATCCAAGGATTCCCTACACCCATGAAATCCAGGTACAGTTCTTAACCCTATCCCATGGAAGCCTAAAGGATAGTTAAGCACTTTCATAGTAGAGTAAAGGTGATTGTTCTAAGAAGACCTCCCTCCTATCGTGAAGAACATACTCCTCCTGTTTTGGATTGCAAGTAAGTATTTTTGTTGTTTTAGAGAATCCAGAGGAAAATTTAAAAAAAATATGTGTTTAAAAAAATCATAACTGTTTAATTTGCCAATAACACGGAAGCTCTATGTGGTGGAGTAGAGCAATTTCTCAGCTGGTCTCTGTTTTTCTCTTGTCAGTGGTCCTTCACTGTTCTGGGAAACATGGCTGAAGGTGCCATGCCAGTCAGGGTCAACCACAGCAACCCCAGGTGGTTTAAGAGGGCAAGCCAAGAAATCCAAGAGCACATCATTCAATTACCAAAGAGCTATTTCTAGACCCTTCTGGGCCTTGCATGGTTATGTTTTTTCCAGGAAATGGCATTATCCGTTGGCTGTCCTCTGAACTAGCTTGAGCTATAATCACCGAATTGGGAGCCTCATTAGCTGGCTTTCCTGAGCAATGCAGGGCCATCTGTAATAACTGCATCCTGCAAAATCCAATAAAAGAAATCCCATAAGGCCTGGAGGGGTTATCATGACGAACTGTCTCAGCCTTCATCCATTCATTTTATTTAATTTATTTTTCTTCCTGACCACTGTTATATATAGATAAAGATGAAGCAACCCCTCCCAGGAAGAATTGGAGGAAATGGAGGAGAGGTAGGAGAGGAAGGGGGAGAAAAGAGAGAAGGGGAAGTTTCAGAAAAAGAGATGAAGAAAGGAAGTATTTTTGGAAGGGCAGATGATTTTTCTTAGTATTTTTTTAATGAAACTCAGATACATATTCTAGTTCCCTAGGCCTTCAATCCAGAGAGAGCAAGTATCCTCTTTAGGTCAGGAGGATAGGAGGAATGTAAGAGTTTCATTGTCCTTAACTACCCTCTTTAGAGTAGATAACACAGGTGTTCTCCCCTCCTCCACTTATCTACTCTTCCTGATCCCATCCCCTACCTGCGCCATTTGGGGCTTCCTTGCAGAGCACAAGCCAGTCCTGAAAAGGACCCTAGAATACCAATGATCAATATTGCTGTTATTATTACTAACACTTAATTGATCTCATTTGGTTCTCCAGCTGTGAGTATCTTCCCTCCCCAAATCCCTTGGATTTAATGATTTTGTATAATGATATATATTGATAAAATATATACACATATACTATAATTTTATATATGTATGTATATGTGTGTATGTGTGTGTGTATTGCAAGGTAGTATATTAATAAAGGAGAGTTAAGTGGAACAGGAGATAGAATGCTAGGCCTGGAGTCAGGAAGATTCATCTTTCTGAGTTCAAATCTGGCCTCAGACACTTACTAGTTGTGTCACCCTGGGCAAATCACTTAACCCTGTTTGCCCCAGTTTCCCCATCTATGAAATAAACTGGAGAAGAAATAGCAAACCACTCTAGTACCTTTGCGAAGAAAACCCCCATTGGGGTCATGAAGAGCCAGACGTGACTGAAAAGACTCAACAGCAACAACAAAGATGTTAAATTTAATATAGTAGTAACAAAATTGCCCCACTAAACCTCTCCTTTATCCTTACCGTGGTCTCCAGCTAGGTATTCCACCCTTCTCTGTTCTCTCCATGCGTCACTCCTTCTCTTCCTCTGGCTTTACTTTCTTCCCTCTACAATCTTGACTCTATGGATTAACCAGTTACAGCATCCTCTAATTTTGAGTCTCTTTTTGTGTATGGAGCAGAGTGTGTAACCCTCTTGGTCTTCTGGACCTCTTGCGATGATCTGGTGAAGCCTAGGGATGCCTTCTCAGAACAATGCTTTTAAATAACTGAATTGGGAATGCTAATTTCAATTAGAAGTTAATAGAAATAAAGATGTAGTTTTTCCCATCCAAATTCATGGATTCTCTGAAATCCGCGAACCCTCGAATTAAAAAAAATCTTGATCTAGAGCCGTAAGGTTCTCATCAGTAGTCTGATCCACCCCACCATGCATAAAAGATGAAGGCATTTGACTAAGATCGTGCAGTAGTCGCAGGATGAGAATGTGAGTTCCACTCTTATTCAGTGCTCTTTCCAATACTGACATGTTCCAAGATGCATTCATTATTTTAAAATAATGTATTATCTTGCAAATGTTTGTTTTTATTATTAAAATATTTTTATTTGATTAATAATTTATATATTTATGCAGCTATTTACTGAGAACCTTTTTATGTAAAGTACTGTCCTTGGTGCTAGAGAAGATATAAAGGTATTCAGGACACAGACCCTATCCTCTTGGACCTTCATATGGACTGTATGTGTGTGTATGTGTATATGAGTGTGTATGCATGTGTGTGAATGTGTGTATGTGTGTGTGAGAGAGAGAAGAGAGAGAGAAAGGGTGCATAATAAAAACATAAATATGAAATAACTAAGAAATATATGATAAACTTGAATTGATGCAGAATACAAAATGAAGAGCATGAAGTAAAAAGTGCCATTTGTGATTTGAGGAAGGAAAATACAAACTTTTTGCTTGGGGGATCAAGGAGCTACCTTTGAGTCTCTCAGAATAAGTAGGCTTTCCTTGGTCTATATTCTGTAATGTACCTGATGATGTGTATGCTGTGTCTCTGGTTAGAATGTAAGCTCATTAAAGCTGGGTCTAGTTTAGCTTGTCTTTGTATCCCCATGCTTTGTACAGTGTCTGGTATGTGAGGAGGGCTTTACTGGTGCTTGTTGACCCTTGTTGACTGATTTTAGCTAGTGGAGATGGACAGAGAGCATAGAGATAGAAGGACTGAGAACAAGATGAATAGCATTTAAATAGCAGAGTCACAGAACAATCGTATGTAGAAGGGAGATGTCTAAACTAAGGCTAGAAAGTTCTTTTCTAGGAGAAGTGACAGGCTATAGAAAGCCTTGACTCCCAGACTAGGTTTTGGGGCAATAGGAACCCACTGGAGGGTAACTAATTTGACAGTGGTGTGAAAGCCAGATTGGCAGTGGAAAGTCTGGTCTCTGGGAGGAGTTTCAGAGCTTGCTGCAACAATTCCAAGTGACAATGAGAATAAGGAAGGGGGAGGGATAGAAGAGACACTACAGCGCTTGACTCAATCTCTTGCCAACTGATCAGGTGAGGAAAATGAAGGAGACCATAGAGACCAAGATAACAGTCTGGTTAACCAGGGAATGATGATGCCATTGATGAATAGGAGCATCAGAAGGGGTCAGTTCAAGGGAAAAGATGGATTCTGTTTGTAGATAATATTGAATATTACTTTGAGAGCTTTGTCCTAACTATCCATCTGATGGAGGTGAAGGATGTTTCAGACCTAAGACAGGTGTGAGTGTAGAGGACAGAGGAAGCCCTCAGGCTAACCTGCAATTGGAACCACAAGAGGAAGGAACAGCCATTTATTAAGCACCTCCTGTATGCCAGGAACTGGGCTAAGTGTTTTACAATTATCATCTCATTTGATTCTCACAACAATCCTGGGAGGCAGGTGCTATTATTATCCTTAATTTCCAGTGGAGGGAACTGAGGTAGAGAGTGATTAAGTGACATGCCCAGGGTCACAAAGCTAGTTTCTGAGGGAAGATTTGAAGGTCTTCCTGATTCCACTGCCACCTAAGTGCCCATGGAAACTGAAATAATGATATTGATCGATGGTAATGATGATGATAATGATACAATCGTCATTAATCCTCCCTAGCAGATCTCACTAATATAGGTTTGATATTATTTCCTGGACCTGGATTCAGCATTGTTTGTCCAGGCAGAGAGAGTAGCCCGTGTCATCTGGAAGTGCAGCGAGTGTGTTGGCTGTGATAGAAATGTCAGCCAGAATAGTTTGTTTGACTTCATGGAGTCTTAATCTCTTGACAGAGTGCAGACTACATATTGCATTCAGCATCTGTTACATGAATGACCTTAATATGAGTTAGCCTGGTTCCTGGAGTCAGGAAAGACTGAGTTCAAATACTGCATTCAGCAGGTTCTTGCTCTGTGACCTTGGATGAGTCTCTGGTTCTTTTTAAGTCTCGATTTTCTCATCTGGAAAATGGAGATAAGAATACCTGTTGTACCTTCTACAGATGGTTGTGAGAAGCAACATATGCCATATGAAAATCTTGGAGCACTGTAGGAAATGACCGCTATTGTAATGATATTTGTTGGGTCCAATATTTGTAACAATGCAGGAAGTGTCTTGCGTTACCTAGAAGGGCTGTTGTGAGGAAAACAGTGTAGAAACTTTAAAATGCTACCTGAATTTAGATAATGATTACTTTTAATGATTACTTTAAAGTGTTACTTGAATTTAGAGAAGGAGGATGAGGATGAGGATGATGGTGATGGTGTGAGGAGGAGGAGGAAGAGGAAGAGGAGGAGAAAGAGGAGGAAAAAGATGGAAAGAAACAAAAGGATTTTGGGGGTAAGGGCAGAGGAGTGATGGAATCCTCTTCCTTTCCAACAGTAAACTTTTGTGAGGTTCTTTGAACCTCCTGCCTCTCAGGTTATCACCGCATGGGGCAGTGTGTGTATGTTGTAGATGTGACTCATCCCATTCCTTTTCAGGTTGAGGAGCTATAGATGTAAAACTTTAAAACTAGATTGGGGGAGGGAGTCCCTTGGCAGAGGCTTCTTGAAAAAATTTTCAGGCACTAATAAATCTCCAAGCTGGAGCTTACTTCTAGTTGTAAATAAATAAGAAAAAGAGAGCAGTAACAAAAATCAATCCCTTTTATCCCTCCATGCATGTCACGTTGGGTTGTGTCCTTCTGGCCCCACCAATCTGAAGTTTACTTTTAGTTTGCTAACAAAGAGAAAGCTTCTGGTTAAAAATAAGATTTGTCGGTTGACATAAAACAGCTTGGATCCTGAAGGATGATTGGTGCCTGATCAAAGCAGACTTTGGCAGGATGTATTATATTGTAAAAGTCATAACTGCTCCCTCCTTTTAGGGTTATGAGGTGAGAAAGCTTGTTGTGAGCAGAGGGAACTTGAACTCAGTTGCCCAATCCTATTCGTTTCCCCTGATTTTCTCATGTCCCTTTTTCATTATTCTTCTCAGTTTGGAGAAGTTTAAGGAAATCATAGCAGCTATAGAGATAAGTTCCCTGCTTGCTTTATGGGCAGCAATACTTCCCTTCTGTGTTCGATTCGATAATTTCCTAAGTGCCTACTAGGGGCAGCTAGGTGACACAGTGAATAGTGTTGAGCCTAGAGTCAGAAAGTCTCATCTTCCTGAGTTCAAATACGACCTCAGACATTAGCTCTCTGACTCTGGGCAAGTCACTTCATGCCATTTGCCTCAGTTTCCTCATTTGTCAAATGAGCTGGAGAAGGAAATGGCAAACCACTCCAGTGTCTCTGCCAAGAAAATCCCAAATGGGTTTTCAGTCAGACACAAATGCAAAAGGACTAAATAATAACAAGATGTTACTATAAGTCAGACATTGTGTTTAGTACTAAGGAGACAAAAAGAAGCGAGAGAGAGTCTCTGCCCTCAAGGAGCTTCCAGGCTGATGGAGGAGACAAGTGAACAAACATAAAAAGCAAGCTATACACAGGACAAAGGGAAAATAACTAAGAGTGAGAAAGCACTGAAATTAAGAGAGATTAGGTAAGGCTGCCAGTAGAAGGTGGGATTTTAATTTGGATTTAAAGGAAGCTGGGAAGTCCGTAGGTAAAGCAGAGGACAGAGAGCATTTCAGGCCTGGGAGACAGCCAGAGAAAGAGCTCAGAGAAGAGAGATGGAGCGTCTTGTTCATGGAACAGCCCAGAGACCAGTGTCACTGGATTAAAGAGTCTGTGTTGAGAATTAAGCTGTGAGAATGCTAGAAACGTAGGAGGGGGCTAGGTTAGCAAGGGCGGAGGGACTAGGGAGCCATGGGAGTTTATTGAATATTCTAAGGAACTCATTCTAAGCAACTCATTGAGTTTCTCTCCGTTGGAAGGTGAGGGTGGAAAGAATGCATTCACTTTAAATGACCTGCCTTTTCTTTTTGTCTATACAGTTCCAATTAAAAAGGGGACTGGCCCCCAGTATGTCATAGGATCTCAGAATTAGACCTGGAAAGGACCTTAGTAATTTCTTTATTTTACAAATCAGGAAATTAAGTCCCAGAGGGAAGAAATAATTCAGTGAAAGATGTATCATGAAGAAATGAGATGCAAGCTAGCATGCTTTCTGCTTTAACATACCCTCCTTTTAAATTTCACCCTGGTTGTGAAATGGAGGTGAGACCTTTTCTAGATACTACTCCACCACAGTGTCACTCATAGTAGCTAATTGCCGCTACGGAGAATCTTTGATCATCACTGGTTTACCCCATACTCTGTATGTGTGTACACACACACACACACACACACACACACACACACACACACACGGAACTTGTGATGTGCCGGGTGTAAGTGCCTTATAATTATTATGTCATTGGGTCTTCACAACAACCCTGAGAGTTAGGTGCTCCTATTATGCCCTTTTACAGAAGAGCAAACTGAGGCAAACAAAGGTTAAGTGACTTGCTTAGGGTCGCACAGCTAGTAAGCATCTGAAACTGGATTAGAACTCCAGTCTTCCTGACTCCAGGCTCTATGCACTGTGCCATTTAGCTACCCCATGTACACATATGCACATACATATGTATATATATGCATATGTATATTTATATATTCCATACTACTCTTGACACCATTGACAGTACTTATGGCCAGGGCCAGTGGGTTATTTAGTGTATGGGGATATTTAACACGAATAATTCAACATACATATATGTATGTATATTTTTCTTTGGAGATTGAATTGGGATTGATTTTACCATTCTTTGTATCCCTACTGTTTAGCCCAATGCCTGGCACACAGTGGCACAGAATAGTTGCTTGTTGACAGACTGACAAACTGATTACTTCATGTAGCCACCTGAGAAGACTTGTTCTTGCACTGGCAATATTGATTAGAACTTTAATGAATATATTTTTATAAAGATGAGATGATCACCCTGGGGTATTTAGCACAAAAACTGCATTGATAGTGATATTTCACATCTAAATAGTATTTTAAAGTTTGCAAAATGCTTCACATATCCATGTGTATAAAGTTCCATTGTAGGTGAATTTCATATTTTATTTATTACAGAATAGGGAGTTATATCTGGACCCATTAACAGGATATGAACTGGCAGATAAGAAGAAATCCATTTACAAAATGCATTAGGGAAAATGTCAGGTGTTATGTTTCCATTGCTGCACCACATCTGGCCCCTTTGTCCCCCTGCCCCAGGTGGTTTTCTTCCCCACCCCCCTACCACTGCCCAAGCTGACAGCTGGCACCTCGTGTTAGCTCACGTTCCTTGCAGCACTAGATGGGTTTGGGAAACAAGACCAGTCCTGTTGGCTATTTCTAAATGTGATTCCTCTATTTCTTAAGTAGTTAAAAATATTATACTTGTGAACTATTCAGATCAATGCCCACTCACATCAGGAGAAAAATCGATCTGATTGTCAAGAGAAGTGTTCTAAGTTTAATTTAGCTTTAGTGTTAGAAGTGCTAAAATTCGATTAAAATAATGACTTCCTTCATGCATGAGCTAGCTGCTATTGCCATTTCAGCTACAGTGATAATCCTGGAAAGTGAGAGTGTGACTTCACTGGAAAGTTAGATTTGAAGTTCATGCACAGGAGATGACTTTTTATAGCTCTCCTTATCTTGGTGGATTTTAATTCCAAAGTCTTTTATCTCCTTAATTCTGCACACACACACACACACCCCCCCACCGCACCCCCGCCTCCACCTTTTGGATTGGTTTGAATGGTGGTTGAGAATGGAAACCTTTGATTAAACATGACTTCTTCTAACGAAGAGAGGGTTCTTAATCTTTTGGGTCATGGATAAATCAATATAGCATGATGACACCCATGTTATATATATGTACATACATATATATTTATATTTTGTTGTTCAGTTATGGCCCATTTAAGGGTTTCTTGGCAAAGATACTGGAGTGGTTTGCCATTTCCTTCTCCAGCTCATTTTACAGATGAGGAAACTGGGGCAAATAAGTGCCTCATCCAGGGTCCCACAGCTAGTAAGTGTCTGAGGCCAGATTTGAACTTATCTCTTCCTGACTGCACCACCTAGCTACTTGCCCCCTCTCCCACACTTAATGGAACACAGGAAACCAGCATATTCTCTTTGTCCTGGTTTCTTGTCCCTGACTATGAATCTAGTCGTTGGAATCAAGCCTGGCATAGGTTGACAAATATTACAGTTGTTATCTGAAGTCAAGGATAGGGCTGCCATGATTGAGAGATAGTTGCCTAGTTGGATTGGTGTCCCAGAGGCCCAGTTCCATGCCTTACTCTCTTAGTTTGGTTCCTGGTCCCCTTCTTGTTTTCATGTCAGATCACAGTAGGCAACTCAGTGATTCTCCTGGCTCATGGCAAATAGCTTCTGATGTTTAAAAGGAAGGAGGAGTGATTTGTATGGGAGCTATGCTCTTGCCTCTGAAAAGCTCAGAGACAGGGCTTCATGCTGACAGCAGTTCTTTATGCATGTCCATGACTTTGGGTTTCTCAAAGTATCTTTGTATACGTTATAGTGTGAGATCCTCACAGCAGCCCTGGGAGGTAAGTGAAGGTGGCTATTATTAGGCAGTGTAATATAGAAAAGGTCACCAGTTCTGCCATTTATAAGCTGTAAGTTTTGGGGCAAATGGCTTAACCTTGATTCTCAGTTTTCTTATCTGTCAAATGGGGATACTAGGATCGCATCTCTAAGAATAGCTGTGAGGGTTGAAGGAAAATATGCATTAACAATACTTTAAATCAAGAAAGCATTATGAGACTCATGCTATATGTATATATGTAGGTGTATATACATGCCTGTGTGTAAATATACATATATGTGTATGTGTTTACATATATATACATGTATGTGTGTATATATATGCATATATATATATATATTTGTTCAGTTGCATCTGACTCTTCGTAGTCCCATTTGGAGTTTTCTTGGCTTAGATACTGGAGTAATTGACCATTTCCTTCTCTAACTCATTTGACAGGTGAGGAAACTGAGGTAAACAGGATGAAGTGACTTTTCACAGTCCCACAGCTAGTAAGTGTCTGAGGCCATATTTGAACTCAGGAAGATAAGTCTTCTTGATTTCAGCTCCAGCACTCTATCCACTGGGCCACCTAACTGCTCTTTAAAAATATATTGGTTTATTGCTCTTTCTATTAGGTAAAATAGAAAAATGTATCCTGGAAAAATGAGGCAGGGAGTCATCCAATCTCACCTTTGGTGTTATTATATCTTATCCATTATTCTTTTCCAGTTATAGGAATTAAGACTGGAAGAGATCTTCTCATACTCTGGGCTTGTCATTTTGGAGATAAGGAGATTGAATCCTAGGGAAGCAAAGCTGTGGAATTAGGATTGAAATCCAGACCTGACTTTCATTTCTTTTGATTGTCTCACCATTTATCTCATAGTGCCTCATCTAGATATTTCCTAAAGATAACAAACTGATACAGGGCAGAAATACATCTGAAACTCAACATGTCCAAAAACTAAACTCTCCATCTTTCCCCCTATACCAAAGATTTTAAATTTGGGTTCTTAATCAAATATGTTTTCCTATCTACCATGCTTGGACTGCACTCTCTCTTCAGTTCAACTTTATGGAATTTCTTTCTTCCTCAAAGATATAGCTCAGAGACCACTTTCTACCCGAACCTCTGAAATGTAGTGCTCTCCTTCCCATAATTCTTTGTTGTTAACTACTGGACATTCATTTATGTTTACTGTCTATGTATTTATTCTATATATATCATTAAATATGCTGATTGCCTTCCTTATTTCTATGTAAACTCATTCAAAGCAGGTATTGTTACATTCACATGTGTATCTCCAGTCACTCACACAGTGCCTGGCACATTATACATGCTCCAAAAATGCTCGCATATTGATTAAAGGTTTGCAAAGCACTTTGCATGGGGTATCTTATTTGATGCTCATGATAATTTCATGAAGTATTATAGGCCTTATAACCAATTTATGGATGATGCAAGTGAAGTCTGGAACTCTTTATAGAACACCATGCTTCTAACACCATGATAATTGTACCTAAGTGGGGGATAGTCTTTGGGCATTTTTAAAAAAAATTGTTTTTGTTATAGTAAATTATGTGCATTATTGGGAAAATGAGGTTACGAGAACAGTGGGCACACCCACAAAGAAATTTTAATTCTCTAAGGATGGTGGTTTACTTTGATATATTTACTCATTTTTGACAATTTTTCCTATTTTTTCCCTCTTATGGCGGTTGTTAGACATAAGACTCACTTAATACATGACTGGTTTCTGCTGATGACTGAGCACATCTCAGTAGAAACATTTCTCAAAAATACATAAAAGATCGTTTCTCACTGTCCATATTGGGTAAAGAAAAGCCAAGGAAAGCAGGGGCCACTGAGGCCTCACTCGGTCCTGGGCCTTCTAGGTTTTTTGTTTGGTTGGTTCTGAACATTCATAAAAGCCTCCAAAATTGAATAAAAAGAGGAAAGTTTAAAAAGGAATGAGGAAATAATTCCGAAACAGAGTCCTGTGAAAGCTTCAGAGGCCTCCTCTGTTAAGTTGGCCTTTGCCCCAGAATAAATCTTGCAGCCAAATGTTGTGTTTCCCAACTATGAAATGGAGTCATCTCTATGACACAGGCCTTCATCCTGCTTAAAACAGTGATGGTTTGATCCTAGCCTTTTTTTATACAGGAATAAATAAATAGATTTATGATTTCTGTATAATTTGAGCTTGAAACATAGCATATTCCTCTGTAATTCTAATCATTGCCTCTTTCTCTCTTATTCCACCACAAACAGGTTCCTGTTCATTCTCTTAGGTCCTAAGGGAAAAGCGAAGTCTTACCATGAGATTGGCAGAGCCATTGCTACTTTGATGTCTGATGAGGTAAGTATTTTGCGGGGTGGAGAGGGAGGGTAGACTGAGGTAGCTATGTGCTGCAGAAGAAACCTGGATTCGACTTCCAGTTCAGACATTTAAGACTCATGTTATCTGGGACAAATCAGTCTCTCTGGACCGCCATTTCTTTATGTATAAAGGAAAGGAAAAGGCACTTTTACAGTGCCTTCTATGTGCCAAGCACTGGGCTAAGTGTGTTTTACAAATATTGTCTCACTTGATCAATAAAATGATCTGAATTGACTAGTTGTCTTGAGAGGTCTCTTCTAGCTTTTAGGTCTATGGTTTTATAATATCTGAGATTCTGAATAATAATTATTCAAATCGAAATAACAGTCTATAGCTTATAAAGGCTTTTCTCAGAACTACTGAATGAGGTAAGTTGTACCAGAATTAATAGCCCTGTTTTACAGGTGAGGACCTGAGGTTTAGAAACACTAAATAATTGGATCACAGCCACAGAGCTATGGAATAACTCAGACTCCAAACTTAGCTCTTCTGTGTCATAGCATTTGTAGCAGGCAGGGCTCTTCTAGATCATCTTATCCAATACCCTCATTTGATACCTAAGAAAACAGAGGACCAGAAAATAAATGCCAAACGTTTATACAAGTTGTTAGTAAAAAAAAAAAAAAGTCATGATTCGAACCCATGTCCTCTTGCCTGTCCAGTTCTCTTTTCACCGTACTATGTTGTAGACATAAAGGCCGTTCACTGGTTCATCGACTTTACCACTTGGTCTAACCCTGAGATGTGGAATTACTTCCTTATAGCCATTTACCATTGAATTACTGTAGCTTACTTAGTAAAAACTGTGGTTTCTTGATCTATAACTGTGTTCAGTCATGTCAGACTCTTCATGACCCCATCTGGGATTTTCTTGGCAGAGATACTGGAGTGGTTTGCCATTTCCTTCTCCAGTTCATTTTACAAATGAGGAAACTGAGGCAAACAGAGTGAAGTGACTTGTCCAGAGTCATACAGCTATTAAGTGTCTGAGGCCAGCTTTGAACTCAGGAAGATGAGCCTTCCTGACTTCAGGCCTGGCAGCTCTTCCTAGTTTTTCCCCTCTTGATCTTTTCCATGACATATTGGGGAATGCCATCAATAAAGCTCAACATTTAATACCAGTTTTTCAAACAAGGCCACATTTCATTTTTATATCAGTTTCCACATCCTTTGTTTCAATGACAACTCCTCTCCTTGTCTAAATGATTTTAATTCCTTAAGAGTTATTTGCCTACCTCAAATATCTTTGCATTTAAATTTTTGAAAAGCATAACTGGATTAAATTAATGTTTCCGTTCTTAATGTCTTTTTTTGGAAAACACATTTATTCTGAGAAACTATGTATCCTGCCTTATCTATTATTACTTCCCAAATGACTGGCCCAAGAGAAACACTTGATGCAAACCATTCTCTTAGTTAGTAGAAAATCAACACTTTGCTTTGGGTTTTCTTGCCTTGTAAGAGCCTGTTACTTCTCTCACAACATCTGGACAGAAATAGTGTAAAAGACCAAGAGAAATCTTGTAACACGAGATACCAGCTGCTACCGGACTGCACTAAGTTCTTTGGAAATGACACAGGCTTGTGAGTTGGAACGGAAACCATAGGCTATCAAGATGTAATTCCATTAATTCTCATACTATGCCAAACATATTACTCCCATTTCAGAGAAGGTGAAGCTGAGACCTTGTTGATTTTAAGATTACAGTGGGTAGGCAAGTTCTTCAAGGAGAGAGAGGCAGTAGGGATTAGTGGAATGAGCCTTCGATGTGGGAGTCAGAAATGGTGAGCCTTGGTTTCCCCATCTTTAAAATAAGAGGGATATCTCTGAAACTGTTTTCAACTCAAATTCTCTATCATTTATAATATTACCCTACAGGACACTAGTGTCATTTCTATGTGGTAATCACGCTATATCACAGCCATTGTCTTCTGGCTTCTGGCTGGTTAATTGCTTGGTGTCTCAATTTCTTCATGGACTCCTGTCCATTTCCTTCTGCCTAGTGTGAGATTGTCCTGGGTGACAATCTGTTATGTCCTATAGGGACCTTCCAAAACCCCAGTTGATGGCCATCTGTACTGAAACACATTTGCCTTTGTGTTCTGTTTTTCTCTTGAGGGGGACAAATTGGCTTCATTACTATTCACTTTGTTTCTTTCTGTCTTTACTAAATGTTTCCATCATCTAAAGGACAGAAAATAGTTTTCCTGCTGAGGTGAAATATTGACGTTCTGAAAAATTTTGTGGTTTGGTCTCTTTGAACAGTTTCCTGTTTATTTGCTAGCTCTATTATTTGTTAGTCTGGGGAAGGGAAGGCTGAAGGGGTCACTTAATCCCAGGCTTCAAGAATACAGAATTTCCCTGGAGTTTTGGTGTATTTTAAAGCTTAACTGCCTTAGAAACAATCAGTTTTTAACAATTTAAACCTCTATTAAGACTTTGGAGATGTCCTGTATGGTTTGTGGATGACCAAAAATTGTTCCACTGAGACTGACAAAGTAGATTTATCTAGCAGGAAGGACCAAGGATAGCCCTAAGGAATAATTTCTGGACTATAAAGTTGTCAGATAAAGAAATGTATTGCCAAGAGAAGTTATAAAATCGACTCTTTTGGAGGTCTTTATAAATGGGATCGATAGTCTTATTGTAGTTTAGTCATTTCAGTCCTGTCCAACTCTTTGTGACCCCTTTTGGGGTTCTCTTGGCAAAGATACTGGAGTGGTTGCCATTTCCTGCTCATTTGACAGATGAGGAAACTGAGGCAAACAAGGCTAAGCAACCTGCCCAAGGTCGCAGGTTACTAAGGGTCTAAGGTCACATTTGAACTCAAGTCTTCTTGATTCTAGGTGCAGCACTCTATTCACTGCCCCAGCACCTCAGTGCCCTTTCTGCTTAGCAGACTGTCTGCTCTTCTGCTCTTAGAAATGTTTGGTTGTGATTTGTGTGTGTGTGTTCGTCCTTCATTGCTGAAGAAGACCATGCCATCAGAGAAATGATGACATGACTTTGCTTTGAGTGAGGGAGAGCTGTGCAGGTCACCAGCCTCACTTTTCCTCCAGAGCCATCTGAATCTAGTGACCAGATATTCATCAGGATGACTGGAGATGACCCAGGATGAGGCAATTAGGGTTAAGTGACTTGCTCAAGGTCACACAGCTAGTGAGTGTCAAGTGTCTGAGGAGAGATTTGAACTCAGGTCCTCCTGACTCCTACAGTGGTACTCTATCCACTGCACCACCTAGCTGCCCCAATTGTGATTTAACCCAATGACAGTGCTATAATAGTAGTTAACAACCCTACAGGGTTTTAGGATTTGCCAAACATTTTCTTCATAGTCCTGTGAGATAGATGGTTCAAGTATTTTATCTCCATTTTATGAATGAAAGAACTGAGACAAAGAACAGTTACAAGAATTTTTTTACAGGTACCCAACTGAATACCAGAGCCACAATTTGAACACAGGTCTCCTGATGACCATCAGCACCTTTCCACCACACTGTAGCCACCCTTTTTGTTCAAATTCTATTCCTTTCTATGCTCCTAATAAGTATAAAACTTGTCCCAGCATGCTAGCTTATTTTTGTTCTCTTTCTTGTGTACAACAATATTAAGTAATACTCAAGACTTGTCCTTGTTTCCGACACTCAGCCTGAATTCCCTGCTGATTTACTAGTGATTGTTTGTTTAGTTCTTTCTCTTTCAGGGATAGAATTCTTATATATTCTTCTCCCAAATAATTTTTCATCTAGATTCTTTAGCAAGGTGTATAGTACAAATCCCTGGAGGTTAAAGTTATGGTCTTCCTTCATGGCCTGGATAATTCAACTCAAGTCAGAGATCAATAACCTCCCTCCTTCTGCTCTTCAGTCATTTCAGTTGTGTCTGACTCTATGTGACCCCATTTGAGGTTTCTTTGGCAAAGATATTGGAGTGGTTTGCCATCTCCTTCTCTAGCTCATTTTACAGATGAGAAAACCAAGGCAAACCTGACTTGGCCAGTAAGTATCTTGAGGCCAGATTTGGACTTGGAAAGATGTGTTCTTGACTATAGACCCAGTACTCTATCCACTGTGCCACTTAGCTGCTCTAACCTCCCTCTACTAGTACCTATTTCAGTCTATCTGTAATTTAATTGAATTTAATGTTTAGTTCTAGAGAGTGATTTGAGCCTGAGATAGAGAGATGCCCACTCCCATATAGCTATTTAGTTTCAAGAGGCAGCACTTGAAACCATGTCTTCCTCATATAAAGTCTAGGCCTCTATTGCCTACTCTATGACAACTGTAGTCTACATAAATACTTTTAAAACCTAGCCTCTTACTACTGCAGAAGCATTTATTCATGAGTTCAGAGAACAACACACTGAAGACCAAGATGAGAAAGATAGGCGGTGAACTCCTAAGGAAAAAGAGACAGAGAAAATTGATATTAGAGAGACTGTTCCAGTCACAGCATGAAGGATAATTTACAATGGAGAGAAATTATAGACAAGAAAATGTATTAAGAGGCCTGGAAGTGAGGGCTTAGAGTAGAGGAGGAGCATTGTGAGTGGAAAGAAGGTGACATATCTAAGAGATATTGCATCTATATAATGGAAAGGAATTGGCAACTGATTGTCCATGGGAGGGGGGAATAAGGTAAAGGTATAACCCTTAAATCTTTAATCTCAGGTAAGTGGGAGAAGGATGAAAATCTCTAAAACAGATATGGAGCAAATGAGAGGAAGGGCAGGCTTGGGGACATAGAGGAGATTAATTCCTTTGGGTTTTGTATATTGAGTGGGATATAGTAATTGGACTTTCAGGTAGACATGCTCATTATGCCCTTGGAAATGTGAGGCTGCAATGGAGGAGCTAAGTCAAAGCTGACTGGGGAGTCAGTTACATAGAGGGGATAAGTGGAAATTGTTCAGTTATGAGACAATATTAAAAAGGAAGGAGCTTGCAAATAGGGTTGTCAACACCAATGTTGAATACTTTTGACAGAATTAAATAGGAAATGGAGGCAGCTAAATGGTGCACTGGGCAAGGAGTCAGGAAGACTTGAATTCAAATCCTACTTCAGGCTCTTACTGGCTATGGGGCCCTGGTCAAATCTATGGGGCTAGTTTTCTTTCCACATGTATCTTTTATGTGACTTTACTTACATGTCACTCCCCATTTTCTTGAATCCACTGGAGAAGGAAATGGCAAGCCACTCCAGTATATCTTTGCCAAGAAACCCCCACGGGCAGTGTTGGCATGCTATGGTCTGCGGAGTCATGAAGAGTTGGACATGATGAGCAACCTCTACAAATAGGAATCCCAATGGGACCATGGGGAAAGTTGATCCGTTTGCTGTGCTGTACTTATAGCATACTCAGCACTTAAAGGGTCCGTGATTTCATTTGTGTGAGTGTTCTCCCTACTGACACAGAGTGTGACACAGAATATGGTCCTTAGGAATGTTCTGGCTGGCTGAAAAATGCGTGTGGCCAATCAGTCGTTCCACACCCATTTGTAAAACATTCGTTCTTTGCTAGCTGCTGGGCTAAATGCTTGTCACCCAAAGAAAGGCAAAAACATCTGCGTTCTAATGGCAGTGACAGCATTGAGGTAAACTCAGATAAAAGGCACAGGAGGGAAGGAAGCTGGGTCTGGAGTCAAAGGACTTGGTTTCAATTCTACTTTGGGCACTTACTACTTGTGTGACCTTGCTAAGTCACTTAATCTCCGTAGACCTCCATTTCTCAATGTGGAAAAATGAAAAGGGCGCACCAGATGGCCTGTGAGGTCGCTTCCATGATCCTGTGATCTCAGAACTTGCTAGATCTTTCTACTTTTCTGGTGTAGATTCCAAGGCTACCATCATTCTAGGATGAGACACCAGAGAAGAAGATAAATAGAGAATTTTACTGGGTACTACATTCCCACCCACCCCCAACCTTAACGTGGTATGAATTGCGTAGTTCTTATCTAAAACAACACCAATCATCTCTTCTCTGCAGGTATTCCATGATATTGCCTACAAAGCAAAGGACAGGCAAGACCTGATTGCTGGAATTGATGAGTTCTTGGATGAAGTTATTGTCCTTCCTCCAGGAGAATGGGATCCAACCATTAGGATAGAGCCTCCAAAAACTCTGCCTTCATCAGACAAAAGGTTAACAAATCAGGGAATTGGGGGAACCACTAGAGTCTAGGCTAGATCAACTATTTTGTTTTGTGTTCGCAAATTACTGAACTTGACTTATTTCAAGAAAATCACTTAGATCTCTTGGCGTCTTGTTTTTCTCTATTGGTAAAATGGAGGGGTGAGTGTTTTTGCATTTCAGAGGACAACTGCCAATATCTACTTAATTGCTCTGAATCAAAGTAAGTGTCCGTTTGGAATTGTGAGAGATTTGAGTTAGGGAGATCAATGGATACACCACTGCACTTGTCCAGTTGTGAAATGACGAGGGTCTGCACTATTAAGCATTCCATGGAAACCTGAAAACCACTGGGATGTTTCACCAGCCCTGCCACATGCTGTATGACTATTCTGGCCACTAAATATGGGCTAATTCTGGTTAAGGACAGTGTCTTCTGAAGAGTGGTTCTGGGCATATGGAAAGAAGTTGATTAGCATGCGGGTTGCTTTCCTGAGTTTCTAGGTAGGCTCACATCTCTTATTTAGCCAATGTGTGACACGTCTCTGAAGCAGATGAGTGAATGTCACTAATCTTCCCTTGGGATCTTTTGATCTTACACAGGAAGAATATGTACTCAGGTGGAGAGAATGTGCAGATGAATGGCGACACCCCCCATGATGGAGGACACGGAGGGGGAGGGCATGGGGATTGTGAAGAACTTCAGCGAACAGGAAGGTGAGTTGTAGATGCAGATGGCTTGCATAGTTGGGTGACTTTAGGCAATTGACCTCACCTCTCTAGCCCTTAGTTTATCGGTCAACTGGGAAAAAAATCTACTTGTACTACCGACTTATCTTGATCTTCTAAGGCTCAAATGTGAAAGTATTCTATAACTACAAAGCCCCTAAAATACAGGGTTATCATATTTCACATGTCTTTCACCCTTTTCTACTTCCTTATAAAGCTGCACTCAGATCTTATGGTTTCTGTCTCCACATCTCTTGTGAACATTTCTACCCCTCATTTACATAGCCAGTAAACTAGTTCATCAACTTTTCCTAATTACTGTCGCTGACACTTGTCTCTCCTTGTTTCAATCCATTCTGTACACTTGCTAAAGTTAGTTTTCTAAAGCACAGAACTGACCACATAAATCTCCTACTCATGGCTCCCTGTTGTCTCTAGGCAACAGTTGACACAGCCCCCTCCATGTACTCTCCAGTCCCGCCATCTTGGACCATTTGCCATTCCTCAGATATAACTCTCCATCTCCTCATCTTTTTACTGGCTCTCCCCCATACTTGGCATGTTCTCCATCTCCATCTCTACCTCTTATTCCATGTGGATTCCTTCAAGACTTAGCTCAACTCACTTTCTGCAGGAAGCTTTCTCTGTCCCTAGCTGCTAATGCCTTTTCCCTCCGAGATTACCTCCCATCTCCAGTGTATATATCGCGTATGCACCATGTTATTTATGTAGTGTCTCCACCATTATACAGCTGTTTTCCCTTTCTTTGTATATTGAAGGTTTAACACAGTGCCTGGCACACAGTAGGCACTTAATCAATGTTTGTTGCTTAATCGATGACTGATTTGGCATATAGAAAAGAGTTGCTTTAAAATTAGTTGTCACTTATCTGGCCTGAAATTGGAGTTTCAGGTTTAACTGGTTTGCCTTAAGCTCCTCTTTCTTCCTCAGCTCTTTCCAGGAACTGAGTGGATTCAGACAGGGTAAAAGCTGGCCTCAGACGATCAGTTTGTGACATGAGGAATTCTCAGGGTTTGATGGGCTCTGTCAGAGAGCTAGTTCTGTCTCAAGTTCTGTCCCATTGTGACCTTGCTTGGGCTTGTCTTTTCTGAAATGAAGATTCACTTGACACTGAGAGCTGAATAGATTTCTTTCATTTTGGAAAAAAGTTAAATCTTTAAATTCTCCTATTTACCAGTTCATCCCAACTATGTTCATCCTTCATTCTCCAAGAGGGTCAACGACATCAGGAGAGTGATGTCTTGATTTGTGTGTGTGTGAATTTGGAGGGCTGTGCAGTCATCAGCCTTACTGTCTTCTCCAGAGTCATCAGGGTCCAGCGGTAAGACATAAGTCAGGACGACTGGCCATGGCCATGGATGCAGTGAGAGACCTTGGACTTTTTAAGCTAAGGTCTTTCCCAGGTCTCAGTTTGCCTGAGATTAATCAATTGGTGATTAAGTCTAGGTAAGAAATGAAGCAAAAGATGGTCTAGGTTGCCTTCACAAAAGAACCATCCCGAGAGGGGAAGCCCTTCAGAGTTTCTGGCCAGAACAGAAGCAATTACTATTTACACTCACTCTGAACCATCAAAAGCCAAACAATGAGCAAGTGAGACTTGGGCTGGAACCTATGATTGACCAATCAGTGAGAAAGAAAAAAAGGAGGAAGGAAGAAAGAAAGACAAAAAATAGATAGATGCACGTAAAGATAGATACTTTATGAAGTGCTTATTATGTCCCTAGTACTGCAAATATGAATATAAGAAAAAAAGATAGTTCTTGGAGTTTGTCTTTTAATGAGGAAGGCGAGAGATAAAGGAGAACTAGAAAGTGAGGTGGGATGAAGAAGAAAAGCTCCTTGGCAAGGAGGAAGAGAAAAATTTGGAGAGAGAAATGAGAAACTTGTACAAGAAATAAGGTTGGGGCCCTCCCCAAAACATTGATCTGGGCTAGAAAGTCCCCAGTCAGGGAGGAGAACAATGCATGAATTTTCTGTAGGGTACGAAGGACCAAGGAGCGGGATAAGAAGTCTGGAAAAGGAATTGAGCTTGGAGCAGCAGATTATTCCTTTCTCTCTCTCCATATTTCTGATCTAGGATTCATGTTTTTGTTCCAAACAAAATTTGATGAATCTAAGCTATTAGCTCATTATCATTAGGAAAACATTCCCTCACATCAATAGATCTTTTCTATGCTGTGCAAAAAAATAAGTCAAACCTAATGACCCAAGAAAGAGGAGAGTTATCTATCAATTTTACTATTGCTCTACCAATCTGCTAAGTAGAAAAAACACTATACCATCTCTGATCTCCTTTCTACATATTTCAATATTTTGATAACACCTGTCTCTTTGGTAGTCAAGAAATAGCATTTTAGTGATTTCAAGAGCCTGTATACCAGGGTTCTTGACCTATGATCCATGAATTTAATAATTTTAAATAATTGATAGCTGTATTTCAATGAAATTGAATTCTTTTGTAATCCTACAAATTTTATTTTGTTTATCTAAAAACATTCTGAGGAGTCCATGGACATCCACTTCAATTACCAAAGGAATCCATCAGACAAAAAAAGATGGCGAACCTGTGTTGCAGACAGGCTGGCTGGTTGTATCGTAGTCTTTTACCTCATCTATCACTCTACTTTCTCTTCCTTTCATTGTAATTTATTTTACATTATCATGTTTCCTTTCTCCCCAGGTTCTGTGGTGGATTAATTAAGGACATAAAGAGGAAAGTACCATTTTTTGCCAGCGACTTTTACGATGCTTTAAATATCCAAGCTCTTTCTGCCATTCTCTTCATTTATTTGGCAACGGTCACCAATGCGATCACTTTCGGTGGACTGCTGGGGGATGCCACGGAAAACATGCAGGTGTGTAGTAATTTCTGAGTCTACAAATAGCCAGGCCAGATTGCTTTCCTCGCCCTGCCAGCGCAGTCAGGAGCAGATGGCCTCTCAGGCACTCTGCATGATTTCGACTTTCTTTTGCTGGATCCTGTTTTGACTTTGCTTCTGTCCTGCTGCTGCATTTCCAGCCTTCTAGTGATGGCAAAAATAGCTCCATGAATCTGCCTTGAATTACAAGTCAGGGTTGGTGAGGGTGGGGGAAGGGGAAAAGGAAATGAGGAAAAAGCCTCCTTTTAAGAGTTGGAGCATTCAGCAGTCCGGGTTTTGTACAATGGGTTTACGTAGTTCCTTTTTGCCTTGGCACTCAAGTTATTTTTATGGAGAGGACTTCATTCTGTGCTCATGTTATTTTTGTATCAAATTATTCTAATTTCACAAATGAGGAAACTGAGTCATAAATAAAACAAGTGACTGACCCAAGGTCACCCAGCAGCTATTAGTAAAAATGGGACAAGAACCTGGGCTTTCTGGTGTATCAAAAAACCTTCCTCCATTCAGTTTACCAATCCGGACTGAAGGTGCACAATTACACCCTTAAGACAATAGCGTAAGGACAAAAGGAAGAAACACAATTGTCGTCATACATACTGTTTAAGTATGACTGAATATTACAATTAATTTTTTAAAAAACACAATTTGAAAAATAGAAACAAAAATCTTCACAACTTAATGTCACATAAACCATAGATACTATAGATTCAGATATGATAAGGATGGCTTATTGTAATGTGTACCTGGCAGTTAAATCTATGCCAAGTGAAAATTCTTTGTACCTATTAACTATTATTTGTATTTTTAAGGTTAATATCTGCTTTAACCAATAATACAGTCTTTGAAATGTACACACACATTTATAGTATATAAATATGTGTGTATATATTTATGTTTTTTATATATGTACACATATACATATATGTAGCATCCTTGTTAAGATTTCTTTCTTTCGGTAGGCTGTATTGCAAAGTATATAACAGGGTGTCCCAAAAAGTCTTAGTGCCATTTTGAGCTTTAATAATAGCTTTATGTTAAGACTTTTGAGACACCTTTTACAGTATGCTAGTAAAGATGTGTTTATGTCTTACTTTTTTGCAGTAGGCATAGTATATCCTAGAGAGTGGAATAGAAGTAGAATATTATTAATTACTATTTGCAATCTGAGTCATATTGTAAATGAAATTAAGCAGCATATTATTTAAGAAAAATCTGCAGCAGGTTATAAGACAAAAATTGAAAGCTGGATTGACTCTTTGGACTCATCTCATCTAACACCTTCATCGGTTGGATGGTTGGTTGATTGGCTGGCTGTTGTCCTTTGTTCTCACAGAGGACCAAAATGACTTCACTATGTTGGGGTCAAGATACAGTGCGTGCAACTGTGGCTTATCAGAGCAGTATGAGTTCAGAATGTTCTACCACAGGTAGTGGTAACTCCCTTATATTACCAGTGAGGAAACTTGAACCCCAAAGATGTTGGGAATATATATAGTTAGCATCAGATCCAGGTCTCCTGTTCACTAGTCCAGTGATTTGCCCATCACACCACATATACTGTTAACAAAAGAACTTCTTTCAGAAATTTCACAGGATACATTTTTGTAACTTGTCACTTAAAATTATTAGAGAATTCCGAGAATACTCTAATAAGAAAGCCACTATTATAATCTTTTTTAAGGAGAGAAACAAAATAAAACAGATGGGTCAATTCACATGGCCAATGTCATTAATGTAGGCAGTCATGAACAGAATGTAAAATAGCTATGTAATAATAATAATAGCTAGCATTTACATAATGCTGTAAAGTTTGCAAAGTACTTTAGAACTATTAGCTCACTTTGCCCTACCAGCACCCCTGAGAAATAGGGGCTATTATCCCTATTTTACAAATGAAGAAACTGAGCCAGCCAGAAGTTTAATGATTTGCCCAGACTCATACAACCAGTTAGATATGCTACACATATACACCTAGGCAGCCAGGAGGCCCCATAGTGCACAGAGCACCAGATCTGGAGTCCGGAAGACTTATCTTCCTGAGTTCAAATCTGGCTTCAGACACTAGCTATGATCCTGGGCAAGTCACTTAACTCTGTTTGTCTCAATTTTCTCATCTGTAAAATGAACTGGAGAAGGAAATGGCAAACCATTCCATTATCTTTGCCAAGAAAACTCTAAATGGGGTCATGAAGAGTTGGACATGACTGAAATATATATGTATATATGTGCACATATATGCATACATACATATATAATATACATCTCTATTTTAGGGTGATATTTAATCAATTAAGCTAAACAGATCTATTCATTCATTAGCTTTTTGAATAATTATGTTTTATTGAGGTAGTTTTCCCTTGTGTCAGAATTTCTATTTTTTTGTATTATTAACATTTTGCTAATCACTTTCTTAAGCCTAGAAAATCAACCAAACAATAAATCCAGCCCTGGTTTGTGGTATTTGCCCATTTCTAGGGCAAATACTCTCACAATGAATGTTTTACAATCAGTTTTCTTTTTTAAAAAAAATATTTAGTATTTTAATTTTCCCCAGTTACATGTAAGAACAATTTTTATAAATCATTTTAAAACTTTGAGTCCCAAATTCTCTCCCTTCCTCCCTCCCTCTCATTGAGAAGGCGAACAATTTGATGTAGATTATACATGCATAGGCATGCAAAACATATCCCTAATAGTCATGTTGTGAAAGAAAACTCAAGAAAAATAAAGTTAAAAGTATGCTTCAATCTGTATTCAGTGTGTTAGAATAATTTCCAATAGGAAATACTTTCCCCTCCAGAATATATACCCCCTTTATGTGAAAAAATACAAGTAAGCAAAAATATCTGATACAATGACAATGTCTGACCATGAACATTTTGCCCTAGTACTCCGCTACCTCTCTGCTTTGAAGAAGGAGATATGTATCATTATCTCTTGTTCAGATTGGTTTTTCAGTTATTTAGAGTTTGGATGATTATATATATCTGTGTGTACATATATTGTATGCATGTACATATGTATATAAATATTTGTGTATATATATAATAGACATGTATATATAGTGTTCATGTCTATACATAATATATGTATATATGTTATGTGTACATATGAACACATGCATATAGTCATAGATACATATAGAGTTGAAACCATTTCTATATATTGTTTTCAATTCAACTTGTAAGGGTTGCTTCATTTCATAACAATTGTCCCACTTTTCTGAATTTCTTCTATTCACTGTTTTTTACTGCCCATTAATATTCTATGAACTCATACAAGGTTTTCAGTTATCTCTAAATGGTAGATATCTGCTTTTTTGAAAGGTTTTTTTGTTACCACAAAGAGTACTTTTACGGTTTTTTGGCATAGATTACTGGCCTTTTGTTTTTGTCTTGATTTCCTTGGACTTTATGTCCACTAGTGAAATTAGTGGGTGAAAAGGCGTATAGTTTAGTTCCTTTTCTTGTATAACTTCAAGTTGATGCACAGAAGAGTTGGGCAATCTCACAGCTTCACCAACAGGGTATTACAGTAAGACACAAAGCCACAGCAGTGCCAGCCCATGACTCAGCCGCAGCAGGAGAAAGAGCCAAGAAAGCACCTAGAGTTTCCCAGGAGGCCTTCCACGAACCCAACCAGATCTGGTTAAGGCCTTTCAGGCCTCCACTAAGGGATGGAGCCAACTCAAGATGTGGGATGGATTCTTCTGCCTGGGATGCTGACTCCTGATGATAGGGGGAAAGGCTGAACAGCTCATCATTATGTAGCTTCTCTTTTCTCTTCCAAAGAGAAATATCATTATACTGGAAACGACAAAGCAAAAACAAGTAAGTGAGAGTTGATAGTCAAGACAACTACAGAATTATGAAGGGAACCCTTAATAAACCCAGCCCACATGAAGGATGAGCTAGTGTACTGGCAGATAGGCTTGCTGAGCTGTTGTCCAGTAAATTTTGAAATATCATGAGGAATAGGATCGGTACCACAAGACTGGAGAAGTGCAAATATCCACGTTTTCAGAAAAAAAGGATTACCTTTTCTAAAATGGATTTAGCAAACTATAGGCCAGTGAACTTGATATTGATTGATTCCTGGCAAAATAGTCAAACGTATTTCTAAAGGAGTCACTAACATTTAGAAGATTAGCCAGCATAGCTGCATCCAGAATGGTTCCTTCCCAGTTTTTTTTAATTTCACTTTTTGGATGATGTTACAAGACTGGTATGCAGATTTACTGGTTTACTTAGATATAAGTCCTCTACTGGCACTGACTAAAAACCCCTTTTGCTTGCCCTCTTAACAAATGTCTTGATGCCTATCAAGGCAGCCTGCCACAGTGGAAATAAAAGAGGAATGAGAAGTCTTTCAAATCAACCAGCATGTACAAATATTCTTACCTGAGCTGAATTGTTGAAATCATTGCCTCATTTCTCATTAGGCTAACCTGCAGAAATATATATGGATACATACTTATATACATATATGTACATACATGCACACATACACACACATATATATTTATATACACATATATGTCATGATTTCTAACTCACAAATGAGGAACTTAAGGAACAGAGAAGTAAGCAGACAGAGTGACTAGTTTGTGGCTGGGAAGGAGAAGATGCTTTGGTATCTAATTGTTTTGAGGTTGATAGCACCAATAACTTTGACCTTGGTTTTTTGCCTTTCTTTGTATCCCCAGAGTTTAGCACAGTGCCCAGCAAAAGTAGCTGCTCAATAAATTCCAGTTCACTGATAGAGGAGCCCTCTTCCCTTGGACAGCAGAGCTATTGGTTGGGATGGGACATGTGACTTTCAGTCAATAAACATTTATTAAATGACTGTGCCAGGTACTGAGGACAGAGGGATAGAAAATGAGACAGTGGCTATCTTTCTTTAATGAGTTTACCTTCCACTTGGAGGATACAGTACATTCACAGATAAGTATTAACAGCATATATTACAAAAGGAACAGTGATATGGGGATAATGAGGCAGCACTGGCAAGTGGCAGAATCAAGAAAGATCTTCCTTTTTCTTCCTCTTTCCTCCTCTCCCTCTTTTTCCTCCCTGTCCCTCTCAAGTACAGACTCCTTACTTAATTTTTTAAAATTTACTTTATTCTGGCTTTAATAAAGAACATATAAAAACAGATATTTTATATACATAGTAGAACAGAAAAAGAGATTGTATGTGAAAGTCTATATGTACTTGCCAAGGAATCATCCGTGATGGCCAAGAAGAGTCATTTGTGGAAGTGACTTAGTCCAGTGAGAGTATGATAGCTTCAGGGGATGGTATGATCAATTGAAGATTTTTTTAAAATGAGGAAGACCTGAGAAGTTTGTAGAAAACAGGGCAAGAACCAGTGGATAAGAAGATGATTGAAGGGGCAAGCATCCGGAGGAAATAGGAAGCAAGGGCACAAGGAAAGAATGCGTATTTATAAGGTGAGAGGTTCATAGGTCTGGAGTTGGAAGGGGCCTTTGAGGTCATCTGGTTTAACCTTTCATTTTCAAATAATGAAATGGAGGCTTCTAAAAATAGAGTTATCCAAAGTCATACAGCAGAGAGAAGATTCAAACGCGTGTCTTCCGACTCCGTATCAAGTGATTGTACCACTGTATCCCCCTGGGTTGCACAAGGTAGCATTTCCTTTCCAGCTGCCCAGAGGTCCTGGAGGTTGGTATGTAGGGATTCCTTTAATGTTTCAAAGTCATCACAGGTCAGGGCTCATGAAGGTCAATTGACTATTTGAGAACTAAATCAAGACATATTAGCCCGCAAAGGATCATGGCACCCACTCTGAATGGCCCCTCTTGAGACAGTAGGTTGCCATTTTCCAGTGCTTGTAGGAAAATGATGAAATTCTACTTTTCACAGTCTGGGCAATTGAAGTCAGACTTTTGTCTGTGCTGTTGGGAGTAGCACACTTGAAGAACAATTTGTTCACACTGTGCCTTCATTGTCACTCAGCAGGTAGACATGGTACTTGTTACTTTTGCGTTGTGCAAATGTTGTGAGTCAAGAAACTACTCTTGTCCAAGCAAACCATGCTGTCCACCTTCTGTCAGCGAGGTCTCACTCAGCTGAAACAAGTGATAGGGAGTATATAGATGCCTTTCTTTCAGAGCATCCTTGGTTAATCTTGATTTCTTTAATGACAAAGCTCAAGGAGCTCTACGGAGCCTGGTAGCATGTTTTCGACAAAGCTTGGTAGCTCTAATGACCTGGATTGAGCCCTACAAAATATAATGATCGTTCACACCGATTGACCAGACTGATGCCTCATGCAAACCTTGGACATGTTGTGACCACCAGAATGTTCTCCCAGAGTTCTGGAGCATTGAAAGATTAGAATCTGGGCAGAACTTAACCATGGGATTCCATGTTCATTGCAGCATGAGTTAAAGCTTGACCTGGTCTTCTGAGAATGACTGGTTCCATTTGCCAGAAGTCAGCTAGATTTCGTGTGCTGGTTTGTAGCTACTGGAAACCTCTAGAACAGGGGCTTTTATCCAGGGATCTGTGAATTTCAAAAATATGTATTTTGATAAGAGTATTTCAGTATAGGTTGTTTTTTTTTTCTTTGTAAACCTATGTATTTTATTTTATACATTTAAAAACATTATTCTTAGAAGGGCTCTATATGCTTCAGAAGACTGTGTCTGTAACACAAAGAAAAAGGTTAAGAACTCCTTGGCAAGATATAAAATTTGGAAAATTAGTGGAACACCTTCCCCCTACTTTTTTAGGTAAGTGGATAGGAGTCCACCATTAGAGCAGAATTATAAATAATAGGTAGAAGATGTAAAGAAGTGCGTTGAGGCTTCATCACCAGAAAACCTTTCTAAGAATTAGAGCCACCCCAGAATGTCACGGGAGGTGAAGTAGTGACCAGTCTTTTCCACCATCATCAGTCAAGTCAGCAAGCATTTCTTAAGTACTTTCTGCGTGCCAGGTACTGAGTGTGCTATATGCTGGGATAGGGGTCTTTAAGTTAAGGCTGGGTGACCACTTGTTGGATGTGTTGTACTTTGGATGCTTATTCAGGCACAGGTTGGAATAGATATCCTCTGAGGTCTCTTCTGACTCTTAAATAATGTGAATACATGATCATATTATCCTGCTATAGTAGAAAAGACATTAATTTTCCCCTTCTTTATCCTTAGACCATCCTTCAAATTCTTCCCTTCCTTTCTCCACAGTCCCAAGGAATGCTTTTTTTTTTTTTAACAAACTCAATTACCCTCAGATGACAAGGGGGGCTCACGAGAGGTCAAGTGACACAGAGGATACTAAACTGGCCTTGAAACCAGCTGGGTTCAAATCTTGCCTCAGTTACATACTGATTGTGGAACTTTGAGCAAATCTTTTAACCTCTTAGTGCCTTGGACAGCTCCCTAAGACTCTTAAGTTGCCAAGGGGGTGCCAAGATGCACCTCCAAAAGGGATTTTCTTTATCTGGGACTTCCCTGTATCAATGAAATCACAGACTCAGCACTCTTCCCCATCCTATTCCATATTATAGCTTGTCACAGTTGGCATATTTTGAGCAAAAGACATGGCCAGAAAGGGATACCTAAGATCCAGTCAATTTCTTTGGTATAGTTTTTGAGTTATATGCAAAGCCTCCATATGGCAAATATTACCTTTCAACCTTACTCCAAGGCTTCGTGCTTCACAGAGAAGTGCTCTTCTGCACCGAACATTTTAGGGAATATGGAAAAGAAAAATACTTTCAGGCACATTTAAATTTATGTTATTGGTGAACATCAACTGGGACAATGATCATGGTTAAGTGAACAAAACAATTTTTCTTCTTTCTAGAAGAATAAATTTATTATCCTCCAGTTCAATAAATATTGATTCAAAGGGACATAAATCTTAGTTAAAAATGAAGAAACTTTTTTGATTTTTGAGTGATGGTGTTTATAAATCCTAACAATACTTTCTAAGGGGACTATTCGATTCATGGTAAAATATATTTGGAAATTCTATTTTTATGTTATTGTCACTGCCTGAGCCCTATTCCATCATCTCACTTTTGTTGGTGATATTTCCTTTTTTAACTGCACACATAATTTGTCCCTAAAAGACATTTTTACAAAACTTGTCTTAAGTATTGTCTGTGAACAAGAATTGCACCCATTCTTTAGATTTTTCTCTAAACCCATTACAAATTTAAATGAAGGAGAATCATTTCTTTTTATTTATTTATTTATTTATGTTTATTTTTATTATTTTTATTTTTTATTTTAATTTTAATTTTTTTTAATGTTTTACAATCATTTCCTTAAAGTTGAGATTTTATTCCCCCCCACCTTTCCCCCAATACCCCCCTCCCTCCCCATGACAGCATACAATTCTGTTTAGGTTCTACATATACTTTCCTATTGAGCACATTTTCACTATAGTCATGCTATGTAGTCGAACTAAAATAAATGGAAGAAACCATATAACAAATCAAAACATAATACACTGAAACCACCCCCCCCACACACAAACATGATCTGCTACATTCTGCGAATGTCTTCCATAATTCTTTCTCTGAGTGTGGAAGGCATTTTGCCTTAGAAGACCAACATAACACAAGAACTTACTGAGGAGAATCATTTCTAATCACCAACTAGAATTCCTCTTCATAGTGGGATTATGTAGTGTCATCTTAATTTAGACATCACTATCTTGTTACCATTAATTTTTTATTGGGTGATTTTCATTTTCTATGAATGCCACTAGACATGATTTAGACAAGTAGAGACAGACAAGTTATTTTGGGGTGAAGATAAAGCGTCCCAAGTTCCCTTAGTCCTAGGTAACTTCATTTTCATCTTAAAGTCCATCTTCTGCACAAGGATTTTCTTGGTCCCCTTTCAGATGATCTATTTATACTGTATGTATCTAATTAAGTGGGGGCAGCTAGGTGGCTCAGTGGATAGAGTTCTGGGCAGGGAGTCAGGAGAACTTATCTTTGTGAGTTCAAATCCAGCCTCAGACATTTACTAGGTGTATGTTCCTGGACAAGTCACTCAACCCTGTTTGCCTCAGTTTCCTCTTCTATAAAATGAACTGGAGCAGGAAATGGCAAACCACTCCAGTATTTCTGCCAAGAGAACCCCAAATATGGTCATGAAGTGACTGAACAACATCTAATTAAGTATATGTTGTGTTACCAATAGAATATAATAAGCTCCTTGAGGAGAAGTCCTGTTTTTTTTCCAGCTTTTCTTTCCAGCCCAAGTGCTTAGCACAGTGCACATAGTAGGTGCTTAATAAATGCTTGTTGACATTTGTTTTTTGCAATGACTTTTAATAATTTGCTTCATTCTACCTGGCAGAAGTGAAGCTTTCTTAGGCAAACAGTTCTCATTGGGGAAAACCTCTCCAAAGTTCCTCCTTTAAAAATCAAATACTTGAAAAATTCCCCTTCCACTCTATTGAAATAATCCACCACTGTCACCTTCTGTTATCTTGAGAATCCATAACATGGTGGATGATCCTAAAATCATTTGTCTTGGCCTTCGCAGGTGTTTTGTTACTTGCATGTGAACATCAGTCCATTTGCTTTTCTGGGAATCCACACTTCAGGCTAACTAAAAACTGCAGTGAAGTGTCTCCATGCCAACTCCACCTCCTATGTCACCTCCTTCATGACCTACCCTCTTCAGTGCAATGGATATCACCTTTCCTCCAGCCTTGACAGACAAGCCAATTCTTTCTTTAAGCCCAGCTCACACTTACCTCAGGAAGGGGTATAATTTCTTTGGCTTTAAAGGCATCCTTCCTCTTCCAGTTTCAGACAGAGATAATTAGAACACTGGCCTTGGAGGCAGGAGGACCTACATTCAAATACTGTCTCTAACACTAACCGGCTGTCTGAGTTTGCTTCAGTTCCCTCCTCTGTAGAATGAGGGATTTGGACTCCATAGCCACTAATGCTTATGATTTTTTTTTCTCTCTTTGTACCCTCAGTTTTTAGCACAGTACCTGGTACATGGTGTTGTTCAGTTATTTTTCCAGTTATGTCTGGCACTTCATGACCCCATTTGGGTTGTTTTTTTTTGTTTTTTTTGTGGCAAAAATTCTAGAGTGGTTCACCATTTCTTTCTCCACTTCATTTTACCAGTGAGCATCTGAGGCAAATAGGGTTAAGTGACTTTCCCAGAGTCACACACCTAGAAAGTGCCTGAGACCAGATTTGATCTCAGACCTTCCTGATACTAGAGGCTGTGCTCTATTCATTGTGCCATCTTGTTGCCACCCAGTTTTTATTGGTGAGTCATTTCAGTTATTTGTGACCCCATTTGGGGTTTTCTTGGCAAAAATACTGGAGTGATTTGCCATTTCCTTCTCTAGATCATTTGACAGATGAGGAAACTGAGGCAAACAGGGTGAAGTGACTTGCCCAGGGTCATTCAGCTGGAGATGAACTCTTATCTACTGTGCCTGCCATCTAGCCCTTACTTTGCAGTAAATACTTAATAAATATGTTGACTGACAATAATCTGAAGGCCAAGGGGTGAACTGGAGCATAGATGGGAGTGTAATGATGATCTCTCCGGAAAGGTGTCAGGGACACCTGACATTTGTCTAGGTGAGTAAAAGAGAGTTGAGGATGCAAAGCAAACAGTTCATCTGGTTAACCCACTTTAGGAAAGGCCAGCGTCAGTTGTGTTCACTGGGTGTGAAAGTTCTTGAGGGGGGACAGAAGATGGCTTGAATTTTCCAACTATTTGCCTCAGTTGTTCCTTTAATTTTATTGTCATATGCCTGATGACCAATGTAGAAGGATCATTTCTTTCTTTCTAGTTTGATTTGCTCCCAGCTTATCTAAGTGACTCCTTTGGTTAATTTGTAAAAATTCTCATATTTGTATCTGGCCGTTTCTGAAAGGCACCAGACTCTTCCTGGCCAGACTTGTGCATCAGAGATTAATCTAAAGAAGTTTCATCGTATCATTCAACATTCTGCATAATCATCCCTAAGATTAATAAAAATATCTCACTTAATGATCAGAAATATTTCAAGGGTTAAAATAAAATATAGGCTTGAGATACAGTGATGCTGTTTTTCATTACTTTTTGTTTTTAATATTCCCCAGCTGTTGGTTTTCTATGCTTGGTTATGATCAGTCAGCCAGTCAACACAAAATTAGTAAGCACCTCCTGTGCATAGGCACTGGGGATACAAAGCTGAGGAATGAAACAGTCCTTTCTCACAGGAAGCTTGAATTCTAATGCAAAAACTGTTTTTGATCTAATGGAAAATGATAAAAGTAATGGTCAATTTGCTTTTTCATTTGAAGGACAAAGACACGTCCTCTCTCTTTCTCCTCTCCACGTGACAACTTGAATTTTTCTCCTATTGTCACAGTTAGTTTCAAAAGAAAAACATTCAAAAAAATAAGAGTAAAAAGTAGTAAAAAAAATAGCAAAAAATAAAAATAACATTTCAGATTAAAAGTCTCCTTCCAATGTTATATGAATGCTCCTAACTTGTTAGAGTTTAATTACGTTCCTTATAAGCTTGATAATGTCTCTAGGTTTTCCATAGCTGTATCTCTCGTATAAGGACTTCTAGATGACCTTATAGTGCATAGTATGCTGGGTCTAAAGTCAAGAAGACTCATCTTCCTGAGTTCAAATCTGACCTAAGACCCTGGGCACGTCACTCAACATGGTTTGCCTCAGTTTCCTCATCTAAAAAATGAGCTGAAGAAGGAAATGGCAATCCACTCCAATATCTTTGCCAAGAAAATCCCAAATAGGGTCTCAAGGAATCAAATACAACTGAAAAGACTCAACAACACATCTCTCACATACTTTGTACAACTGATGAAAGAAATATAGGTTGCTGCCAATGCAGGTCTTGGCTTAAGTTTCTGCTAAAACTCTTTTGGCTATAGAATGATTTCTATTCTCCCTGGCCTCATTTCTTCCAGTCTGCAAGGTCTGTGGTCCAGACTGGCTTTTCTGTTTGCTTCAGAGGCCAGATTAAATTTTTTGTTTAACCACAGGTAGCATTGCATACATTATAATGTTCCAAAAAAACTTAGGGATGTTGTGTTTTAGATTCTGTAAAATGTGCCGAGTCGATGGAATCCACTTCTGTTCATTTGAGATTTCTAGAGATACATGGATCAAAGAGAAGGTCTCAGTTGAGAATTGCTTCCCATACCAGATTGTTTGGGACCACCATTGGACCAACCTCAGATGATGTAGAGTAGAATTTTAATCAGGTTTACTCAAAGCATGAATTCAGAGATAAAGGATTGAAATAATTCTTATCTTTTTCTTTTCTTGTGAGACAATCTTCTTTCTTGTTCCTCTTCCCCTTTCTTTTCAGGATTATCAACTCCCTTTCCTTCTACTTGAAATAAGAGGAGGAGCATAGGATAGGCAAGATGGATGGTAGGAAATGTAGTCCCAGTGCTTTGGTTTCATCTATTTGGAAGAAGGAGAATGAAAATAACCTGGCCCTGTTCATGCTTTTCCAATCCACCCCAAGCCATTGGTCTGGGTAATATCAGCCCATCCAAAAATCTAAAAGCTTTTCAGGAGATTTACTCCGCTAAGGTGTAGAATTGTCTTTTTGATTTATGATTACCTAAAATAGCTAGCTCCATAGTGATCTCTGTCCTCTCTCACTGTATCAGTGCATCCCAATATAGTGAGCCAGAAAAAGGGTTCTTATTTTTTTCAGTTTATAAATAGCTTGAACCTCTCTTTATAGTTAACTAACAATGCTTCCTTGCATGAGAATATTTTAAAATTTCTGCACTGAGCTTTGAAGCTCAACATGTCAAAATGTGTTGAGGAAATGTAGGTTATGTAAAAACAAAAAGGTAGCAAGAAACTTTTATTTCAATAGCAATAGCCAGCATTTGGGAGCAGCCAGGTGGCTCAATGGATAGAGTACTGGACTTAGAACCAGAAAGACTCATCTTCCTGAGTTCAAATCTGTCCTGGGACACTTATTAGCTGTGAGACCCCAGGCAACTCACTTCACCCTGTGTTCCTCATTTGCCAAATGGGCTGGAGAAGGAAACAGCAGACCACTCCAGTATTTTTGCCAAGAAGATCCCAGATGGGGCCATGAAGAGTCAGACACAACTGAAAAATGATTTAACAAGAACAGAAAGTTTGCATTTCTGTAGCCTTTGCTGGTGCTTTACAAATATTGCATTTGATTTTCACAACAGTCGTAGGAGACAGGTGCTTTTATTATATCCATTTTAGAGAGGAGAAACTGAGACAGACATAAGTTAAGTGATTTGCTCAGGGTCATGGAGCTAGTCGTTACTTGGAATGGGATTCAAAGTCTTATTTTCATGCCTCAGAGACCCCACATTCTATTCTGCACTTGATTATTTGTCCTTGGTTCCCAAAGAGGACCATGTCATCGGGAAGGTGATGTCACAACTTTGAATTGGATTTCAGTGAGGTAGGGCTGAACTTTTAACTCTGAAAGCATTTCCCAAATCATCACCAACAGAAGAGGAAGTAGAACGTTTTCTACAGAATAAAAATGTTTAAAAAAATAATCTGTGTTTTCACCATTATGAGGCTTTGGTTTCAGCCCCTGTTCTATTATTGAGCAGCTAAGACCTTGGGTATGTCATCTAACCTTTCTAGACCTCAGTTTCCTTATCTGGAAAATTAGAGGACTAGGATAAATGGCTTCTAGAATCTATTATGCTGTGTCTCTGTTGATGACGCTTCGATTAAATTCTAATGGTCCAGTAATACTTACATCTAATGTAAAATGCAACCAGGTCTCAATATGAACAATGAATCCCTGTATTCAAATTAACCTCATCCAAAGTTACAATTAAGTAATATATGGTCACTAGTTCCATTCCAAGGGAGCTATACAGCACAAACTCAAACAGTGCGACCATCTTGGTGGAATGCATTGTTCGCACTCATCACGACCTGTTTACACATCTTGTTTCTGTTTGGTTTGTTCTATATGGTGCATAAGCTCTTTATATAATGAATTTGTTAGTGATGGTTCCTGAGTAAGTGACATCATAAGGCAGAAAAAAAGTGCATCTGTTAATGCCTGTGTTTTGTCTATATTAGGGTGTGCTGGAGAGCTTCCTGGGCACGGCCGTCTCTGGAGCCATCTTTTGTCTTTTTGCTGGCCAACCACTCACTATCCTGAGCAGTACAGGACCTGTCCTTGTCTTTGAGAGGCTGTTATTTAATTTCAGCAAGTATGTATAGCCCAGTGTCTCCATTTGTTCACATGGACATTCATATCTAGTCGAAAGGGTTCAATTACCCCAGGAAAGAGTAATTCCATTCTGGAGAAACTAGAGAAAACCCAGGTCTTCCCCGCAAAAATAATGAAAATGAAAATAACTTCAAAAATTCATTGGAACCACAAAGACATAACAATAGTACATGTGCTAAATGATGCCAATCATTAGCTATCAGGCATAACTCATGGGGTAACATTTAATACAAAATTGTTTGTTGTTTGTCCATCATTCTTGAAAAGGACCATGACATCAGGAAGATGATGGCTTGACTTGCTGGTGAATTGGGTTTAAGTGAGGGAGGGCTGTGCCAAATCACCAGCCTCACTTTCTCTCCAGAGCTGTCTGAGTCCAGTGTCCAGATACGGATCAAGATCACTGGAGATGACCCTGGATGCAGTGGGGGATGTTGGCCTTTTCAAACTAAGGTCTGCTTTGGCAGAGGAGGGGCAGAATCCTCTCTTGTGACTTCTGACTTCTTTTGACTCTCATCTACTATCCATAAAAAGAGAAAGTCTTACTCTAAGAGTTAAATTTTTTTTCACAGATTATAGCAGGAAATATAAATAGTGCCAGGAAGTAAATAATTATGGAAAGAGCCTTAGAGTAAGCAGATCTGAGTTCAAGTTCCTGCTCTTCTACTTAACTTTATCCCCTTAGGTAAGTCTCTAGTTTCTTCCTCTCATCAAATAAGTGACTCTAACTTACAGAGGAATTTGTCCTTAATAGTGCTGTAGAATCTAGAAATAGACTCTGGATTCTTGTTAGCTACTTCGTTGAGAAAGTGATATAAGATGAGCACTGCATTGATGGTGTTTATTCATTTTTGCTAGGGGAGTAGACCCTGGGTAAGTTACTTAACTCTGTCTGCCTTGGTTTCCTCATCTGTAAAATGATTTAGAGGTGGAAAGGCCAAACCCATCCAGTATCTTTGCCAAGAAACCCCTAAAATGGCATCATGAAGAGTCAGACATGACTGACCAGCAACCAGGGAGGATTAAGAAAAAGCCTTGCATTTGGAGTCCTCAAAGATGGAAAGGAAAAATTTTCAGCCACAAAAGCAACCATATTTTTTCTTTGGGTTGGGGGGGCTGGGTTTTCTTCCTATAGTTTGTAGTTCATGTTGAAATGTCCCTGTTAATTTTAAGGGGAGCTGTATTTAAAAATGGGATTTAGGAATTTAGGAGACAAGAGAAACAGGGCACTCCAATTTATATGTTCTAAGAATAAAAGGCATGGACGTTGACAGCAGGAAATATTAGAAAGTAACCAGGCCGGTTTAAAAAAAGAAAATTGATGTAAAGTGGGGCTCCTCATTCCCTCTCCTCTGCTTGACAGGGTAACTTAGGGGTGTGTTCCAGAGGCAAATAGTCCATCACTGGAAGCCACTTGAAGAGAGAGGAGGGGCAGAGGCGAGCAGTCACCTCTGAAGCTTGATAGCTTTGTGACCCTTAACCTGAATGAGTCCATTTCCTTATGTATGAATTGAAAATAGCCATACCCATAATGATTTCTTACAAAGCTGTTTCATAGCATTAAAGAAACCTCATAGATCAACAAATCCAACCCCCCACTTTATAAATGGAGAAACAAATGCCCAGGGACACTTAAGGTCCTCCACATAGTAAGCATCAGGCTGAATTTGAATCCAGGTTCCCCATCTGCAAAAACTATCCCACTGTGCCATGTGAAAATCAGATGAATTCCTGTATTTCAGCACCACATAAACGCTAAATATAATTGTGTTATTTTTGTTATTAGTATTTTTTCAAAACTGGTCCCTTAAGGGCTGTTTTGAGTGAGCATGAACTTTGATGTCCTATATTTCATCCCAACGCTGCAGCTTTTCCTTACTTCTTTCGGAATTCCTTGTTATTATATGACCCTTCTTTATCTTAATTCCTAGAACTCTAGAAAGAATTCCACTCATACCAGTTTACAGCAAAGAGTCAAAAAGTTTTCTGTGTTGAAGAAAGCTCACTATGTGAGAGGAGAAGGCCTTTGTGAAAAGATTAAGCCAGCCGGTACTCTCTACAGGAACAAACAGGGTCAACCTCTTCACAAAGAATTACGAGCAGCAAAGCCATTAGAGCCTTCATGTGGAGAAAATGGTTCTTGCTGGTTTCCTTTAGATAATTCTGAGATAGAAATTATTTCCTTTTACTAAGCAAGTTCATTTCTCACTTGCTCGATGATTTGTCTGGAACTTATATGTGATTAGAAGTGCAATGTCAAAGAGAAGAAGTGCAAAGACTTCTTTAAATCCAGCACAAGGTCTCCCATTGCATCCTGGGTCATCTCCAGTCATCTTGATGAATATCAGGTCACTGGATTCAGATGACTCTGGAGGTGACCTGAACGGCCCTCCCTCACTCAAAACAAAGTCAAGTGCAAGTCATGTTGTCATTTCTCTGATGGCATGGTCTTCTTGGGCAACGAAGGACAAATGCAACAAACAGAATAGTTCTGCTATGTCCTAGCCTGCCTTTATTTTGATCAAACTACTTTGCTATTATTATCGTTTGGTATGTGTTATTAAAATATTATAACTGTAAAAATAATGTTATCAATCCTCTTAGTGTGGCTCCTGAGGCTTAAAGGAAAAGGTAGGAACAGGTACAGGCAGCTAGGATCTGGAGTCAGGAAAACCTAAGGTCAACTCCACCCTCAGACCTTCACTATCTTGGCAAGTCATTTCACCTCTGTTTGCCTCAGTTTCCTCATCTGTCAAATGGGGATAAGAAAAGCTCTCACTTCCCAGTTATTGTGAGAACAAAAGGAAACTACATTTATAAAGCACTTTGCAAACCTTAAAGAGTTACATAAATATTTATTATTCCTTCTCCTCCTCCCTCTACTATAATTACCACCACCACTAGAGCAGAAACAATGTTGGATTTAGAGTCAGAAGGCCTGACATCAAGTCCTGGCCCCATAATTTGCAATTTATTTGATCCTGAGCAGGCTCTCTGGGTCTCAGTTCCCTTATCTGTAAGTGGAGGAGATTGGACCAGCTCACCACAAACGTCCATTTGGGTTTGAAAGTCATGATCCTGATCAGAAACTTGCCATTGGCTTAAGAGGCAGATGGGCTTTTTGACATCTCAAGAATGGGGAAAAATGCTCAGAGTATGGCATGCTCAGACAATACAGAGACAGAGGGAAAAGAAAAAAGGAAGTACCAAGGAGTTCCAAACGTAGTGGTCTTTCTGTTAACCCATATAGTTAATCAGTGGTAGGATATACATGATCCAGCTGGTGGCTAAGTGGATAGAGTACCAGGCCTGGAAGACCTGAGTTCAAATCCAGCCTGAGATACTTCCTAACTTTGTGACCCTGGGCAAGTAGTTTAACCTTGTTTGCCTCAGTTTCCTCATCAGTAAAATGAGCTGGAGAAGGAAATGGCAATTCTCTTCAGTATCTTTGCCAAGAAAACTCCAAATGGAGTCACCAAGATTTGGATATAACTGAAATGACAGAACAGCATTGTGTGTACAGTGAATGATCTCTCATAAACCATACTGTGGTGGGAGGGTCAGTTCGTCTTCTGGCTCATAATTTTATTCTAATTGCTGAAGAAGTGACCCATATCTTATTATTCTCTCATCCTTCTACTTCCAGCACATCATTTCTGTTGATGTTCCCACTGGTTTCATTGATTGAGACCAGGTAGAACAGTTTTATCCACCTGGACCCAATTATTTCCTTTTCCAGTTAGTCTAGGTATCTCCATTCTTTGAAACATTTCCTTATTGGTATCTCTCCTGTCTCTCCCTTTCCCAAGCGATAATGTTTCAACCTCATGCAAACAAAAGGATATTATTCTTAATACAGTTCTTATAAACATGCTAACACATTGGAGAGGAAGCTGAGATTGTTGAATGCAGGCCTTGTTAGAGAAGCAAAGATAAGTGCAATTAAAAAAATACTTTCAACACTTCTTTTCACAGGTGATCCCTTGGTCAAGTGGATAAGGAGCAAACCTAGAAATAGCAAGCCATGATTCCTAATTCTTCTGATGACTCATTTTAGATCTCAGCTTGCTTTGTCTAGTATTTATCTCATTCAAGAAACATTTAGTAATTTTCGTATTAATTGATAAATAATTAGTTTACTAATAAGAAGCAGTGTGGCCCAGTGGATTGAAAGCTGACTTGGATTCCTGGAAGAGCTCACTTAAAGTCCCACCTTTGACACATACTGACTTTGTGGTCTGGGGCAAGTCTTTAAGACTGGAAGATACAGATAAGATGCATTCAGCTCCCTTATACTAATGACATCCCAGGTCTCATAAAGCAAATAATGAAAGTTTGTTGAATGAATGGATAGATAGATGGATGGATGGATGGATGGATGTCTCTAAACCATTTGGAGGAAATTCATTATATAATATAGTTTGTTATCTGGAATGGTGTGAAGCAAAGGTTCAAATGATACCTTATCAGGAGCTAAATCAGATTCAGAGCATAGGAAATGTGCCTTAGAGGCAGGAAAACTGAACCAGGAGTAAGGAAACTTAGATTCCAACCCAACCTTGGTCACAAAACCTTGGATAAATCACTTAACTTCAGATATAGTTCTGCTTATCTAAAAGATGTGAGTGTTAGGCTAGAAAAATGACATGACATCTAGATGAAGAAACTGAGGCAAACAAGTTAAATGATTGACCCAGGATCACACAACTAGTTCTTTGTATTCCCAGGCTTAGCACAGCATGTATTAATCATTTAATAAATGTTTCTTGATGGATTGATTGATCTCCATTGGTGAATCATAGGTCCAGATTCCTTTCCCTCCTCTCTATTCCCCCCCAAATCCCACAGAGATTTGGAAAAGAATGATTGTAAAGTCACCTCCAAATATGTTGAAAATAACCAAAATGGTTTAACTGGACTCATTTTCCTTCTCACCTCTTTGTTTGGTTCTTTGTTGCAAATGGAATTTATTTTGAAAAACTGTGGCATCCTTGGATGCAGGAGACTGTACTTTCAGGTAATTAGAAAAAAGAGGAACAAGGGTGTTCCTGACTCCCATTTTATGAAATCAGCAATAACTTACAATAGAATGCCAATTCTGTCAACAGAGGAAGGCATTCCTTCTAAGGAGGGTCTAAGTGTACCCAAGAACAGATTCTCCAGTAACTTTCTCTGTGCTTCTCTCACAATTTCTGGAATTATTTCCTTCGAGAGGCTCAATTGTTGAAGCTGGGCTGACTAAATTGCTTGATTTTGACATTTCTGGGAGTATAGGACAGTGGGTAGGACATTCGACTTGGAGTCAGGAAGACCTGAGTTCAGATCCAATCTTAGACATTTCTTAGCTCTATGACCTTGGGCAAGTCACTTTATTTCTCTTGGCCTCAGTTTCCTCATCTGTAAAATGATAGGGTTGGATTCATTGGTCTCTTCAAGGTCCCTCCCAGTTCTAAATCCCATAATCCTATAACCCAGAGTATGCTTCCTTTCTAGAACTGTAGCTGATTTTTAACATTTAGTTATGAATTCTTTAGCATCTGAGGGTCAACTTCTTCTTTCCTTGTAGGGGATAGAGTCTAAATATCTTTCTTGCTTTCTTCCAGAGACAACGGTTTTGACTATCTGGAGTTCCGTCTGTGGATTGGTCTGTGGTCGGCCTTCCTGTGTCTCATCTTGGTGGCCACGGATGCCAGTTTCCTAGTCCAATATTTCACTCGATTCACTGAAGAGGGCTTCTCTTCTCTGATCAGTTTCATTTTCATCTATGACGCATTCAAGAAGATGATTAAGCTGGCCGATTACTATCCGATCAACTCACACTTCAAGGTGGACTACGTCACTCAGTTTTCTTGTGCCTGCGTACCTCCAGTTCCAGGTGAGGATGTGTTCCTCAGGTTGTACCTGCTCTGATTCTGGTGGTGGGGACAGCGACAACTGGCCGTGATGAGTGGACTGATTCCCAGGAAAGTATGGCGCATGCCCTGTCCTCCCTCTAGAAATTATGCCTCTGACATTTCCAAACACCCACCCACTCAGGCAGTAATGACAAAGATTCACCCAGAGATTTTGTTAAATTGGGGAACTGTAGCTAAAGCCGGGGAACGTCAGGCAGTCAGGAAGCATCTATTAGGCACCTACTATGTGCCAGAAACTGCCGAGTCCTGGAGATGCAAAGACAGGGAGAGTCAGTCACTACTCTCAAGGAACTTACAGAGAAGTCAACATGCAGGCAAATACGTACGAAGAGGATGAGATACAGGACGAACAGAAGAAAATTAGCAGAGGAGAGACCCTCCCCGCTGTTCTTTCCATTAGATTACATTGACCTTGAGAAGTCAAAGTATATATAGTAACAAGGGAACCAACATGTCTCCAAGTCATTATCATAACTCATATATTATCTAATAAATTCTCATTATATCTAGAAGAAAGAGACTTTTTTTCCTGGGAGTCAGAATTGGGTTCAAATCCTAATCTGACACTCACTCTGTGACCTTAGACCAATCAATTTATCCTCTAGAGAGGTCTTCCTTAATCTTTAAAGTGAGAGAGTTAGACTATTATTCTTTTCCCCTCATTTTCTTCAGATAATCCCCATGTGGAATGAATGTTGATAGCCTTCCTATGCTGATATCCCTCCTCTGGATCCTCTTCAATTGTCTTTCCTAAAATATGGCACCTGGAATTAAACGTAGTACTCCAGATATGTTCTAGTCAGGTTAGAATAGAGTGGAACCATCCCTTTATTTCCCTAGCACTAAGATGCCAAAATATTGAGATTGCAGTCCACTAAGACTCCTAGATCTTCTTCAGATGAACTGCTCTCTAACCACTCATCCCTTATCTCATACAAGCAAAATGAATTTTTAAGCCCAAAGTACTTTATTCCTGTTTAATTTCATCTTCTTAGTTTCAGCCAGTTTTTAGCTGTCCAAGATGTTTTTAGATCCTGACTGTAATCCAAGTTGTTAGTTCTTCCTTTGTGTCATCTGCACATTTGATACGCATTCCATGTATGCCTTTGCAGAATCCATTACTAAAAATATTAAAAAGCAGAGGGCCAAGCCCTGTTCTCTGTGGGACTAGCAATCGGCCAAGTCTAAATGGAATCCTTAGTGACGAGCCTTTGGGTCTGGCCATTCAACTAAGTCCAAATCCCCCTTCTGTCTAGTTCCCATTTCTCGATTTTTTTCTTTAAGACTAGCATGAGATACTTTATCAAAAGTTTTTAAAATCTAGGTAAACTAGATCTGTGACATCCCCCTGACCAGCAGTTTATTAACATTGTCAAAGGAGGAAATGAAGTTAGTGACTTCAACTTGACCATTCTGGCTCGTGGCAATCCTTTCTTCCTTTACTCAATACAGATTAGGTCTTGGAGGCGTTGTGGTGATTGCCCTCTGTGCAAGAAAAGTCAAAACAAAAATAAAGTTTTTTATGTGAAAAACAAAACAGAGAGGGGGTCTGCCTCACCCCTCCCCAGAGAAAGCTATGGTTGCAGAACACAAAGGTTAACAGGGTCATTTAGCTCAAAGTGTAATTGAATTCATTTGTTTTATTATTTGGAGGGAGACAGAAAGGGGCAGATAAATTAAAATAATGATAATAAAAGCACTTTCAGATTTTCAAAATGTTATATGTATGCTATCTCATTTGATTCAGCAGCCTTGGGAAGTGGGAGTTATTATTATCATCCCTATTTTTCAAATGAGGAAACAGGCTGACAAAGGTTAAGTGACTTTCCCAGAGTCACACAGCTAGTATGTTTCTGAGGGAGAATCTGAACTCAGGTTTTCTTGTTTCAAAGTACAGCGCTCTGTGTACTATACCACCTAGGTAAGGTAACATCTATAGTATATGTAATAAATGTGAAAATTAAGCAAAATCTTCACATTTGTCCTTTATTGCTGAGAAGTTTCTGATCCTTGTTTGCCTGAGAACATGATACTGAGAGAGGAACAGGGCTTATACTTGAATTACAGGTGCTAACCTAATCTGGCTTTAGCTTCCTCTTTGACCTAAGTTACACTACACTTGGCTTCCTCATTCTGCTGTGAAAGTCAGAAGCTTTGTCTGACCAAGTTTTGAAAGGTCCTTGGTCACATATAGTCCTGAGCACCAGAATCCTGCATCGGAATGGAGTCACCAAGCTTAAGCTAAACTAATGACAAGGAAATCATCTCTCTCTTCCAAGATAGCGTTGTTTGTGGACAGAGCCCTCTATGCAGCATTGCCCACTTTTCAGTACTGACTGTTGGAGCTCAAGGGGAGAAAGGAACTGATGGGAAGGGGCTTTCTTCTGGACTTTTGATCCCCTTTCTTCTCCTATCTATGTTGGTTGGCAAGATTGGTTCATTGGTATTATAGAGAACAAAGTCATTTGTGGAACAGAAAACAACCCAGCAAATGCACTTTGACCATTTTCATGAGTAACTCAAAAGGTTAAAGATTCCTTTAGCTAATTTGCCCCTATAGAGCTGGCCCAAAAACCTTAATATTTCTTGATAGGACATTGAAACATTACTTTGGAAGGATAACACAGTTGAAATTATATCCAGAACATTCTTAAAAAAACAACAAAAGTCTGGTTTCTTATCACAATACACCCTCTGAGTTAAAGAATTGAATCAATGAGTCCATAATATTGAAATTGGCTAAGGGCGTGTTTTTCAGCACCAGTAAAGTATGTTAATAGTGAACTGGTAACTTCTCAGATGGAGGTCACCATCGTACAGACTGGGAGATAATTTTACAGGCATGGAAATGGAGACCCTTCAATAACTTAGAAGAGGCAGCCCCTCTCTCACATCACTGAACACTTTCTTGGTAGAAGATGTTTATATAGAACCTCATCCCTTATTAACGGGTGACATCCCTTCCCCTCTGCAGTGTAGCCTTATGTGTAGAATTCTAGGTTTCTGAAATAATATAATTCTACATCCCCAGAATTCAATGATGATGAAAAGAGGTCTTTTTAGGGAATAAGAGAAGAAACTACTATCTCCAAAGAGAAAGTGTTTCATTTTGGGTACAGATCAATGCTTAAGGACACCAGTGTAGGGAATGAAGAGGCGCTTGGTGGCTTTGGCAATTCTCTAATATTCAAGATTAAGCCAGACTTCATGATATTCCGTATTGCCAATCATGGTAAAATTAATAATAAAAATCAGGGGCAATTGGGTGGTACCATGGATACCTGGAGTCAGAAAGACCCAAGTTCAAACTCAGCCTTAGACAATTACTAGCTGAACCTGGGCACATCATTTAACCCTATTTGACTCAAATTGGGATAATAATAGTACCTATCCCTCAGAGTTGTTGTGGAGATCAAATGGAATAATATCTGTAAAGGACTTAGTCTAATGCATGGCACAGAGTAAACACTCTATAAATGTTAGCTATTATTATTGGTTACTATAGGTGAACCAAAGGGAGAATCAAATAGAAATAGCAAAACATAATTTCCCTGTCTTAGACTGAGATGTAATGGATAATTTTTTTCTTCTGCGTTATTTCCTCCTATAACTGTTCTCTTCTTTTCCCTAAAGACTTTTTTTAAAGCTAGTAGCAGGATGGAAATATTATCTGTGAGTAACTGTTACAGATAATCAGATATATGCTTTCCATCCAGTCCAGTCGGAAGCAGAAATCCCAAGAAGATTTGGGGTGGTTCCTTAGTTTTAGGAATTAGTGTTTAGTGTTGTCTATTTTGGGCAGCTAGGTGGTGAAATGGATGGTATGCAGAGCCTGGAGTCAGGAAGACCTGAGTTCAAATGCGGCTTCAGACACTCACTAGCTCTGTGACCCTGGGCAAGTCACTTAACTCTTCTTACCTCAGTTTCCTTGTCTTTAAAATGAGCTGGAGAAGGAAATGGCAGAACACTTCAGGATTTTTGCCAAGAATACCCCAAATGGGGTCACAAAGAGTCAGACATAACCAAACTGACTCATCATCAGTAACAGCAATTGCATATTTTTTGTTCATTTGTTTCGAATGTTCTTTGGGCATTTCATGCTATTTTATTGATGGAACAACTGGCTCCCCTTCTCCACTCCTTGGGTTATTTTACTGGTATGAAATTAGGGACCAAATCTGTGATTTTATTAGTGTAGAAATTTCCAGGTGAGGAAGGTCTCTTGATCTGTACATCTTGGCTCCTTCTTTGCACTCTCAGTCTTACAGAGTTGCCTAGTTGAGATCTGTCAATCTCAAATATAAACACGAGCTACAAAAGGTATATAAGGATCTCTGCTAGGGCTTCTTGACTTAGAAAACCACATATTAACATTATCTATATTCTATTATATTTTTATTTATTTTGTTAAATATTTCCCAATTACATTTTAAGCTGTTCCCTGTTACACTTGGGAGTGTGGACTGCCTCATTGTGCCTGGGGCCACTTGCCTAGATCAAGAGCATTTTGCCCAGTGTCACACAGAGAAGCAGGACTCAAACCCAGATCTTCCTCATTTTGAGGCCAACTCTTTACTTATGAGATCATAGTGTTTCTCTAAACAATACACAACACAAATATTAATCCTCATGTGTTGCACTGTTTTCTCCATTTGCTCCAAATACTACCTATCTAGTAAATATTTATTGAATGGAAAAATGAGGTGAGGAATTCTAATTATTACTGCAGGACTATCTTCTCTGCAATGTTTATTTAACTCAATCATGGACAGGGAGTGCTTCATCCCCTTGAGCAGAGAGGTGCTAGGTCCAGAACTGAGTGACAATTATGTTTCAGGCAGAGAATCCTGCCTTTGGCAGTCAGTTGTTGCTCGTCTATACGTCTCTGGGGATGTTGGCTAGATCTCCATTGCTCACTGATGCCAAGCTGTGAGAAGCCATAGAAACACCCTCTCACTGACACCTCTTCTGTAAGGAATGTATTCTGTTTTATATACCAGCCCTGAACCATATACCGTTTATATACTGTATACCTTCTAGAAACTACATGCTGTCATCTTTCTTAGCCCGAGAGAGACATTTATGTGACTCTCTTCTACTTTCTTGCATCCCTCTGTAAACAGAAATCAAATACAGTTTAAGAAATGGTTAAAGGCAAAGGCTAAGAGCTCATAAATACATTTCCTATTCTTAATGTCTTCCATCCCCACATGTCCTTGAAATGACAAAGGGAGTTAAAAAGGGTGACCCATGTAAAGGTGCTATGAAAACTCCCTGAACTTAAGCACCAGAAACAAAGTGTTCCCAAGGAGAGTGGAATTCAATATCTCCCACCTCCCAGAGCAGATAGATCCTCTTGGTTCTCTGGTTTAAAAGAGCTATGTCAGGTAAAGACCAGGACAGATTGAAGGTTTCTGGAATTCTCCATGTCCTCATTCAATTCAGTGCTTTTTAAGACTCAGAGATTTAGAGCTGGAAGGAGCCTTAAAGGTCACCAAGACGTACCCTTCATTTTACAGATGAGGAAACTGAGGCACAGGGAGATGGAACTGATTTTCCCAAGGTCACACTATTGTTAAGTGCCATAGGTGGAATTTGAACCCAAGGCCTCTGACTTCAGAGGGATTAAATGAGACTATGTATATGAAATCCTTTGCAAATTTAACTCCATAAATACTACTTTTTGTTGTTAGCTTTATTCTTTCATTCAGCCAGATAAAAGGGAAAGTTGAAAAGTTCGGATTGCCCAAATTACAAAGTGAATAATTGTTATGGATAGGACATGATAATCTAAATGGCAACTGAATCATGGAGCCATGAGGAAAATATGCACATTTATGATTCCAACTCCCAATTACCCAGCACTTTAAGGTTTCTCCCTTCCTCAGGAAATAGTAGTGCAGTGGCAAATCAGAGGACCCAAGCTCAAATTCCAGCTCTTCTGCTTGCTGTGTGATAATAGGAAGTCACTTAACCTCTCTGAGCCTCCGTTTCCTCATCTATTAGAATGATTGGGTTGGACTAGATTATCTTCTGGATCTATATCTGTGCTCCTGTGAAGTAGGTAATACAAAGTAGTTTTATTCCCATTTCACAGATGAGGAAATTGAGGCCCATAGAATGAGAAGAAATTTATTCTTAAATCAAAAGTATGATATAGCAGCCAAAAACATGAATATGATCTTAGGTTACATTGAGAGGCAGAGTGTCATGACTTGGGAAGTCATGACCCTGTTGTTCTCTGCCCTATTGCATTCATTCCTGGTCACCATATTGTACAGAAAAAGTGGAGCGTGTCCCGTGAAGGATACCCAGGAAGACTTTGGGGTCCTAGCATGTTGAAATAAATGGAGAAAAGCAGAGTCAGAAGAGACTTGCTTGCTGTAGCTACCAGCTTTTGAAGGACCGTATGTATGTAGCAAGGTGGGGAGAGGAAAGAGGTGAGGAGAAAAGAGTTGTTCTAATGGTCCCAGAGGGCGTAATTATAAGCCCTGGAAGTTGTCGTTGGGCCTGGAGTCAGGAAAAAGCTTCTTAACAATTAGAGCTATTCAGGACTGACTCAGGAGGTGACTGGGTACCCCTCATTAGATGCTGAGAACAAAGGTTGGATAACCACTTGTGAGTTATGTTGCAGAGAGGATTGTTGTTTAGATATAGATGAGACTAGATGGTCTCTGGGGTCCTAGGCAATTCTTGAATTTCATCATTATACTTGGAATCCTCTGTTATTGTCTTCTAGGTTCTAGAGGTGTGTGTGTGTGTGTGTCTGTGTGTGTGTGTGTGTGTGAGTGTGTGAGAGAGACAGACAGAGATAAGAGAGGTAGACAGAGACAGAAAAGAGAGGAAAAGAGGAAAAAACGGAGAGAGGATATATTTGTATTTTATTTTATCTGAACCCCCAATACAATGAAATGTTGACTCCACCTTCTTACTTAAATTGCTACCATTCTTTTTTTTCTAAAAAGTATTATCATAGAATATAGCAACAAAAGACATTCAAAAACTGATCACCCTGAGAAAATAAATTTAATGAAACTTAATTGGATTGTAAACTGACCCTTTATTTTGTTACAATTGGAGAAACCTAATTACAAAAGCAAAACAAAATACTGTGCCTCCTTATGTTTTTACACGTTAAATTATAATTTCCATTTGTTTTTCTGGTGTTTATGGTTTCAAATCTCCTCTTGTCTTGCAGCTAACACGTCAGCTTTCGATGATACGACCTTCACCCCCATGGGGTTAGCCACGCCTTCTTCTACTGTGATGGTGAGTGGCAGATGGGCCTGATATTGAATACCACCATTGCTGTGTTTGGGGTGTGGATGTGTCACTCACCTCAAAGTACTCCTGATATCACCACAAACAAAAAGGGGTCTAGTCGGAGAGGAATTTCTTTCACCTCTTAGATTTGTTTTTTTTCAAATGGAGTAAATATGTTTTCCAGAGATCTGCTTCCCCATGACTCACTCATCCTTTGAGTGATGACCTTAAGGTCTTTTCACATGACAGTAGGTCTGATGTTGAATGAATAAGTGCACTAGGGCTAACTCTCTTTTTCCAATCACAGTTCAAAATTCTATTTTCAATAGAATCCTTGGGAGGATGGTGGTAGCAGAGCCCTCTCCGTGGTCAGGAAGGACGAATGACTCTGTTGCAAAATGTTCTTTCCCATGGCTTGTAACCAAGGAGTGAAAGGGGACCCAAACCAAGACTTTACAAAAAGACTGCTTTGCATGCATGGAAGGTCTCACACTGGAAGGAGACTTTTGTTTTAGAGCAAAAGACTGGAGGTAGCAGAAAGCTCCGTTTCAGACTCCCAATTATGTTCCTTCTATACAAAACATGACCTATTACCACATCACCAGCTCCCCAGTCTTCATGGTAGCAACACTCAGGATATCTGAAATTGACCCAGTGCCCATCTCTTAGGAGTCCAGAACACCATGGTGACATTATGTAATGAAGACCCACAATAACCCTCTGAAAGACTGGTTGATTTTGACAGATTGTTCTCTTCTTCCCTTTCCGCTGACTTTTGGCTTTCTTTCACATTTTTCTATGTGCATAATAGAGTGAGGAAGTCAGGGTAGGAGGAAAATGACCAACTATAGAAACCAGTCTGTAGGTCAGGCATAAGAAGTGTAGAGCTCAGTGATCTTAGAAAGACATGGGAGGACTTCCATGAGATAATGAAGAGCGAAATGGGCAGAACCAAGGGAACATTGTATACAGTAACAGCAACATTGTTTAAAGAATGACTTTGAGCAACTAAGTCATTTTGACTATTATAAATATCCATATTAAATCACCAAACCTTTAAGTGCTTACTGTGTGCCAGACAATGAAAAAACAAAAAAAGCAGTCCCTGCTTTATAGGAATTCACAATCAAATTATGCAAATATATGCAAATAATATATGTTTATGGGCAACTAGGTAGCTCCATAGTGCTTAGAGCTCTGGACCGGACTCAGAAAGATCTGAGTTCACATGTGCTCTCTGACACTTGTGAACTGTGTGACCCTGGGCAAGTCACTTACCCCCTGTTTGTCACCAGTTCCTCATCTGTAAAATGGAAATAATACTTATCTCCTAGTGTTGTTGCAAGAATCAAAGGAGATGTATAAATGTTAGTGATTATTATTATTTATAATTTATATATTTAATTTATATTATTAATATTATTGCATATGTACACATGATAAGTGGGAGAAGCAACACTGTGGAAAGGCATTTTCCTGAAGGAGAATAAAGGAAGGCTTCAGGGAGAAGGGGGAGTTTTGGTTGAGGCTCAAAGGAGATTAGGGAAGCTAGAAGACAGATAATTCCTCTTGCCTCTGTTGAGTATTTCCTGTTTATCTTGTATGTAACTGATTTGCACATATTTGCATAGTGTCTATGGGATTAGACTGAGCTCCTCAAAAGCATGCATTATCTTTTTACCTCTCTTTGTCTCTCCCAGTACTTAGCACAATGCCGGATACTTCTGTGGCTTCTTCAGTTGTTTTTCAGTTGTATCTGACTCTCGGTGACCCCATTTGGGGTTCTTTTGGCAGAGTTACTGGAGTGGTTTGCAATTTCCTTCTCCAGCTCATTTGACAGTTGAGGAAACCGAGGTAAACAGGGTGAAGTGACTTGCTCAGGGTCACATAGCTAGTCAGTGTCTGGGGCCAGATTTGAACTCACAAAGATGAGTCTTCCTGATGCTAAGTCCAGCATTCTATCTGTTGTACCACCTACCTGCTTTATACATAGTGGTACTTAACAAATATTTATTGACTGACTGACTGAGATGAGGAAGAAGCAAATTGCAGTCAAGGGGGATAGTCAGTGAGAATTCAAGTGAGGAAATAGAGTGTATTGTGGGGAGGAACAGAAAGGAGGACCATGTTACTTGATCCTTCCCATGCTGGTGGGTGAAACCCCCCTCTCCTTAGCCTGGAACACCATTTTGTGAAGGAACCCAACCATGCTTCCTTCACCCCAAGCTTGATTTTTTGCTCTGGACATCTACACCTCTTCACTGGCGACCTTTCTCCCAACCTGTCATCCTCTGGTCCCCCTTTCTCTTGCTGTCCAGATTCTCCTTATGTATTTATGTATTATCTTTCCCCAGGAGAATCCAAATTCTTTGATGGCAGTGATCATCATATTTCCTTGTATTCACATCCTTAACCCTTAGGGTAATGCCTGGTTCAGAGTAAGAACTTACTAAAGCTTTGATTTCCTTCAGAACTGGAAAGGATTTCAGAGATTTGGTCTAGTGCAATAATCTCATTTTATCGATAAGGAAACTTAGACATACAGAGAGCTAAGTGCCTTGTCTGAGATGAATGAAATCTTCTAGAACCGAGTCTAAGTCCCCTGTCTTCTCAAAAAACAGGGAGAGAGAGAAGAAAGGAAAAGAAGAAATCCTTAAATTCAATTAAATTTTAAAATTAAGCAAAAGATATAGATGACAGCATGCTTGAAATATTGAATAAGGGATGGTAGGAGAAATGAAAGGGGATAGACCAACCAGATTGGAAATTACAGGGTTCCCTAATTTTGATGATGAACTCTCTGAGTTTTTGGATTTTTTTCTCTTTTGATCACAATCTTCTGTGCTCTGCTAACCTACAACCCATGGTTTCTCCTGCCACCTTCCCTTATCACAAAATCCTACTGACTGAATTAATGAAAAGTTTTGACTTTCTGATCTCTCCTGGATCTTTCCAGGAGCATAGCATTTGTTTTATGAGTCTCTTATTGCCTGTGACTTTTCCCACCATGGTTTTTCTCTTTCTCCCAAAGTCTCCATCCTCCCATTTTCTTCCCTGACTCTCAGAGCAACTTCACCACTCTTTTGACTGAGGAGATTGTGGCCGATTATTATGTACCTCCTCCTCACCTCCCGTCTTCTACTCCTCTGAACTCTCAATATCTTCACCTGTCTTCCCTTCCTTCCCTCCAAATTCAGAGGAAGGTGTGGCCTTTATTAGATCTGACCCCTCTAACTTGTACCCTCAACCCTTTCTTCTTCCATCTCCTCCATGACCTTACTTAAAAAAGGTTACATCCTTTCTCTGATATATAACCCTCTTCGCTGACTCCTTTCTCTCTGCCTAAAAATATGTTCATGTATTCCCATGCCAAAAATATATTCCCTTGGCCCCTCCACCCCTTCATCTGTTTCATTCTTTTCATTACCAAACTTCACTGCCTCGTGTTTCCTCACTACCCGTGAATTTCTCAGTTCCTAGTCAAATTTCCATCCCCAACAAACAACCAAAGCATCTGATGTCATTTTCTTTTCAGGCCTCATTCTCCTGGACCCGGGGAGGTCTGTGTTAGACACTCTTGACTCATTCCATCCTCTTTTGGCTTTCTGGACTTTCAGAATTCTCCTAGTCTGGTTTTTGGTTTTTTTTTGTTTTTGTTTTTTGCTGTTGCCTCATCTGTTTCCAACTCCCTCAAGTGCGGGTGACCTTAACACTCTTTTTCTTTCCATTCCCTCCCTGGTGATCTCATCTACTCTCATGGTTTCTGTTATCACTCTTTATCGGTTAACTCCACCTCCACCCTTTGCCTAGAATCCTAGGACTGGATTTTCAACCACTTGCTAGATATCTCCACCAAGATATTGTTCCAGTAAACCATACTCAATTATCCCTAACCTAAATTCATCAACTTCACACCCCAAACATGCCACTTTCCCTCATTGTTCTATTTTTTTCAATTTATTTTTCTGATGCTGCCACCCTTTTACTCTCCCAGACTCATAATCTTGAATCCTCTTTGACCCTTCCCTCTTTTAGACCTCCAGATCTTTCCCTTCTACTTTATCTAATCAGTTGGTCAGTCATATCTTTTTGATTCTGCCTTGGCAATATTTCCCATATCTAGTGTCTTGTTTCTCCTCTCACTATAAACACACAAGTGTATGTCTTTTTTACCCTCACTTGAACTTTTGTAATAACCCTTTCAATGCTCTCCATTCCTTCCTCTGGTCTATTCTTTCTATAACCTGTCTGTCACTACTGTTTTCAAAATTACATTTTATTTTGTAAACAATTAAGCAATTCTTTTTCCCCTTCCAACTCCCTTTCTCCCTTGAAAAAGAGAAAAAGTTAAACAAAACCTTTGTAACAATTAAGCAGAGTCAAGCAAAGCAAATTCTCATATCGGTCATATCCAAAAATGCATATCACCTTCTGCATCTTGAATCTATCACTTCTCTGTCAGGAGATACACATCTCATTGGCAGTGCTGTGGAATCATGGTCAACAATTGTACCGATCTGGTTTCTGAAGTCTTTCAAGATCATTCATTTTTTCAGTATTAATGTTAAGATATAAATTATCTCTTCTTTTTGATCACCTCATTCTGTATCAGTTCATTAAAGTCTTCCCAAGTTTCATGGAAATGATCATTTTATTTCTTTCCATACTACAGTATTCTATGACATTACTATATCCTGCTTTGTCCAGCCATTTCTCAACTGACGTGTACTCTCTTAATTTGCAGTTCTTTGCTACCTCAAAAAATCTGCTATGACTATTTTTGTACATATGTGTCCTTCTCCTCTTTCTTTGATTTCCTTATGGTTTAGGTCTATCAATGGTATCACTGAAAAGTTTGCATAGTTTAGATGAATAGTTTAGTGACTCTTGGGGCATAGTTTTAACCTGTCATTATCTTTCTGCTACATCAACATCTTACTACTATAATCATTAACACTAAAAAACCTTTAGTGGCTCCCTATTTCCTGCAAAATAAGATTTAAAAATCTATGTATCTTTAAATATATTTATATCTGTGTATATGCACTTTTCTCTCTCTCTGTCTGTCTCCGTCTGTCTGTCTCTGTCTTTGTCTGTCTGTCTCTGTCTCTGTCGGTCTATCTGTCTCTCTCTCTCTGTCTCTGTCTCTCTGTCTCTGTCTCTCTCTCTGTCTCTCTCTCTCTCCTCCCCCCTCCCTGATTGCATTGTTCAGTTGTCGGATTTGTTGCTGTTTATGTGTTTCAATCGTATCTGACACTTTGTGACTCCATTTGGGGTTTTCTTGACGAAGTTACTGGAATGGTTTGCTGTTTCCTTGTCCAGTTCCATTTTTAGTGTCTTTATTATGTCTACAATGGACTTCTACTGCTTCTAGATGAAGGTTGTTAGAATGACTTGTCTCCTTCCCCCTCCTCCAAACCATGAGACCTGAGGGATGTGCATCTCATAGATTGGGGGAAGGGGAGGTGATTCATTCTGAGAACCCCAGGGAAGGAACCTCCAACCAGATTAGCACTATAAATCTAGAGAACTAGATGGGCTCAGGTGTAAGTTGTTTGTTTCTTACATAAATAAGTCTGCATTAAACAGTTTATTTTTCACCTGAGTGCTTGCATGTGAGGCAAACGCCCTTTTCTCCTGCTGCAAATCTCTAAATATGAAGCAGATTCAACTGGCTCCAGGGCAAATCCTGGGTTACGGCAAAAACAGCTGAATTCTGAGGTTTTGGGGGGAGGTTTAGGTTTCTGAGAACTGCCGGGGAGAGATTTCCTTGAGATGTCCTAAAGATAGAATCTGATCTCTGCTGTGAACTTCAGTTTAGTCCCACCAGTTACATTTCTCAGTTCCTCATTTCCTTCAAGGCCTTAAGGTGCGTCTTCCTCCATTAAGCTTGCCCTGACCCTTCCCCAACTGAAACTGATCTTTCCTCCTTGAATTTCTTGTAACCTTTTTCCCTGAATCCCTTGCCATGTTAAACAGCCTTCCTTGTATCATCTATATTTGTGTATTCATTTTTTCCTCTTTGTCAGATTAGTGCTTTAAAAGCACAGTCTGAGTAATACACTTTTATTTCCGGTAGCTTTCACATAGTAGGTACTTCATATTCTATATTCAAATAGTTGGGGAAATAGGCAAGGATCTGGAGCTCTGATTTCAGATAGTGTCACATAGTGGGTAGAGGGCAGCAATTGGAATCAAGAAGACCTGGCATGGATGTCTGCCTCTAAAACACACAGAACTGGTTGTGTGTGTCACCAAGCATTTAGCACAGTGCCTAGCATATAGTAGAAGTTTAATAAGTACTTGAACTGACTTGACTTAACCTCTGAGTGTCTCAACCCATTGTCTAAGACAATAAGACTCAGAGAAGTTACCATTCAGTGGGGGAGGTGTCCGTGTGAAGAATTCTCTACACCAGTGAAAGCACAGGTCCAGAAATCACAGATAGGATATATACACAGAAAGAGATTTATTATTATTATTTTCATTATTAATAGTAATAGCATTTACATCTATATAGAACTTTCAAGTTGACAAAACCCTTTACAAATATCTTATTCTCACAGCAATCTTGAGTGATAGGTATAATTATCATCTCCATTTAACAGATGGAGAAACTGAAGTCAGAAGAGGTATAATAACTTGCCCAGGGCTACACATCAGTTGTCTAAGACTAGATTTGAACTCAGATCTTCCTGACTTGAGACCCAGCACTCTACCTCCTGTGCCACCAACCTGCCTCTAATACAGTGAATTAGATCAATAAAACAGTAAATTAGAAAGCTCAGGTGAATGGCATGATCCTATTAGAAGATTTCAAATAAAGGAGAAGTAATGTTAGAACTAAGTACAGAATGTCTGTACTTAGTTCAGACACTTGATTGCTTTTAGCCCTTTGCAACTTGGAGCTCCTGAACTCAGGAGATCTACCAGCTTCAGCCTCTTCAAGTAACTACAAGTGTGTGTGTTACCATGCCCAGAAATCATCAATGTTAGGCCAGGGAAGGCTTCTTAAAGGAAATTACATTGGAAAACAGCTTTTTATTTTTCTAAACAAGTAGACTTTTTATGGGCAATTAGGATTAAGGAGAAGGAAGAGCATGGTGGGTATGACCAAAGAGGTGGAAGTATGCAAAGTAGAAGATAGATCGGAGGGACAGTATGACAAGTTTGATGGAAGCAAAAAAGTTTTGTTAAAGATGTTTGTGGATAATACGATTGGAAAGGTAAATTGTGACCAATTTTTTTGAAATTTATTTTCCCAAGTCCTTATACCCTGAAACGCCTCCCTGCTCTGAACAAAATGGGTTTATTTTCCAAACTTAGAATATATTTTCCAACCAATGAATATATATTAAGTGCCTGACATATATACAAGCATACACTTGTATATACACAAGTGTATATGTATGAATATGTATTAATAGATGAGGAAACTGAGGCAGACAGAAATGATATATTGCTATATAAATTTATGTATATAGAGATTTATAGTTGCTGTAAATATATATAATATATATTTATTTATAAAATAAATATTTATTATCAATAATAAATTATTAATAAATATATATTTAAACACAAACAATAAAAATAAATAAATAAATGATGGAAATAAAATATAAATATATGTAAATATAAATTTGTGCATGTTATATATAATATATACATATATGTATAGGCATGTGTATATATATACATATATATACATAGACATATATATTTCTTATCTACTCATTTATCCATCCATCTACTCATCTGTCTACTTAATTGACTACTTATCTATTTATCTATCTGATCTAACCTATCTATCCATCTATCTATCATACATCTATATTTTACCCAGGCTAGAAGTCCAGCAGTCACTCACAAGCCGAATTCTACCACTGACTGTTGACACAAGAGTCTATTTCTGACGTAGGCTGGCTCTACTCTCGTAAGCCAGCCAAGCACCCCCCTGATCCAGTCGTTCACCATGTTGATCCTGTACTTAGTTCAGACACTTGATTGCTTTTAGCCCTTTGCAACTTGGAGCTCCTGAACTCAGGAGATCTACCAGCTTCAGCCTCTTCAAGTAACTGCAAGTGTGTGTGTTACCATGCCCAGAAATCATCAAATAATCTTAAAGAAGGATAGGCTGAACAATAGAAGCTATTTTGCTTCCACCTTATAATCTCAAGGGCTGAAAAATTGAGGATATAAGTATTCATGAGTAGATTGGTCATTTATGTGATTTCTTATGAAATGAGATGTTACTGTCAAGAGGCAAGCCTGAAAACCTATCCACTTAAAATAGTTCAGAAAAGTACATCCAAACCCAACTCATTGCTTCCTTGGCAGACCATCGAGCAGCATTTGTGTCTGTGCAGTAGCTTTTATGCTCATTTTTAACAGTATCTTTGTGTTCACTTGATCTTAGGTTTACTGTAATATAATGTGAGTACTATAATAGTGGAGATGACAGTATATTTAGTTCTAATACACTTGAATTCTGCTTCTCTTAAGCCTACAGAAAAGCAGCATGTCACTGTATATTTTATCCAGCAAGAGAATATAAGATCTGTGTTGCCCACTGGTGCTCCCCTCAAGCCACCAGGCCAGTAGCCGTAGCTCCCCAGAACATGTATAGATCATCTTCCCCAAATCGGCAACAACCTTTTTGTCCATGGGATGCCATTCAGCCTGCTGATGTCTAAATTACAGTGAAGCTTCACCGGCTGAGTTTATTTTTATTGTAACCTGAACACATGCATTACCCTCTTATTGATTGGAATTTGTAATAGCTTTCCCTAGTCCCAAGGTGAGGCTGATAATTCAGAGTAGGGAAGAGGGGGGCAGGGCTGGCAAAGCCTATGGTTTCAAGTTGGTTGTTCCAGCTGGGTCCAAAACTTATTGGATGATATGGAATATTATTCAAAATATTTAAAAATATGAAATCTCTAGCTCTGGAGTTCTTACTTAATGGTTAGGCTTTCCTCTTTCTGGTCTTGATGTCTCACATTCAAAAGACTCAGATCCTTACATCATACTATGATCATGTAATTTATTGAAAAAATAAAAAACTAAAGAAAAAACTCCTATAAGGAGTTATCTCTCAAGCCATTTTCCACTTTCCCTATGATCTCTTCGATGGTGGTGAGAAGTTTCTGTAGGCACCCCATCTAACTAATGAGATAGTTGAAGGTCTGGGATCCAGTTCTGGGTGCTAGATTGAACCAAGAGTAGAGAGTGAGGTAGTCTTCTTCTGCCTTTTTGCCCCAGCTCAGTAAGAGGTACAGCTGTCAATCACAGGACTCAGAATCAATATGGGTCCTCTCCACATTTCAGGGCTCTGGCAGTTTCAGATGGCCGGCAGCCCCAGTCATCCCTAATGGAAGCCTGAGAGTCAGTCTGCTAACTGGCAGTGGCTGTTTGCTCTCCATGGTCCTCGTGGCAGTTAGCAATCTCAAGGACAGGAGAAGGGAGAGAATAGCAGTGGATTCTGCATACTGATATCTGAATCCCATCTCTCTTATCACATCTTTCTGTCCATTGTAAGTATTTGTCCCCCAATGCCTCTCTCCCCACATCACTATCTTTACCCTAAGCTCAGAGGAAAAATAATAAAAATTCAAATAGATGAGAGTACCAATTTTTGTAGTGAGTGGAGAGCAGCCCTGCCACTGACTTATACTAGCTCTTTTCTCTCCCTTCTTCTCCCTCTACTCTGTTTCACTTAGTGATCCCAACTCCCATCAATTAAATGATTGTTTCTTTGCAGTTATTTCTAGACCACTTTGTCCAACCCTAACTTCTCTTCTAACTTCAAGGCTCACATCTCTAACTGCCTATTGAACATTTCAAAATGGAGACCCCATAGTCATCTTAAACTCAACATATCTAAAACAGAATTTATTATTTTTCCCCCAAATCCTCTCCCCTACCAGAACTTTCCTGTTCTGTTGAAGGCACTATCATTATCCCAGTCACCTAGGATCACTTGTTTCCTCACTATTTTTCTACTCTCATATTCAACTCTTAGCAAAAGTTTTATCAATTCTATCTTCATAATCTAGCTACAGTCAATTAAGTAGTGCAGTAGAAAGAACACTGAACCTGGAATCATTAGGACCTGAGTTCATATCTGGACTCAGATATTAGCAGTGTGACCCTGGGCAAGTCATTTATCCTCAGTTTCTTTATCTATAAAAAGGGGATATTAATAGCACTTACCTTCCAGGATTGCTGTGAGGATCAAAGGAGATAATTGTAAAGCAATTAGCACAATGCCTAGAGGACAGTATATAGCACATAGCGCTATATACATGTTACCTATTATTATTTCCTTATATAAACTTCCTTCTCTCTTCTGACACAGCAAACACCCTGGTGCAAGCCCTGATCACCTCACACCGGTAATATTACAACAGATTTTGAGTTGGTCCATCTTCCACTCTGCTGTCAGACTGATCTTGCTAATATACAGATCTGACCCTGTCACCCCCTACCCCATTCAGATAATTACCTCCAGGATCAAATATAAACATCTGTTTGGCTTTTACAGTTTTTTATTTCCTGCTTATCCTCTACCTTTCCAGGGTTCTTGCTTATGCCTTACTCACCCCATATGCTCTTTGATTCTCAGGTTCTTCAGATGTGACACTCCATCTCTCACCTTCCTACATTTTCACTGGCTGTCCCCCTTGCCTGGAATTCTCTCCCTCCTTGTCCCTGCTTCCTGGCTTCTCTGGTTTCCTTCAAGTTTCAGCTAAAATTCCACCTGCAAGAAGTCATTATGTTATTGCTGTCAATTCTAGAGTCTTTCATAATATTATTTCTAATTTATCCAGAGTTGTGATAGAGGGCAGGACCTCATCTGACTCTAGGTCCAGCTCCTACTTCCAAGCCTGGATTGTATAAGGAAGCAAAACCTGACCACACTTAGTTTCCCAGCTACAGATTTTGCTGTGGAAAGCAGTACTTGGACTCATCAGACCTACTTAACCTCTTGGCAGTAACACCCAAGCTCACTCTCCCATCCTTGCTAATTTCAGGTTCTTTAGATTTGATTGCAAAACATCAAATACATTATTATCAACACTTCATCTCTGGTGAGAAGGGTTCTTTTCCTAAATTTTAAATTATCATCCTGAAATCCAAATCCCATTCTCAGACAACATTATCTTAACTAGCCAGTCACCTCCCAAATAATTTTTTTCCCCTTTTCTCCATCTCTGACACTCAAAGGGCAGTGGTTATGAAAATACAATCTGAGCCTCTATGGTCTTCAATTTCAAGCCCAAGACTTTGTAATCTTTGAAAGAGAATCGTGAGAAAGGAAAGTATTCAGGTTGTTTCTGGTTGTGTCATTCGGCTCAAACAAATCACCAGAAGTTGCTGGTTTGGACAAGTCTGGTACAGATCTCAGCTACATCTTAGATATATGCCCCTTGGAAACAACACATCTCTCTGTTGTATTAGTCAGGTTACCAGATAGGTGCTTTAATTCTCTTGGGGGTGGGGACACACCAAGTCCCAGGACAATTCTCTCTCAGAAACCCAGGGACCATCTTACCCACATTCAGTAGCCCTAACTCTGGACAATACTATAAGCCTAGTTCATGATCATGGCCCCCATCCCCATATCCTACGGATACTCCCCCTTTCTAATAGCCACTGTTGGTGTTTATAGTTTCTTATCTTCCCTCAGGATTTTGTGCATAAAGAAGATCCTGTGCTTCAAAAAAACTTAATTAACATTTTAAAATTTAATTTTAAAATGTTAATTACTGTGTGATCCTTTTAATCATCACAATGATCCTCTAGAGCTAATCCATAAAAAATTGCATGAGCCCATTTCCCAGATGTATAGAAAGCCTGAACTACTTGTCTTCAGTCCTAGATTAATGAGTTCATGGAAACAGGATATTTTAAGGGATAATTGATTCAAAACAGTAAGTTCAACCTGTAGTTTCTTCACAAAAGACATTGCGTAACTAAGGTAGTATTTGTACTGGAGAGAGGTGAGACTCTTCAGCCCTCCTGTCTTGTTCTGTACCAGAAACTGCTGGTCAGGAAATGAGCATGGTAGCAACCTCTTCCTCATGAATGTGTTCTTAGGATCAACTAGAGCATAAAGTACTTTACACCTTAAAGCATAGTTCATAAATGTCCCTTATTATCGAAACTTTATTTCTTACAAAACTTATTTATTTCCACACAATAATTGTGGAATGAAAAAAGGAGGATGCTTTAGAGCTAGGGTTCTTTTTGTTTTGGCTACTCTTTTGGCAGTCTGGCAGAGCCTATTCCTCAGAATAATGTTCTTAAATTTGTAAAATGATATAGGAGTACAAAGGAAATATTATATTGAATCATAATTATAAAAATATTAAAAAAAACAAGTTCACCAACCCCAGGTTAGGAATTTTTGCTCTAGATGCTAAGGCATATACTGCAGTGCTGTAAAGAGTGGCTTGAGACAGCAAGAATTTAAAAGTGATGAAATGAGACAAGGAAGACAAATGTATATATTTTCTTTTTTATCCAATCAATTATAAAAACAATTTTTAACAATTTTTTTTAAATTTTGAGTACTAAATTCTCTCCTTCCCCCCTGCACTCCCTCACTGAGAAGGCAAGCAATTTCAGATAGGTTATACACATGTAGTCATGCAAAACATATTTCCATACTAGTCATGTTGTAAAAGAAAACAGACCAAAAAAACAAGAAAAATAAAGAAAATGAAGTTTTACTTCAATCTGCTGCATTCAGACTCCATGAGATCTTTCTCTGATGGTGAATAGCAGTTTTCATAATAAATTTTTCTCAGTTGTCTTAGATCATTGTATTGCTGAGAACAGCTAAGTCTTGCACAGTTGCTCTTTGCTACAATGTTGCTGTTACTGTGTACAGTGTTCTACTGGTTCTTCTCACTTTACTTTGCATCAGTTCATATAAGTCTTTGCAGGTTTTTCTGAATGCATCCTGCTCATCATTTCTTACAGCACTATAGTATTCTGTCACAATCTATGCCACAGTGTTCAGCCAAACTTCAATTAATGGGCACCCCCTCAAATTCCAATTCTTTGCCATCACAGAAAGAACTGCTGTAAATGTTTTGTCTATATAGGTAATTTTCCTTCCTTCCTTCTCTCTCTCTCTCTCTCTCTCCCTTTCTCTCTCTCTCTCTTTGGGTTACAGACTTAGTAGTGGTATAGCTAGGTCAAAGGGTATTCACAGTTTTATAGCTTTTGGAGCATTATTTCAATTTGTTCTCCAGAATGCAGCGTTGGATCAGTTCACAACTTCACCAATAGTGTTTTAGTGTTCCAATTCCCATATCCCCTCCAACATTTGCAATTTTCCTTTTCTGTCATATGTCTGATAGATGTGAGGTGATACTCAGAATTATTTTAATTTGTACTTCTCTATTCTTAATAGTTGTCTAGAGAATTTTTATATGATTATAGATAGCTTTGATTTCTTTGTTTGCAAATTGGCTGTCCATGTAATCTGAGCACTTACCAGTTGGATAATGACTTTTATTCTTATAAATTTGACTTTTCTATGTATTTGACAAACTGACAGAAACTTGCTGTATGATTTTTCCCCTACAACTAATGATTACTTGGTATTTCCCTCCATACTGTTTTCCCCATTTATCCTTCTCCCTCTCTTTTCACCAATTCCTCCTCAAAAGTGTTTTGCTTTTGACCACAGCCTCCCCCAATCCACCCTCCCTTTTATTATCCCCCAATCTTTCTCTTTTCCCATTCCCCTCCTACTTCCCTGTAGGGTAAGACAGATTTCTATATCCCAACTGAGTGCATATGTTATTCCCTCTGTGAGCCAGTTCCAGTTCCAAGGTTTACATGCTCCCCTTCACCTCCCTCACATTTCATTCCACTGTAAAATCTCTTTTGTGCCTCTTTTATGCGAGAACTTATTGCATTCTACCTCTCCCTTCCCCCTTCTTCCAGTGCATCCCTCTTTCTCACCCCTTAGTTTTATTTTTTTAGATTATCATCTCATCATATTCACCTCACACCTGTGCCCTCTGCCTAATGAGAAAGGTCTTAGGAGTTACATGCATCATCTTTACTTAGGAATATGAGCAGTCTAACCATATTGAAACTTTTATGATTTCTCATTCCTGTTTACCTTTTCATGTTTCTCTTGAGTCTTATATTTGAAAGTCAAATTTTCAATTCAAATCTGGTATTTTCATCAGGAATGCTTGAAAATCCACTGTTTCATTAAATGTCATTTTTCCCCCTAACAGATTATACTTGATTTTTTTGGGTAGGTGATCTTTGGTTATAATCCCAGCTGCTTTGCCCTTCAGCATATCACATTCTAAGCTCTCTGATCCCTTATTATATAAACTGCTAAGTCTTGTGTTATTCTCACCGTGGCTCCATGATATTTGCATTGTTTTTTTCTGGCTGCTTAGAATATTTTCTCCTTGGCCTGGGAGCTCTGTAATTTGGGAGTTTCCAGGTCTGTTTCAGAAGGTAACCAGTGGCTTCTTTCAATTTCCATTCTACCCTCTGGTTCTAGAATATCATGGCAGTTTTGCATGATAATTTCTTGAAAGATGATGTCTAGGTTCTTCTTTTGATCATGGATTTCAGATAGTACAACAATTATTAAATTATTTCTCCCTGATCTATTTTTGTGGTCAGTTGTTTTCCTGATCAGTTATTTCACATTTTATTCTATCCTTGTCATTCTTTTGATTTTGTTTTATTGTTTCTTGATGTCTCTCAAAGTTATTAACTTCCACTTGCCCAATTCTAATTTTTATTTTCTTCAGTGAGATTGTGTTCCTCATTTTCCATTTGCCCAATTCTACTTTTTAAGGAATTCTTCTCTTTGTAGGATTTTGGTGCTTTTTTGCCCATTTGGTCTATTCTATTTTTAAGGTGTTTTTTTTCAGTATTTTTTTTTTGTGCCACTGATAACAAACTGTTGACTATTTTTTCTCACACTTTCTTGCACCACTTCATTTCTTTTTCCAAATTTTCCTTTACCTCTCTAATTTGATTTTGAAAATCCTTTTTGAGCTTTTCTAAAAATTCTTTTTGGGCTAGAGATACATTCATATTTTTCTTTAACTTTAAATGTAGTGGTTTTGATTTTGTTGTCTTCGGATTTTGTGTTTTGATATTCCCTATCACCATAATAATTTTCTATCGTCATGTTCTTTCTTTGATATTATTCATTTTTCCAGCCTACCTCTTGACTTTTAACTTGTTGCTAAAGTTGGGCTCTGTTCCTGTGGCAGAGAGGCACTGTTCCATGCTTCAGGTTTTTTATGCTGCTTTTTTTTATAGATAGTTCTGGGAGACTGTAAATTTTCAGTTCTTCCAGGGAGGCATGATCTAGGGAGAGGTGTGGTCATTGTTCTCCTAACCTGTGCTCTAGTCTTTGATTGACCATGAGCATTCTTTTCTACCCTCAAACTGTGACCAGGGTCCCTGCTTTCTTGTGGCCACAAGCTCCTGTGGCTTAGTGCTTCTCCTTGACTTGGGAATGTGACCTAGGACTGCAACCTGGATCCATATATGGGCAATGCAACAGAGTCCTGCATCCAGTTCAAGAAAAGGGTGCCCTGTAATCTCCTTTTTACCAGTTGTCCAATCCCCTTACTGTCTGTGTACTGAGTGCTCTGGAAGCTGCCTCTGTTGCTGATTCAGTCATCCCCAAGGTCCGCTGCTGACTTTTTAGAGTGCTGACCTTCTAAGTTGTCTTGGGCTGGAAAATTGTGTCACCTTGTCCTTTTGTGGGTTCTGCAACTCCAGAATTCATTTTGAGATGTTATTTTAAAGTTGTTTGGAGAATTTGGGAGAACTCAAGAGATTCCCTGCCTTTACTCCACCATCTTGGCTTCTCTCTCATTCTGTGTGTGTGTGTGTGCGTGTACACACACATGCACACACACACACATACACAGACACATTTTGGTACAACTATTTAGTGTATACAGCATTTTGAAAACCAGGAAGAATCTTACCCACTGGGAAGGGCTGGGTATTTGTTGATGATATTAGAATTTAGAGTCAAAATCATGGCACATTTTTGTTGATTTAAAAATATTATAATTTTTCTGATTAAAATACTTGATGGTGGCTGATTAGTCTTTCAAAATCAAAAGCTGTGCCTTTTAAATGCAGAAAAATCTTGACCTTAATAGTGGAATAAAAAACCTGAAGAAAATCTGTATTCAACAATCTCAAATATAAAACGACATATGATTAATCACCTAGCAAAACTATAGGTTGATAGGGGAGTGATTATCTAATTCAGTTGTTTATATATTTGTGGGAAAATAATGTTATAAAATTCTGCATTCTACTTTTTAAAAAAGTTAACTTGTTTTAATACCTTACTTTTTGAGGTCTATAGAGTAAGCTCCTTTAAACCAGGGTTTGTGTTTTATTATGACCTTGTCCCCTCACCCATGTATTACAACTGCTCTGTTAGTAGTTACCAGTATTAGTGATATGCTGGGTATGGCAGAGGATGCCTTTGCTTCCAAGGACCAAAGAAAGCAGATCCTCACATTTAAAATCCAGTATTCCATTACTACATATACAAAATCTTTAACCCTAAAAGAAATGTGAACAAACAAATATTTCCTTACAAACTGAAATACATCCCCCACCACAATAAGATAGTAACACCTATTTATCTAAAGGTTTGACACCTTGGGCTCTTTAGACAACAGATGGGAACCTGGAGATAAAGAGAAAACTTATCTAAGAAGCAGTGATAACTTTGGCATTGGAGAGTCAGGGTTTTTTTACTTTGAAGTAAATATTTTCATACTATCATCTCTGATTTCTTTATGGATTAAAAAAATTCTATCAGCATGGGTGGACATGGATCAAAGTCACCTAAAATGGGCAGGCAGGGTTGGGTAGCAATGTGTAGCAATGAAGGGGATGCCCAAGTCAATGATATCACAAATCTATTTGAGCATTATGAATAATAATAATTGTGGATGTTAGTAATAGTGACCCCCAATCATCAGAATAAAGTTCGATTGCTTAAGTACAGACTGCTTTAGAAGCCAGGGCCAATTTCATTCCCAACTCACTAATAGAGTTTTATCAATTTTTATAGAAATTAGTTATTTGGAAAATTCACTCATATAAAGTGCATCAACATCTGAAACTGTATTGCTATGTTCTAAGTTTTTAGCCTACTAATTAGCAATCAGGGTGATGGAATACATGCTTTGTATCTATAACACCGGTAGCTTAATTAAGAATAGATGAAAAATTTGTTGGAATCTTTTTTTTTAAATGAAGCATGACATATCTCTCTTGGAACAACAGAAGGGGAAAAGATCTCAGATATTCAAAGACTGAGGATGTCTCTACCTCTTTTAGCTCACCTGGAAGCTCCGTTGTTTGTTTCTTTTAAGGAAACATAACTCTAGCATGTTGGCTAAATGATCTATTAAATTTGTTTCTTGCATGTATTTACCTTAAGTACTTTGCAAAAACTTAACTTTGCTTTCAGTACTATCAGGTTGTCGTAGGTTGATGAATGCAAGTTTCTATTTCTCATATAATATTAAAAAATTTTTTTTCTTCAGACTTATAATGCCACCATCAACTGGGCGTCATTGTCCAAGAAGGAGTGTTTGAAGTATGGTGGGGAACTCGTGGGCAACAACTGCAAATATGTTCCTGATATCACACTCATGTCCTTTATCCTCTTTCTCGGGACATACACATGCTCTATGGCCCTGAAGAAGTTCAAAACCAGCCGCTATTTTCCAACTACAGTAAGTCTCTTGACATTTAAATGTAATTCATGAAGGTCTGTCTTGAAAACATCCCCCTCACTATAGGGATGACTGTAAATTCAGGGATAATAATAATAAATAACGATACACCATCTAAAACAGAAGTTAAATTTTATGACGTCTTTTGGTATTAACTCTAACTTGACCAGAGTTTGAATCTTTTTTTTCTGTCAGTTGCTATTTGTATGGCCTTGGGTAGGTCACTTTATTTCTAGAGTCCATTCCTTATCTATAAAATGGGGGTGGTTTGGACCAGATGATCTCTGAAGTCCCTTCTAGCTTCAGCTCTGTGATGGAGCTACCCTGCCAACATAGTGGCTATAATTGTGTGTATACACATATGTGTGTATACACACATATATACACATATACACATGTATATACACATGTATGTATATATACATATGTGCACACACATATATATGTGTATATATGTATATACATATATATATATATTTGTGGTGGTTTTCAGCTGTCTCAGCTATGTCTTACTCTTCATGACTCCATTTGGGGTTTTCTTGGCAAAGATCCTGGAGTGGTTTGCCATTTCCTTCTCCAGCTCATTTTACAGATGTGGAAACTGAGGCAAACAGGATTAAATGACTTGCCCAGGGTTGCATAGATAGCATCTGAGGCCAGATTTGAACTCAGGAAGATGAGTCTTCCTGACTCCAGGCCCATCACTCTATCCACTGAAGCGCCACCTAGCTGTCTGCATACATGTACATGCATGTATGTGTAGGTATGAATAAGGTGTACATGTATGGGTATGTCGTTTGTCTTTCATGTTCAAAGAGAGCCAACAACATCATGGGTGATGGCTTGACTTGTGCATGAATTGGATTTAAGTGAGGCTGAATTGTGCACAATTGTCAGTCTGGTTCTATCATCCTGAGTCGTCAGAGCCCAGTGGCAGGGCGACAGTCAAGACCACTGGCAATGACTTGGGATGCATGTGTATATGTACACACACACACACACATATAATATACATGTGTATATAAACACAATATAATTATAGTTATTTGTTCAGGCATTTGAGCTCCTCTTGCATATGCCTGGATGAACTTGAAATCTGCAATGTTATTTATTGAAATAAGACCCAAATTAAGTTTATAGTAGCTCTTTATAGCCATTTTCCATGTAAAATAGAATTAAAATGATTCTTTACATCTAATTCCATTCACCAAAGCATAAAATGCTAACCTTCTCAGGTCATTTTGAGGAGATCTAATTCTTTTTCATCAATGAACTTTTCTGTGAGACTCTATGTGTACATCTTAAGAAATCCTCGCATCTGGCTTGTTTCTAAAAAGGAAGTGAAGTGAGCTTGTAAGAGTCAAGTGATGCATAAGGAAATTTTCTTACCTTCATAGGAACATCATACCCATAGTTCATATGTAAACTCAGGGATCTGTTCCTATTTAGTATATGGAAAAAAAAGGACAAGGAAGATGAACTGTGCTGAGCTCATTTTTAAATAGGTACTCATGAGTAAAAGGAAGGAGAAAGGGTGGGCTAGCCTAATCCTCCACAGTCAATTCTAATTGGAAGAGTTTGGGAATCCAAGAAGCTACTTCAGAACAAGGAATATATTAAATATATTAATTAATATATTTATTATAATATACTATATTGATATATGGTTATATTTTAATGATATATAATAAAATATATTTAATTTCTTGCCCCCTCAGGAAAAGGGCATCCTTTTAGTTGCCTACACTAAAGGCTCTCTGTGTTAAACAAAATCCTGGGTGAATGTCTTTGTGGACACTTTTCTCAGAGCATCAAATTTCAAAAACATTTTCAGGTAAATGTCCATGAAGCAATACTATTCAAAATCTAAGACCTGAATTGAACTCTTTTTTGAGCTCATTTTCTCCTGTTAGAGCCAAAAAAACCCTGAATTCAAATCACTTTCCTTTCATTTTTCCTCCCCTTCCTGAAAATGTCCTCTTTATAATAAAACCAACAGACTAGAACAGGTGCTTTCTGAAATATGAGTAAGGATCTCATGGGCATCTTAAGATCTGCTGAATATTCCATTTCCAGTCAATTTAAGAGAACTTTTTAAAAGCTAAATGTACAGAGATGATATAACTCCCAAGTTTCTAATGGCTTTGCAGATGTCTAGAATTTCTTCTGTTTTGGTAGACCAAGGTCATTTTCTAGGCAGACATAACTAAAAACAGAGAAGGATGGGCAGATAAAAAAGGCACTGCCTTGATGGTATTTCAGTTGTTCTGCTTGCTCTGGGCTAAGTGTTCCCGCAGGCTTCTACAAGCCCATGATGGGAATAGGACAAAGAAAAACCAGATGATTGCTTAGTAGTCGTTTTCAAGAGTAGTATACTATTTAACATTCTCATTTAAAGAATGTCAATCCATCAGATACCAACATCTTTCTGCAAAATTGGTGTCCAAGTATAGTATGAATATGACACAGAAAGAGGCATTAGAAGTGTGATGGGGACTGGATCTGTTCTCTTGTTGACTCAGAGAAATTATCCTATGCTCCAACAATGGATACTGACATCTTCTCTGTAACTTGGATTGTTAGAGGGTTGTCTAGAATATTCAGAATTAAGAGACTTGTCCAGGGTCACACAGTGAATCATATGTCACAATTAGGACCTAAGTCCAGGGCTTCCTGATTCTCTATGGACTATACTATGCTGCCTGATGTTAGAATTAGGAGGAAGAACTGTATACACCAAAACATTTTCACACATTCTTATGGGTGCCATTTGTCAAGATGTATTTCTTGAGGTGATTTTTATGATCACTACAGACCACTTGGACAGAAAGAGAAAATAGATGAGTTCAGGTTACAAATCCTAAGTGTTGACACAGAGGTATGGTTCAGTAGTAGTGGGAAATTCCAACTTCCCAGACATGCCAAAGCTCTCTCCAAAAGCCCAAAACAGAGCAGCTACCAACTTCTTTTCTTGTCTTAGTAGTAACTTCATCCTTCAGGAAGCGGAAGAACCAACAAGGAGGAATTCTGTTTGGGAGAACTAGGAGGAAACAGTTGCTGGAGTGAAAATGATGAGAACCTTGGGGAAAAGCTTTCTGCCTCTGAGAGTTTGAGATAGAAGTTTTGTTGTTTATTATTTGCTCTTGAAGAGAATTAATAATATCATGGAGTGATGTCTTTATTTGTGCATGAATTGGATTTAAGTGAGGAGGGCTGCACAAAATCATCAGCTTCACTCTTCTCCAGAGTCTTCTGAGTCCAGTGGCAAGACAAAGATCAAGATAACTGTTAATGGCCCTGCTTACAATGGGTAACCTTGGTCTTTCTAAATTAAAGTCACAATTTGAGGGTCTTCCCCTCCCAGATCGACATTTTCGTGACGATAAATCAGTCTAGCTTTCATCTCAGTTCTTTAGCCTTTAGTGATAGAAGAGGAAAGGAAATCTTGGCATAATTGGGCATGCACCCTAGACTTTGAAGGGTTCAGAGGAAATATATATCCCCTCAATTAAAATTCTACAAGGGAATTGAGTGAGGGTAGAAGGTGTGGACAGAAAACTCTCAAAAATGACATTCCAAAGATATGAGAAGAATCAATTGAGGGAAAAAAAGGGAGGGAGTTTTCTGGAGAAGTTGACGTGTATACACAAAGAACCCACCAACTGACTTCTATTGTCAAAAGATATTTACAGAAAATGGAAACAAGGGGAAATGAGATGATGAGACAATAACTGTTCATCAGCAATACTCTTTCATTCTTATTTTGCTATTATTTGCTTTGCCAGAGGAGAATGAATCATCTTTATACTGGAAAAAACAGAACAGAAATGGCTGATGGGGAGTCAATTTCCTAAGTAATTAAGGGTATAGTAAAAGAAAACCTAACCAGCCTTGATAAATATGTTTCCTTCCACAAATGGAGTTGGTGGATGAAATTGCTAAACCACTGTCTGTGATCTGTGAAAGATTACATTGAGAATGCTCCAAAAGTCTTTGGAGTAGTTTTAAGCATTAATAATCATTAATGATCCACGACTTCTGGAATATTCTGTAGTATAAGAGAGGTGCCCCAGGACTGGAAAAGGACAGTAATAGTTAGCATTTAATATTGATAAAGTGCTTTATACTTTGCAAAACACTCTACAAATATTATATCATTTGATCCACCTGACAATCCTTGGAGATAGGTGCTGTAGTTATCACCCCCATTTTACAGATGAGGTGACTGAGGCAAAGGTAAGTGACTTGCCTAGGATCACCAAGCTAGTAAGTATCTGAGGTGTGATTTGAATTCAAGTCTCCTGGACTTAAGGTTTATCACTCTATCCATTGTATCAGTTAGCTACCTTGCTAATGTCTAAGATTTTTTTAAAGGGAGGTCAGGAGGAATGGATTTGATAAACAAGAGGTCAATGAATTTTTGTCTTTGATTCTCAGTAAAATTCTAGAATGTGTTACTAAAGACATGGTCAGCAAACATCTAGATAGAGACTTCTCATTTGTATGAAGTCTCTGTGTCTCCAGAGTGGAAGAGCTTTAATATAAGCCTATGGTAAAGTCTAGGGTCATTTTTCCAGAGGTGCCCTTTGTCCTTCCTGGTGATGTGGTCCTCTCAATTAAGGAGAATACTCACTCATAATGCAATGAAAATCAGTGCATCTTTATCTCCTTGCTGATAAGGAGTTACATATAAACATGGAGATAATAGTATTTGTATCCTACATCCAAGGCAGTGAGATAGGACAGTGGATAAAGTGCCAAGTCTGAAGTCAAGAAGACTAATCTTCATGAATTCAAAAGTGACCTCAGATATGTAGTAGCTGTGTGACCTTGGGCAAGTCCGTAACCCTATTAGCCTCAGTTTTCTATAAAAAATGAGCTGGAGAAAAAATGGCAAATCACTCCAGTATCTCTAACAAAAACAAACCAACGAACGAACCAAATTGGGTAATAAAGAGTTAGCTGACCCTGCATTATTGTTTTCATTACTAATTGTCATTCTTGCTTCTTTTATAATACGATAATAAAATATTTCTAATGATCACTAACAGCCTAGAACATATACAATTTTTCGTGCAAGTACTCATTTATCATATTATTTGAAATGTAACACCAAGAATATGGGATGAATCTAAGGGAAAGGAGCTGTTTAGAGAAGTTTGACATCATAAATGAATATAGTATTTATTGATTGCTCACAGGCTGCATTATACTGTATTAGTCACTTCCATCAGCACCCCCTCCAGTGAGGACAGCTCCGGAGGCGAACTATTCTTTTGTTGCGGTTAATTTAGCAACAGCAGTAATTTTGCGAAGTGAAAACAGAATGCTCTCTTGGGTTTCAGGAAGATTAAAATCACTTCTCCCCCTCAAAGATTAATTGGCTCTTCACTGTTGTTATCTCCTATTGTGGCTATTTCAATAATTAATACTGTAGCATCCCTTGTGAAGTGTGTGATTATAGTGGGTTTCTTAGGTTGTTGTTTTGCTAAGCAGTGAGGGATAGATTAGGGTTCTTTGAGAGTCCTTCCCCAGCTCACTCTTGCTTTTAGCCTTTGTTTTGGCATTTTTGATGATTATGTAAACCGGCTGCTCCTATCCTGATTCACTGAGATATCTCCCAATTAATTCTGTGGGGAATGAGGATCTCTCCTCAGCTCTCCATTTTCCTTCTTATCTCCAGACAGAAAAGGGGCAAAGAAAACCTCCTGAACTGGGCAATTATTCCATTTAGCACATACTCTTGAGTTTAGGGATTTTTGGTTTTGTATTTTGTTTATTTTTGCTGACATCCTCTCTTTTAAGGACCTTGGCTGAAGGGGTAGGGAATGACATATGCTGAAACAGCTGTTTAGATACAATATTTGCATTTTTGTTTTCTGTTAAAAAAAAAAAAGCAAGCCCATGCCAAAACAAACAAACCAAAAAACCCCTCACTCACTCCCCCTTGGGTTGTTCACTGTGTTGGCTAGGCTAACGGGAATGGCAGATGAGTCATCGACAAACTAATGAAGAGGGAGCCAGAAGAGATCCCAAGTTCACTTTGAATGATGTTGGGTCACATTTGTCTGATGCTCCTCCATCCATGGGAGATCTTGTGGAAGCAGGTTTTCTCCCAAATGGATTGGCACTTCTATCCATAGTCAGAAGTAGGTGATGGGGAAATAGAGAATTCTGGGTCTCTTAATAGATTTGGATTGATTTCTTTGTTTTTTAAATATTACATTTCCTTTGGGTTTGAAAGGAGGCCAGATTTAATGGAGTACACTCACATTTAGAGGATAGGATATGGATGGTGGTCCAGCAAAGGAGACCTAGAAGGAATAGTTAGGGAGATAGACGAAAAACAAGGAAGGGGTAGTATCTAACCCTGTCTCCACCCCCCCCAACAACAACAGAGAAGAAGCTACCAAGGAAGAGAACATGTATCAAATGGTCAAGAAGAGTGAGGACTGAGAAAAAGACCATTGAATTGGCCCATTAAGAGACCATTGGCAATGTTATAGAGAGCAAGTTCACTTGACTGATATGCTCAAGAGCAAGATGAGAAGAGAGTCAGAATGGAGGCAACAAGAGGGAACTGAGATGATGACACGCTTGGCATTTGAAGCCCTTAAGATAACCTGTTTGAGCTTATCTTTTTTATTTTTATTATTATTGTGATTTTTATTTTATCTGTGAGTGTTCTAGTCACTTCCATATATCTTTGATTTTTTCCCCTACTTTCTCCCTCCTTCTCCCCTACCTCCTGACTCCCTCCCTGAGACAGCATACAATTTTATGTAGGTTCTACACATTCGTATTAAATGCATTTTCACCTTAGTCATGTTGCATAGAAGAATTAAAATGAATGGGAGGAACCATAAAACAAAACAAAACATAATACAAAAGAAAATGATCTCCTTCATTCTGCAATCAAATTTCATAGTTTTTTCTCTGGATGTTGAAGGCATTTTGCCTCAAGAGATCATTTAAGTCCTTGCATTGCAATGAAGTACTCAGTCTACCAGAAAAATTCTTCACACACTGTGGTCATTGCTGTGTACAAAGTTCTCCTGGTTCTGCTCCTTTTGTTCAGCTTCAGTTCATATCTTTTCAGGCCTCTCTGAAGTCTTCCTGTTCATCAGGAAGCACAATAGTATTCCATTATATTCATATACCACAATTTATTCAGCCATTCCCCAATGATGAGCATTCCCTTGATTTCCAGTTTTTGACCACCACAAAGAGAGCTGCTATAAATATTTGTGTACATGTGGGACCCTTTCCCATTTTTATGATCTCTTGAGGATACAGTCCTAGAAGTGGTATTGCTGGGTCAAATAATATGCTGAGCTTATCTTTCCAGATAGATTTCATGGTACCTGCCTCCCCTCTACACATGGAGGTTCTATGTGTGATCCAAGTGACCTACTTAGAACTCCCCATAAACAACAGCCCATCCCTTACCTCCATGTTTTTGTCCTCTCTGTAGCCCATACTTAGAATGCCCTCCTTTCTCACCTGTGCTTGTTAGGATCTTTAGTTTGCTTCAAAGCTCAACTCAAAGGTGACTTCCTCCAAGAGGCCTTGCATCATTCCCCTTTAGGATTTCCCTACTGATTAGGGCAGCCTGGTCGTGCTGCAGTGGATAGAGAGCCATGCCTGGAGTCAGGAAGACTCTTGTTCATGAATTCAAATATAGCCTCAGATACTTACTCACTGTGTGACCCTGAGCAAGTCACTTAACTCTGTCTAAGTTTCCTCATATGTCAAATGAGATGGAGAAGGAAAAAGGCAAACCGCTCTGGTATTTTTGCCAAGAAATCTCCAAAGTGGAGTTACAAAGAGGAACAACTAAAATGACTAAACACCAAAAAATAAGTATTCTTCTTTTCATTCCTTCCCCAAATCACTTTGTATTATTTTAACATTGAATTAATATTGAACATGTTTTTTCTCCCAGTACAATGTAAGTTCCTTGAGATCAGGGACTGTTTCATTTTTGTCTTGGTTTTCCCTAGTGCCTGGCACAGTGCCTGGCACATAGTAGGCACTTAATAAGTGCTTGTTGAATTGAGTGCATAGAACCAGAAGGTAGGACAGTAACAACGTATGTTGATATATGGCCCTTTCAGATGTGTAGGGCACTTTCCTCAGCACAATCTGGTGGGACAGATAGCACTCATATTTCCTTCCTTTCTCAGATGAGAAATTAGAGGAGGCCTTGAAAAATCAAGTGACTGGCCTCTGATCTTCCATCTAGTAATTGTCTGAGTCAAGATTCAAACTGACGTCTTTAGACTCCATATCCAATACTCTTTTCCTTATGCCATGTTGCTTCTCATCAGACTAGAGAATGACTAGTCACTTTGTTAATCTGTAAATAGAGTTGATGAAAGGGAGTATTATGAGACAAATCTGGAGACAAACTGTGGAAGCCTTAAATGCCAATTTAAAGAATTGTATTTTTTATCCTACAGGAAATGGGGAGCCCCTAAAAGCTTTTGATGAGGGATTGAGGTGATTAGAAGCACGCATTAGCAGTGTGAAGAGTACGTTGATAGAAGACAGAGAGGATTTAATGGGTCATTATATTGGTCCATGAAAGAAGACCTTGGTTAGAGTAAGGGGAGTGGATAACAGGATACAGATGTGAGATATCATTAAACAGAATCAACATTCCTTGTCAATGAAGAAGGGATTGAGAAGGGAGGAAGATCAAAAGTAGACCCCAAGATCATGAGTCTACGTCAGGGTGAGCATGGTGATGTTATCTGCAGAGATAAGAAAATTTGTGTTTCTTATTAAGCAAAGATAGTAAATTCAGTTTAAGACATGTTTGAGGTCTAAGTGGGATGCCAAGGAGAAGAAGGCTTGAAGAACTCCTATGTATCAAAAGCTATGGAGAAACCAAGGAAGATGAATGCTGTTAAAAGTCACTGGATTTGGTGATAAGGTCATTCAGTAGATAACATTTGAATAGTGTTTTATAGTTTTCACCTCACTCTAATACTGAGCTTTTTGACCATAATTTCATTCCTCTGATTGCTTCTTTTTCATGAATGAAAAAACCATTTATTAAGCATTTACTTGGCTCAAAAAACTGTAATCTCACTAGGAGTGGTCTATTCCATCAAGTTCTAACTTTGGACCTATTTTATTATGGTGTCAGTTCATCAGTACTGAACAATCAAGAGATGATGGAATTTAAATAATGGCCAAACCCCAATATGATTTGTCTAGTCCATCAGCACTGAGACTGAGCACTGAGATGGGATCATCTTCATGTAAACAAAACTCCTTTCTCATGGAAATCCAGCAACATGATAGGCAAATGAAACAATATCTTGGGTATTAATATACTCGGTGGTATCTTGTTTCTTCTTTTAGGCAAGAAAACTTATTAGCGACTTTGCTATTATCCTGTCCATCCTCATTTTTTGTATTATCGATGCCCTAGTAGGTGTGGACACTCCCAAACTAATTGTGCCAAGTGAATTCAAGGTAAGTGAAGCTTCTCTCTCTCTCTCTCTCTCTCTCTCTCTCTCTCTCTCTCTCTCTCTCTCTCTCTCTCTCTCTCTCTCTCTCTGTCATTCTCTGGCCATCTCACTATCTCTTTCTCTCTAGCTCACTGTCCCTCTCTATTTCCGTCTGTCTCTTTCTTGCTATCTCTCTCTGCTTCTCTCTGTCTCTTTCTGGGCATGTCTGCCTGTCTCTCCACTTGTCTTGATACATAGATGCCTCCAAGTTTCTTTGCCCTTAGTTCTATAGTCTGGCATGGTTCCCTATGAACCAGCTTTATAGAATTATTCATCGGTCTCCCGAAAAACATTAGATTTGAGATGGAGGGGCTCAGGTCATTCTCAACTGGATGGGTCATGAAACAACGTATGTTGATTGATGAGCTTTTAGACATATCCAGATGAAAATCATAAGGCCAAAACTATTTCTTAGGAGTTGATTCATCCTTACTTGGTGGGCATATTTACTTCACAATGTACCATGGTTATTCTAAAGTTTTCCTCCCTTCTCTCTTTGTTCTCCAAGCCAACAAGTCCTGACCGAGGCTGGTTTGTCCCACCCTTTGGAGGGAACCCTTGGTGGGTGTATCTCGCTTCTGCTATTCCTGCCTTGCTGGTCACCATCCTTATTTTCATGGACCAACAGATCACGGCTGTTATTGTCAATAGAAAAGAACATAAACTCAAGGTGTGTTTCCTTCTCTTATAATGTGTAATTGTATCCCCTTTTCCTACCATTATAATAAATGTTTTACTCTTATAAATATCCCTTCAAAAGTTCTAATTATCATAGAATCTGAAATTTAGAATAATAAGAGATGTTAGAGATCACCTAATGATAATTAACATCTATACAATGCAAAATGTTTTCTAAATATCATTTCATTTACTATAATTCTAGGAGGTTGGTGTTATTATTTTCCTTACTTTACAGATGAGCAAACTGAGGCACTCAGAGAGGTGACTGGATTTGAACACAGGGTATTCCTAACTCCAATTCCAGTAGTCTCTGCATTGTGCCACCTACTTGCCCTCATTGCACAAAGTAAAAATGTGTGGATTGGATCCAACCTAAATTGATGTTGCATAAATGAATAAATTGATGTGCTAGGTAGCACAGTAGATGGAGTGCCCAGCCTCAAGTCAGAAAGACTTATTTTTATGAGTTCAAATCCAACTTCAAGCATTACTAGCTGTGTAACCTTAGGCAACTCACTTCACCCTGTTTGCCTCAGTTTCCTCATCTGTAAATTGAGCTGGAGAAAAAATGGCAAGCCATGCCTTTACCTTTATGAGGAAAACCCCAAATGGGGTCACAAAGGGTCAGACATACTTGAAAACAACAAACATAACAAATCCAATAGGGTATTCACTTCTGCAAGGCAATCCTTTTTGCATCTCTGATTCCCTCTCCCACTCACCACATTACTACCTTCACATATTTAGTATGTGTTTGCTTCTCTCATCTCAAAGGGCTATCACCTTAATGCAGATTCTAATCATCCTTCACCTGAACTCTTGTAATAGATGCTTGATTGACTTCTTGGCTTTGAGTCCATCTTCACTTCTATCCATCTTCCACTCAGCTGCCAAAATGATTTATTTCTAAAGCATGGCTTTGCCTGTATCACCCAAACTCTAGCACCTTCCTGTTCCTTCCAGAATCATATGTAGCGGTCTACTTGTCATTTAAAATTCTTCACAACCTGGATCTTTCCTGCCTTTTCAGTCTTCTTACACTTTTTTTTTGACTCCACAAACTCTATGATCCAATGACCCTAGTCCACTTGGAGTTCCTCGCAGAAGACACCCCATTTCCTGACTCTGCACATTTCCATTGGCTGTCCCTGATGCCTAGGATACTTTTGCTTCTCACCTCTGCCAATTTCTTTCCTTCATGACTCATCCCAAGCCTCACCTTCTGCAGGAAGCCGTTAAAATTATTTGCTATCGTCTCCCCCTTATGTATGTAAGCTTCTGGAAGACAGAGACATAGTTTTGCCTTTCTTTATACTCCTAGTGCTCAGCACACTGTAAATGCTTGAAAAATGTTTGCTGGATATCTGACTGAAATATTTGCTGATTGATTAATGGATGGATGAGTGAAATAACTTTATTCCTTCACTACTAGTCTCCTTCTGACTAATACAACCAAATATTATCTCTGAATTTCATTGGAAATGCTGCTACAAAATCAGCAAGCTCTGGTAACATTCTCATTTTCTTACACACGGAAGCTATAAAGGAATCATTTCAAGAAGTCAGCATTGTTTTCCCCAAGACCAGCTCTGGATAGGTACATCAGATATATAAATCCTTAGGGATATGAAGCAAAGAAAGGCAAGACATTTGGGGAAAGGAACAAGCTTGTTTCCAGTTGGTAATGCATTATATGATTAGTTTTCATCAGACATCAGTAAATACTTTATGTAGTCATATTTTATAGGAAATTATTTTCATAATTGCTAAGTATCATTAGCGACTTAAAAACAATTCAGTTAGGAAAAAAATAAATAGTAGCATTATTACTTTCCATTGTCTTAGAGCCATTTTTAATCACATTAATTTTTGCACTTCAAGTATTTTCTTTTGCATGTCAAATACTGTCTGCCACTGTGTACTGAAGAAACACAAGGTGTTCTCCAGAAGAGATTATATCTATTCCCATTAGATTGGTAATAATCTTTTCATTTAAAAAGAAATGACTTGATATCATCTGCATAATTATGCCTAGAACAGAAATTCTTAAACTGGAGTCCACAGACCCTTAAGGAGTGTCTATAGCTAAGTTTCAAGGAGTCCATGATTATTTTGTCCATCTTCTAATTAAAATTTAGTATTACCTTTATGATTTTTGAAAAGTGATTTTCAGAAAGGATCCATAGGCTTTAGCAGGCTTCCAAAACGGTCCATGACATGGAAAGTTAGAAGGACCTCCAGCTACTTTGGATCGGCTCTGCTAGTTCACTCAGCCATATCTGGCCCATACTTGATATAGATGTTAGCAACATTCTGAGTTCAGGTCTATGATCGGTAAGCTTTTCAGAAAACTTCTAGATCTCTCTTTTCTTTTTCATAAATGAAGGAAGATTCCTTCTCTCTCCATCTATGTAAAGTGTTGGGCCAACACGTCAGATGAATATAGGCGTTGAGTATACAAATGAAAAACTCATGTCACATTTAGAATTACTTATTTGAAAACATTCCTCTTGGTACCACGGGTTGCTTACTGAGTGCAGTCTTTTTTTCCCCCTTTCCACCTGCGGATAGAATAATATCAAAGGGCATTTCCCCATGAATGTAATCTTTCCAAAAGCTGTGCCTTCCAGGGTGAATTGTGCTCACATGGAGTTAAGGAAGGACAGACAATCACAAGAGAGCTGTGATCCCATCTCTAACTTGGAAAGTCGAGGACTACTTGAAAATGATTAAGAAGAGAAGGCTGGGATGCCTAACGAGACAAAAACATTACGATATTAGAAGCAGCATGTTTTCAGCGAGCATTTGTTTCGGCACTGAGTCAGGCGGGGCTGGCTGGCTCGTTGCTCGCATCGGTATCGGACCCATTTATCCACTTCACTAAACAGCTTTGTAATGATGTCAGAGTGCCAGAGTTCTTGGCTTTTGTTGGCCCTCACCCTGCTTGGTTATTTCTCGCAGTCCGCCTGCGAGGACCTCTTGAACAAACAGAGTTCATAGAGGTCCTGATTTTTCCAAGGTCAGTCACAGAGGCATTAACAGAGTCAGGAAACAGAATTTGAGGCGAATTTCTCTTCACCGGACCGAAGCATGTTTCCAAAGGATATAGACTCAGCGTAGGGGTGAAATAAGGGTAGGGGACTAGAAGTGCAGCCATAAATTCGGAGAAAGTCCCAAATGATCTGATGTAGTGATTGTCCAAATGTAGCCCTTCCCTTCCATTTACAATGGCACCATCATTTCCCAGACCACTCTAAATGAGGACTGCATTACTCCACTCTGCTCTAATTATAATGGTGAGGTCAGACCTGATGTCTTTGCCTATAGTCTTTCAATTCCCTTCCCACTCCATCCTGAACACCACTGCCAGATTCATTTTCCTAATATGCTACTCTGATACTGCCGTTCTCCCATGCAAGGATCTTCCCTCACTGGCTCCCATGTCTGATGAATCAAGTGCCATGCTTTACCCTCCATGATTCCCTCTCAAATACCCTTTCCAGGCTTATTCCCTTACTGAGCCTCCCCACTTGCCTTGTGTTATAGCCAGATTGGACAATTAGCAACAGACCTTGCCCCCTTTTTAATCTTGAACATTTGCACATGGCTAGCATTCCCTGGCCCCTGTCACCGACTACCAAAATTGTATTCATTGTTCAAGACAGCTGCTTCTTCCATGCCCATGCAGTGTTTTCTGAATACTTTCCCCTTATTTCCCCTTCCTGCTCTTTGTCTTCAGAATCTCATGACAGTCTTCATTTCTCTCTTATGGCAATTATTATATATTTTATTTTATAGTAGTTTTTGGATGCTGGTGATTTCATTGGTGTGGGTACCTCTTAACCGCTACAATTCAACTTCAAGGCATTTCAGTCTAACAGATGCAGGTTAGTTATTGGCTTTGCACAATGCATGGCACTCAGCGTGGGAAGGCCCAAAGATAGATGATACACAGCCTGATTTTCACTGAGTGTACAAGGAGGGAAAGCCACTGAGTCCAACAGTCAACTGGCGTTTATTAAGAACTTCCTATGTTCTGGGAATACAAAGAAAGGCAAAAGTAGTCCCTGCTCACAGGGAGCTTATATCCTAATGGGGAAGACAATGTAACATAACATACATAACACAACATTTTACATTTATACTATTTATAATCTATGTTTTAACATATTTGTTTATAACAATTTCTACTACAATATACTGAGTGTTATATATTTATATTATATTAAACATATTTGTATTATAGAAATTGTCTATATAAATGTAATATTTATATGATATTTAATTATTCAATTATATCCCTGTTGCATATTATATTTTTATTATATACAAATATAATATTCACAAATATATTTATATAACTATGCTATTAATAGATAATATGTCCTATATATATGCTTTGGCATCATGTTCATGATCTTTCATGAGTATATCCCAAATGTTCTTTCCAGTCTTATTCCCTTACTAAGCCCTACATTTGCCTTGTGTCCTGGCCAGATTGAAGAGTTAGCAACTGGCCTTGCCCCTTTCTACATTGCACATGGCTGGAATTCTCTGGCTCCTATCTCTGACTTTCAAAGTTCCAATTAATCATATTGTATAAATAGTATATACAACTGTACTATTTACATGACATGTAATTATTTGATTATATGTTTGTATATGCTTGCATATACACAAGTATGTATATATACATATACATATATGTGTATATACTCATATGTACACATACATATACGTTCACACATATATGTATATATACATATATATGTATGTATATACACACATACATACACAAAAGATGGAAGGGTATCTCAGAGGGATGGAACTAGCAGCTAGGGAAATTAGGAAAGACATCTTTCAGAAGGTGGTACTTAAGTCTTGAGGAAACCCAAAGACTCTAAATAGGAAGAATGTTCCACACAGGAAGATGGGGGATGCAGTTCTATAGATGGAATTCCTAAGGTATGGAAGTCTTCGCTAGATTCCTTTGAATATTTCATGAGGAAAGAGGAAAAGGAATACACATTTATTAAATGCCTACTATATGCCAGGCACTGTGCTAAACTTTTTAGAAATATCTTATTTGATAACAACTCTTCGAGGTAGGTGATGTTATCTGGCAGTTAAGGAAACTAAGACAAAGGGTGATTTTTCCAGGATCACACAGCTAAGGTTTGAGGCTAGCTTTGAACTCAGGTCTTACTAACTCCAAGTGCGGAACTCTGTGCCCTGTGGTGCCCCCTTGCTGCCTCTCAGTATTTCTGGGGACCAGCACAGACACCCTGTCTCCTGATGCGTGCTTAGCTTGGCCTGGCCACCCCCTTTTCGACATTCCTTTCACGTCACTTCTTGTGTGCAAGGCATCATAGGTAAGGTGCTTGTTACAACCTGCCAATACCACCATGTGTCTTCCCATTGACTTTTGTGTTATCTGTAGTTTTGATTTTTTTTGAGATTATGTAAATATCTGCAAACATCCGTTGCATCCTCATTAAAAGTTCTATTCTGTTATTGTATCATTCAGGCTCTAAGTGTAATGGGGCAGGAATGTATTGGAGCCAACTCTTACAGATTGACAAGAGCTGATTGTTCACTGTGAACATTCACACCTTGGAAATTGGCAAATGCTACAAATTAAGGCTTCATTTACTGTTTTATTGTTTTTCTAGACTAAGAAAGTGATAGGTAAATTAGTAATTCAGGTTCAACTGAAAAGTGTGTACTCCCAGAAAGTTGGTTGTTAAGCATGCTATCAGTACACCCTCAGAAAAGAGGCAGGACTGAGTTTAAGGGAGAGTCTCCAATTTTTTTATTCTAGCACCAGAAAATAGTTTTGGAAGAAAAAGGCCTTGCTTATTTTTATCCCTTGCAGCACCTAGCACAATACGATGCATGTAATATGATTTAGGAATTCCTTTACAGGAGTAGATGAGACTAGGTAACCAATGAGGTCCCTTCAAACTCTAAAATGATGTAATTTTTTTGTGACAAAAGGGGCTCAGTAAATAGTGAGTGAGTGAGTGGTTGTTTATAGTTTCTATTTTGTATTATTACCTGTTTCCATATGGCTTCGCAGGCCCCCAGAATGCCAAGAGTGAGCACCATTGGATGGTGGATGAGTGGAAAACGTCAATGGTGCACCTTCCAAGCCTCATAACTAATGCTCATTTCTACTTGGTCTCCCCACTGCCAGGGAGAGCCTAGATATCCATTTTAGACCATTTGGACTTTTTAGTTTTATAGACCCTTCAAATGCCTTCATTTTGTTTTAAGGTAATGATCAACCCACATTGTATAGATCTTACTCAACTTCAGACTTAGCGCTTGAGTCAACTTAGCCTTGAGTGCTAAAATTTCAGAAAATGGAACCTCTTTTTTGCCATGTGTTCATGCAAACAGACTTGTTCCCGTGTTAATTGATCTTCATTATCAGTAGACAACAATTAAGTTCATCATAGTATAGGGCACTATTCAAAGTTGGGGGATGGTAGACATAATTCCTGTAATCACAGAGAGAGGAAGGTACCAAACATTTATTAAATACATACCATGTGCCAGGCACTGTGCTAAATTTATAAATATGACCTCATTTATCTTCACAAAAGTCCTGAGACATTGATCTCCTATTGTGATCCCCATTTTAGAGTCGAGGAAACTGAAGTAGATAGAAGGTTAAGTGACTTGCCCAAAGTCATACAGATAGCGTCTGCAGCTAGATTTGAACTCAGGTCTTCTTCTCTCCAGATCCTATCTACTGCACCATCTATCTTATTGAGAATGCAGGACATTTATTTAAATACAAAACAACAAAGCCTGGGTAACATAGGCCTCATATTGAAATCCAGAGGCTATTGGGAAGACTTCTAGAGGAGGTGAGACATGAACTAAGCCCCCAAAGGAGAGTCAGGTGAAGAGGGGGAGAGAAAGCAGGGGAATGGGGGGAGCATGGATTTTGCTGGATGACTTGGGAATCAATGTGCAGTTGATTTTTGAATGAGCTGGAGGCTCCTGTTGGGCAGCGGTGGGAGATACACTGCAGCAGGCCACCTCCCATGTTTCTCTTCATACATGAGATCTCTCCAGTTAAAAGGAATCAGAACAAAGCATCTATATAGTGCTTTAAGGTTTACAAAGCTTTGCCCATATGTTATCTCATCTGCTCTCTCTCTTCTCTGTAGATTTCTTGCCTTGCAGAAGTCTCCTTTCACTTGACTGTATCCCATACTTGGAGAGCTCCCTTGTCCAGTCTATCTTTGTCTCCTGTCAGTTCCCAGCAGAGTGCCTTGCTCACAGTATGTCCCAAATCGGTGTTTGCTGATTGAATACCGTGATCTTCCAGATACTAGTTACTTCCCCAAACTAGCAGTTTGGAAGATTCATGGTCATGGATCAGGAGACCACGAAAGTTTTAGAGTCACTTGCACATCTAAATCTGGCAAAGCCACATCACTGCTCTTCCTACTTTTGACTGATTTAGCAAAGAGTTAAGAGCAAGAAAGGTTAGCATGAAAGGAAGAAGGGAGAGTCCTTCAGAGGGGAAAGCTTACAACTGATGTAAAAATAGCACTGATGTCTCCCCATCTGGGATTGCCTTTGTCATGGAACCCTTCTTCAGCTTAATGTTAAGGGTTCACTCTCTTTTACATACAAGTAAGCATTCAGGAGGGCCAAGAGAGCCATGACATTGATGGAACTGTGACATGAACCAGCTGGTCCGACCATTCTTCCCGACTAAATTTGTCTATCCCCTGGGCAAGAGCTAGGCTCCTTCCCACCCAACTGGCTATTCAACAAGTATTTATAAAGTACTTAGTAGATGCTGTGCTAGTCACTAGGAATTCAGAAATAACCGTGAAGCATTTGAGACATAGATTGCAGTTTATTTATTGTTCAGTCATTTTCATTTGTGTCTTACTTTTCATGACCCCAGTTGGGGTTTTCTTGGCAAAGATACTGGCGTGATTTTTCATTTCCTTCTCCAGCTCATTTTACAGATTAGGAAACTGAGGCAAACAGGGTTCAATGGCTTGCCCAGAGTCATACAGCTAGTAAATGTCTGAGGCTGGATTTGAACTCAGGTCTTTCTGACTCCAGTACTATCTCTTTGTCCACTGAGCAACCTAGTCTGCCCTTCCTGACACATAGTAAATATTTAATTAATTTCTGTTGATTTGGCTTAATCGTCCTCCTCAGTCTCCTAATCTGCAGAGGGAAGGGTTTGGATGCGATGTTCTCTAAGTTCCCTTCTAGCTCTGAATCTATGATCCTCAGTCAGGCTCCCTGAACCTCAGTTTCCCCATTTGCAAAATGAAAAGTTAGATTAGACAGAGCTGTCCTTCCTCCCACCCTTCAGAGTAACCGATACTGTACTTGTCCATAAACACGTTCTCTGGACACGTGGCCAGCCAACACCCTGTGCATGAAGTCCTGGTGTCCCAGTGTAAGGGGAGCCGTGTTCTACTTGGCTGTAACCAAATCTCCAGGATCGCCGTTGCTTGGCTTCCAGTGTAAACCATCATCTCCCTGTCTTGGAGCCAGCCCTCCCACACCCTCTCCTGGGCTCTCTCATTCTGCTGTTGCCTTTATCCCTTCCATGCTGTGCCCATCGGCTGTTCCCTTTTCACAGACTCCATAGGGGTACTCAGTATCTGATTTCTTCATAAATAAAGTGGAGAGATGGAACCAGTGAAATAACACTTTGGAAGAGTTTAAAATATTTATTCAGGGAGTAAAAAAACCCTAGATATTGTATTAGATTGTCCACTTTTCCAGTCAGAAAGTGTTTTTTGACCATGGAAAGATGTTGTTTTAAGCTAGTTAATAGTTCTAATTCAGGGGTGACTAATTATTTTTATGACTTGTCCCAGTCTAATTGGAATTGTTTTCCAATGTGAGGAGCAGCTTTGCTTATTCAGCAATAATTTAGCACTCTGTTAGAGGGTCCTTTGATTTATTCTGCAAGCTTTTCTATTAGCTACTTACTATGTGATAGGTATGGTACTTGGTATGCAGAGACAAAATAAGATAGTTGTTGGCCTGAAAGAGATCACCCTCTATTGAGGGAAGCAAGATGAACACATACAAGATGGAAAGATAGAGAAATGGGTGGATGGATGAATGGATGGATAATCTATATGATACATATATATGTATATATACATACCTACATACATACATACATATAAAAGTCCTTCCAGGGGTAGATAAGGAGGATACAGCTCTATTATAAGGGCAGTTTCATAATATAATGGAAGGTCCAAGGGGCACAGTGGACGGATAGAGAGGAGGAAGATAAGAATAAATGGAAAATATCAATATTTAGCATTTATAGAGAGCTTTAAGCTTTGAAAAGCACTTTATATCAATTATCTCATTTGATCCTCTTGGTTATTCCCATTTTACAGATGAGGATACAGAGACAAAAAGAGATTAAACTACAGCTAGCAAATATCTGAGGATTTGAATTCAGGTGTAGCTGATTCCAAGGCTCATTCACCGGGCCACTCAACCGTTCCTAGCCCTTGATGAGAATTATTTTTCTGACTTAACAATTTGGTTCAGTTCAATATCATTATATGTCAATCAATAAACATTGATTAGCACCTCCTATGTCAAGCACTGTGTTAAGCGCAAAGAGAGGCAAAGATAATCCCTACCCTCAAGAATTTTACAATCTAATGGGGGAGCTATGTAAAGGGCTGTGCTTTTAAACAGCTTGAACCTATATAGACATGTGAGTTTTTTCATGCAGACATATAATTACACAACTTTTGGGAGCTGGAGAATGAGGAGGAAAGAGGTGGATAACCACACATAGGCACAGCTATGTATCAGCTGGATCTAACATAGAATCACCACCCACACATAAGTTCTAAATGGTGCTCATTGCCTTGTGGGTTGGACAGGTCACTACACTGATCTGAGTAGTCCAGAATATGCCCCCATGTTATATGATCATAGCATGTTGTTTCAAGGGAGCTTAGAGGCCATCTAGTCTAAACTCTTCACTATATAGAGGAGAAAACTGAGACCCAGAAAGGTCATGCAGGTAACAAGTGGAAGAACCAGGACTGAAACCTAGTTCTTTTGATTCCATTTTGAATTCTCCCTTTTTCCCATATTGTGCTTTTTGTTGAATTTCCTACCACCAACCAAAATCTATCTTCTACAAAAGATGGCAGCCAGAAGTTGCCTTTTGGCATTAAGGATCTCGAAACACATGTTCAAGTGTATGTAAGTTGTTTATGGCTTACAGGACAAATAGGCATTACAATCGCTTAGCATTTTGCAACCATGAAATAATTTCTCTAGTGCATTAGAGTCAAACTCAGATAGAAACAGGGGCCACTAAGCTGTACGTAACGATCCCAGTCCTGTGTTTGATGTTTTTACTCTAATGAAGTCCATATTGCCCAGACCTATCTTGGGGACCATAAATAAAATAGGGATGGGGGAAAATAAAAACAGAACTTTCTTGGCAAATATTATCAGAGGTCATTGAGGGACTTGAAAATGGGTCTGTGGGGAAGCATCTACAATGTAAAAAATTGTAACTGGGTATTGCTGGAATAGGAGAAGACTTATGAGTTATCCAACTAATCCACTAACATACCTAGTAGTAACAAATGAGGGAACTGCAACTGATATTTGCATAGTACTTTGAAGTTGGCAAAGTATTTCACACACCTTTCATTTTAGCCTTAGGATGACCTTGAGATGGTATTAATCCCATTTTACAGATAAAATAAACAAAGATATTGGTGGCGTTGCTTGCCCACAGATGCATAACTAGTCAGTTTCAGAGTCCAGGACTTTTTTCACTTCCTATTATATAAAGAGTAGGGGGCTTAACTAATTGAAAGTGTCAAAGTGACTCTAGGGGTTTTAAGCTTATGTTAACTGAGAGATGTGACAAATGGGAAAGTGAGGAAGGGGGAGGGGAGAAAGAATTCAAGTTTAGTTAGGCTGAATTTGTAGTAAAATTGGAACCTCCAAGGACATATCTCTGACACACCCTTGGAAATGCACTTGAGCCAGGGTGTGCTGGTAATTCTTTAACAACCAGTTGTCCAGGGGGAAAAATATAATGACACACTTTTAAGTTGGACTAAATTGACATTTTCTCTGTAACTTTCTTAAATCAAGACAACTATCAAAACAACAAATGCAGTCCTGATTTATAGTGTTTGCCAATTTCTGAGAGGATAAATGCTGGCACAGAAAATTTATCAATCAGCTTTTACAGATTGATATGAGGACCAGGGCTCACAAGAGAGGTCCAGATTGAAGAAAGAATCTGGAAGTCATCTGTATAGAAGTTGTAGCTGAAAACTGGGACTAGATGAGATACCCAAGGGAGAATATATTAAGGAAGAAGAGTAGTGAGTCAAAGACTAAATCTTGGAAGATAACAATACTATTATTATGGAAATAAGAGGGTAAAATAGAAAGATGTCTTCTACATTTCAGGGCAGGAGGAGGAAGGGGAATCATCACTTTGCTGGGTACCAGGAATTCAAAGACAAATGGCTATTACCTTTCTTCTTTCTTCAGGGGAATATGTCAAAATGAATCAAGGGAAATAGAGGAAAGGAAAATCACTACCAACTGAGGAGTTTGAGGAAGCCTTCAAAATGGTGGCAGCACTTGACTGTGACCTTGACTTTGAGGGAATATTAGAATTTTGAGAAGCAGAGATGGGGATGAGGCGGGTTATTTTCAGCTTGAGGGAGAAGGGGGTGGGGTTGGGGAAAGGCAGGAGATGGAGTGGAGAGCTCCTAGAGAACAGAAGCATGTTTTATCATCAGTCTTCTGAACTCATGATTGATTATTTCATGGATCAAAATTCTGAAGTCTTTCACAACTGCTTTCCTTTACATTATTGTAGTCATCATAAAAATCATTCTCCTGGTCTGCCTCATTTGGTTTTGCATCAGTCACTGTAAAGCCTAACCAAGTTTCTCTTAATTATTCAATCATATTCCATTCCTTTTTCTTCCCGTATATCCTTCCCACTTCAAGTGGCTATTGGATATTCATCCAGTAGGAACTGGTTCTCACCACGACTTTGTTTCTCCTCTCTACAGAAAGGAGCTGGCTACCATCTGGATCTCTTCTGGGTGGCCATTCTCATGGTTGTATGTTCCTTCATGGCTCTCCCGTGGTACGTGGCTGCTACTGTCATCTCCATCGCTCACATTGACAGTTTGAAGATGGAGACTGAGACATCTGCACCTGGAGAACAACCCAAGTTTCTAGGAGTCAGGTGTGCTAAGCCAGTGGAAGAAGTTCTAATACTCATGTAGATTTCAGAGATCATAACATATTTGCATGAAATTCTTCATTTTTAGGTAGGAAAAGGGTCAATTGGGAGAGCTCTGAGAATGGAGTCATTCTAACCAAAATGGTGGTGATGGACCAGTTCTCTGGGAAGAGGGTTCTGGGTGTGAATGATATGTTTTTTTAAAATATCATTAATTTGGAAAGGAACCTGATCAGATCTATTACTCTCCTATGGGTTCTTTGTCAGCCAGCATATGAGACAATATCGTAGTTGTCTCCTTAGAAAGAAAATCATTCTATGAATGGTCAAAGTGCTTGAAAAAAATGTGAATACAAAGAAGCTGGTAACTGACAAGCAAAGAGGGATTTTTTTCTTTCCTGTCTCTTATACCCGAACCTATAGATCGAGAACAAGGAATTTATCAAGAAGGGTTTTATTTATCACATCAGTCATTCAAATCCATACTCCAGTTTCATGAGCCAATCAGTTGGTAATTTTTTTGGTGTTGTTTGCACATTGCCCCAAAAGTATTAGCAGCCACATTCAACACCGACTTGGATGGTTCATGTTCTTTGGGGGAAGTAAAGAGCTAGAGACATGTGTGTGAAAACAGGAGGTAACCTTTTGATTTGATTTCAGGGAACAAAGAGTCACCGGGACTCTTGTGTTTATTCTGACTGGTCTATCAGTCTTTATGGCTCCCATCTTGAAGGTAAATATTTCAGATACTCTCCTCTTCTTCCTTCTTCTTAGAATACTAATAAAATAACACAGTGAAAGAAGAATTCTTGTCAGATATTTGGAAGATTGTGATGAATGCTTAGGGAGACTTTGAGGCATGGGACCAGCTGGGATGGAGGCTCCAGTCCCCCATTTTGGTTGATCTTCCTTTACCTCCATTCATTTCCCTCACCCTTTATGATGCTCTCATCACTCCTTCATCCCCATCCCTTATTGTCATCTCTTAATAATGCCCATTATCCCAACCACCTTACCTGCCCTCCTTCCACCAAACTCTTTCCAGCCCCTAGATTGCCAGGAAGCTGGGGTGAGTCAAGGTCAATATGGACCACCTCTTTTTATTCCATTTGTTCTTGCTGACGGTGCTTCCACTGTCTTGGCTCCAAAGATAGTTGCATAAAGAAAGATTAGAGAAAATGACTGGCCTATAATTAGAAAGCTTAAGAAATAAACTTCTAGCAGAGAAAAATTACAGGGTAGATTGAGAAATTTAGTGTAAGTTATTGTGAAAGTTTTCAGGATGGAGTGAATAAATACCTGCTGCATAGATAACACGGAAGCTATGGTGGGGAAAGTCTCTAAAGAGTGTGAATCTATGCTGAGGTATAATCAGCTTCCCCTTCCCTCGCAAGTTCGTCAAGTTTTAAGTTAAGGAAAAAATCTGAAGTAACTGAGGGGGTTGATTGGCACCTTTGGTGTAATCCCCTAACCGCTTCTTACCTCCAGCTTGCTTTTTCTTGCTTTTTCCATGACATCAAAGCAATTAATTGAAAAGTGCAAAATCCAATCAGCTTTTGTTTCTTCTCTAGGTCAAATTACTGGTTTAATTGATATTTTTGAATTGAGAGAGGCATGGCCTTGCCTGCAACAACTGGGAATCTGATTAGAAGTGATATATTTTGGTCACGTAACCCCTCCTTTTATGGATGAGGAACTTGAAGCCTAGAAAGTGTAAGAGGCTTGCCCTGGGCCACGCAGCTAATGGAAGTTAGAGCAGAATCCACATCTGAACACTGCCTGGTCCATTCTTCTCCCTAATAGCCCAAAATGCCACCAAAAGAGTCTTTAATGGAGAGGGACCTGCTAACTGGGGCATGTTGAAATGGTCACAAATTTCCTGCTCATGTTCTATGGGGGCACATTGGGGTCATTCTAAACATTTTTCTATTATTTTCTGTGATTGAATATGCTTTCTCATGAAGAACGTGATAAAGACAAGGTACAAATAGTCAGAATACCCCCAAGCAATGTTCTTTGTTTCAATGTTGTTTCCAGTGCTTTGCCTTCAGTCCTGGAGAATCTGCTGGATGACTAATCTTGGATGATTCCAAAAGGACACAGAGAACAGATATTGTGTGAATTGCTATTTTTAGGAAGAGGTGACATCACATTTTCACCAATGCTGCCTTCAAATTCCTACTTCAAGTAACTTACTTCCTATGGCCCTTGACTGCTGGAGGCTGAAAGACATTCTCCCTGTTTTTCTGGCAGTCCATCTCCCTTCCCCTCCCTCTCTCCCTTCCCCTCTCTTCACACCTCCCTTTCCCTTTTACTGTCTCCACTTTCCCTCCTTCTTGTCCCTTGTTCCCCTCTCTTCTGGACCCTTCACTTTCTGCCCCCCCCTCTCACTCTCCCCTTTCTTTTCTCCTTCCCTCCCTCCATCCCTTTCTCCCTGTCTCCTCTCTCTTCATCTCTGTTTCTGTCTGTCTCTCATATCTATGATGTTTTTAGCCCAATTTTCAAACCATTCTGGTCCCATGATGAATTGATGAGGGATAAGGGGGGAGGATAGATATTTGTGTGGTAGGAGGTGGAGTGGACAAAGAGGGAAAAAGAGAAAGAGAAAGAAAGTCACAAAAAGAGAGAGACAGAAATAGAGAAAGAGAATATCAATCACCAAATTTCCAGCACTTTCTGTGTGCATTCAATATTCTCTTAGGGCAGACAAGATGCACACACTTTTGCCTATACAAAATATATACAGGAAGACCTGGGTTTCAGTCGGGCTCTTGTCACACAGGGACGCTGACTGGACATGTTACTCAACCTGGATGGGACACAACTGTGTAAGACAATAAGTTATAGGGGAATACCTGCCCTGGTGGAGGCATTTACTCATGGGGAGTTTCCTGGAGAGAAGAAATCACAGCTTCTCTGAAAAACAAAGAAGAAACACCAAAACATCCTGGAGAAAACCTCAATGAGTTTAAAACAACAGGAAAAATGTTGGCCATGTGACTTTGGAGAGTAGTATCGTATTCCATCTCTCAAGATGCAGGTTAGGGTATTGGGATGGCCTTGGCTCCAGCTTGCTGTGACTTTGGGAAACTTTCTTGTAAATCAAGTCAGGTGGATTTGGATTTGGAATGATGTGTTGATGTCCTTCCAGACTCTTAAATTAGGAGTGCTCAGCTCATAGTTCTTTTGAAGTTGTTGAAAAAAGATGTATTTTATTTGTTTTAATCAGCCAAGACCTCCCTTCTCCCCGTCCCCTCCAAATTCCCCTCCTGCCCAATTGAGAACACTAGACTTTTGAGTTCATTTGTAAACCAGGGACTAAAACTCATGCAACAAATGGACAGAGGGCAAGGTCAGTCTCTAACCTCTCTCATTTGCCTCAGTGGAGCGTGGTTACTATTCCAATATTTACCTTTGAGTGAGGAAGCCAATCTCCAGTTACTATCCTCTTTACTGTTTTAAAATAAAAACTCTGTGGCTATTTTAGAATAGTAGTGACTACACGTTGGATCTTGGTGTTCAAGCAAGAATGAACCTCAGAGACCATGGGGGCTGATCCCCCTCAATTTAAAGATGAAGAAATTGAGACCCAGCAAATTACAGTGGTTTGTCCAGCCCAGGTCAGAATTTGAACCTAGACCTCTGACTTTGAACCCCATATTCTCTCCCCAGTATCTTTCTGCCTAATGAGTGGCTAAAGGAACAAGATCAGTAGGAAAGAACATGTTAAATTAGGGGTTCTTAACTTTGTATGTGTTGTGGACCCCCTAGAAATTTGGTAAAGACTATGGACCCTTTCTCAAAATATGATGTTTTTCAGTGCACTAAATATATAGGATTCTAAAAGAAATCAATTTTTGAAATATCATGTATTATGCATATATGCATGTTTTAGATATATGTGCGCATACAAGTTCAAGACCTACAAGTATAGAACCAGTGCCTTAAATGTAAACAAACCCTTATTTCCTTCAATAGACCAGGTGGAAAATTCCATTCCTTCTCCAATTTGGTGACCCCAGAAGATGCTATTAGTGTTTTCCTATGCATTAAATAGTCTGAGTAACCTTTGACCCTATCTGCGTATACATAGAAAAGAAATCTGTGTACATGATTCTCTTGATTGAAACTTGACGTTTTCAGAAGAAGAATGTGTGCAATAGTCTTTGCTGTTAAGTAGGCTCCTCCTTGATTTGACCGTGGTCAAGGGTTCGACCTGAGAAGCACTGGATTTCAATTGCTCATTCAGTAGGACAGTAGGGAGGGAACCAAGAATGGCTGGCTTCCTGAACTGATTGACTTTAAAATTGATTTCCTCCTTCAGAGCCAGGTTGGTTCAGCCGCTGCATCCCATAAGAGACTTAGGCTAAAGGACTGAGAGACAGAAGCAATGTCTGGATCTTGCTTTCAGAAATTAGTTACACCAGTGTAGACAAGTGAAGTTTCAGTGAGAGTCAATCCACTGCTAATTTGGAGACTGTTAATGGAATTGTTATTTTTGTTGTTTTATTATAAACTGTGTTCAGAACTCTACCTTTTAGATTTATTTAGTGACTCAGTCGGTGAGTATTTATCAAGCAGCTACCACAGTACCATCAGGAACTGTGTTAGATTCTGGGACTTCAATCCAATTCACGTGCATTCAAGACATTGCCCTAATGATGTCATTGGTGATCTATGAGAACAAAACTGTATGCAAAGTGTTCCTATGGCGATTTTGGGGAGAGAGGCCCTAGGAGCTAGGGAACCAGGGGAGGCTTTATGTCGGAAAGGAGGTAATGTTGGACATAGGTTTTCGAGGAAGTTAGAGATTCCATGAAGTGGTGGCAATGAGAGGAAGTCTGCATTCGAGGGAAAGGTTGTGAAAGTCACAGCAAGATGGCAAGACCAGTTTGGCTGAGTCACCATGCATAGAGGAGAGTACTGAGTAGTTAGTCTAGAAACACAGGGGCTGGAGCAAAGGTGTAAGAAGTGTAGCCTGTAACACTCCTGAGTATGGCCAAGATACAAAAGAAATGAAAATACAGTAGGCTGTAGATATGTGGTTTTCTAGGTCGATATGTACTGGCTGGGATCCTTAAGTATTCTTCAGAGGCTACTTTCTATTTGAGTTTGACATCACTGGGGTGCATCTTGAATTTTGTCCCATCCTCTCTGTGTCTCATCCTTAACTTAGGTTTTCACTTCTCAATCTCTTTAATTCAAATTTAAAATTCCACCCTTGCCCTGAAGAGAGATAGTGTGTATTTATAGCCTCCATAATACCCGTTGTGAACTACTTCCATTGCAAGATGCCATTTAAAATATAGAGAAATAATAAAACAGAATTCCACTTTTGTGCTGCTTTTGGCATGGCTCCATGTACTTCCAAAAGAGATCCTGGACTCTTTTTGACTTCCCCATAGCTGAAAGCCAAAAACTGAGGTGGTGGGCATATAGTATTCCAGAGTTAAAAAGTTAAATTCCCTAGAATCTTGAGAAACATAATTTTTCTATCTGTGCCATGACTGGCACTGGCTTATAACAGTGGGGACTTGTCCCTGCAGATGTTCACTGTGCAAGCCTTCTTCCAGTTTTCTTCTAACCGCACCCCCCCCCCCAAGGATAGACTGAAGGCTGAGAAAGTGTACAGTGAAGGCTCTCAAGGCTCTGTGATATGGCCCCTTGGCTTAAGAACTTTTTCTTTAATCTTTCAGAAAGTAGCCTAACTTCTTTGAAGCCTTTCAGTATAGGCTAACTCTCTCTGAGTTTTGTGTTCTTTGAAGGTTCCAGTCTCTCTCTCACTCTCCCCCTCAACCCCCTATCAGTCTTTCCTCTGTCCTCTCCTCCTCCTCCCTTCTTTTCTCTCTCTGTACACACATACTTTCTATTTCTCTCTCACACATCTATCTATTTGTCTGTCTATCTCTCTATCTCTTTATCTATCTATCTATCTATCTGTCTATCTATCTATCTATCTATCTATCTATCTATCTATCTATCTATCTATCTATCTTCTATGTATCCATCCTCCTGCCTCTAGCTACCATTTATCTGTCCATTTATATCTATCAATCATTAATCCATCATTCATCCATCTAAACACCCACATAAACACCCACATTATTTGTACAAATACATACATATTTGTGTCTATGTTCTGCATATTTATCTATTGTATAATATTAAGTATATGATCCCATATACATAGAGATGCTTGCAAGTGAGATTTTCTCATGACCATTTGCTTTACAAAATATTGCATAAGGAACATGCATTAATTTTTTAATATAAGTTTATTCTTGTCTTTCCTACAACATTTTTTTTTATGTTGGTAATTTAGTTACTTTAAACTTTTTCATTACATTAACTAAGGGATTAGAACTGTGATTTCATTGGTATAGGTGGCTCCTAGAGGATGATACACCTAGTTTGCAGATTGGAACCTTAGAGTATGGCTTCTTAACCTTTTTGTGTAGATTTTGTGTGCCTTTCACAGTCTGACAGATGGGCATCTTTTCAGAACAATACTTCTAAATGTCTAAAGTGAAGTACATAGAATTTCAAAGAAAACTAATCATGTTGAAATATACTTGTCAGTCTGTATCTATATGTAAAAACAAAGACCCTGATGTACACAGAAGGGCCTACTATCAGAGGTTCTTAGGTCTGCTTTGTAAAAGGAAAGGCAACTTTTGAGGGGTTAACAATCTCCTTTAATCAAGCACATATATCATTCACTTAGTTCAGGGGAAAAAGTCAGCATCCTGAACTTCAGAGAAAATACAGAGAAATCAAAATCAATAGACATGACTTCCAACTGTCTGACATAAGCAATACATACATCACAGATCAAGAGACAGATCCAACTGTCTTACCATTACATACATACCTAGTTACCAGACAGAGAAGCACCAATATCTGGATTTTCAAAGCTGATGAGCTCCTTTGGCCAGAGTCTCCTCTGGCCAAACAGATACTTCCAAAGAGTGAGCCCCAAAGTAAAACCTCACCTCAGAGTATTTATACATTTTTCAGAGCCAGAGGGCATCACATCCCTTGAGAACTAGTGCCTCATTAACAAAAGGTGTGGCCCTTCCTACTCAAACTCCCTTTAATGGGTGGAGAAAATCTTCCCATTAAGAAGAAAAATTGTATTAACAATAAGCAAAAATGCATTATCAATATACCACATCAGATATATGTATGTATATATCTATCTACCACCACCTCTTTCTGCCTCTCTGCCTCTGTCTCTCTGTCTCTCACAGAAGTTCATGGACTCTAGGTTAAGAATTCCTGAGGACAGCTGCCTAGAGAAATGAAAGGTTAACTGACTTTCTGGGCCACATATGCAATATGTGCATGAGAAGGCAGGACTCAAACCCAGTACTCTCTGGTTCCCAGATGCTCTCTATCCATTAATCTATATTTAACTTGCAGTAAATGAATCAGTGAGGCATTGTTATAATATTTTGGGGATTTATTCCTTTTGTCCTGGGTAAGAAACTTTTTTTCTACATCTTTAACTCCTTGATTAATTCAAACTTTTGGAGATGCTAGTTGACCTTGTAAATTATATCAACTAACACTTTCTGTTTTAATATTTTAGCCTAATTTATATTTGATTTTTTTCACTTTGGTAATGAAAGGAGGGACTTATCTTTAAACAAACAAACAATTCTTTTGCTTTCCTTTGAACACTTTCTTTTGTTTTAAAAATTGACTGGTAAGATAACTAGAAAAAGGGATAACCTGCTGCCCCTGATTGACTGAATAGCAGTGAAGCCAACTTGAGTAGAATAAATCTGCATCCCAGGATTTGTAAAAGTGTCACCAATCATTCATGTCTTTGAGATCACATTTTCTTTGTAGAATGTGACCCTTTGCGAAAAACCTCACGGTTTCCTAAGAAATCTGGCTCCTGGGTGGGATAGTAATCTCCAGACTGGGAAAGTATGGAGTTTCTGGTTTTAATTTGTGTTGAATATAAAAGCAGCCAGCAATGGTTTTAAAAAACAAATAAACCTAAACTCTAACAATAGTAAATCATTATAATTGGAGAGGCTTAAGTTTAGCTTTTCAGAGAGAAAATGTATACTATGGTACACATTATCTTGAGTTTCTTCTTAGAGCCAGTACATGGATACAACTTTTACCCAAGTTCTCAAATTCTATGGAGGCTAAGGAATCACTGTGTTCTATTTTTGTCCCTCATAAAACAGAAAATGAGACATATAAAGTGATCCCAGAATTCACTTCTTTCTTTTAATAGTTCGCAGTAGGTTTTAAGGGGGGAAATTCAATGAAGATACCCATCAGGATACTAGTGACTTTGGATGTATTGTGTGCACCCCTTTGTGGTAGTGATTGAATACTACAACACACTGAAGATTTCTTTTTCCTCCATTACAGTGAGCTAAGTGCTCTATATAATCACTTATCTATGCTTAAGGTCACATTAACTGCAGTATGGTTTTCAGCCAGTTCCTTTCTAGTGAAGCATCCAAACACTTTTCATACAATTTTAATTATTGTGATGGCTAGTCTTTTAAAATCAGAGGCAATCACACTAATGGTATTTATAAGTGCTCAATTTCACCAAGATGCCACAGATTCTCAGATACAGAATTGTCTTTAGATTGTCCCAGGAGAGGAAGCTAAGAAATGGGATTTCATCCATTATGTTGGGGAAGGACTGTACTGCTTTAAGAAAACATCAGTGGAAAATCCAAAGATTTGTTTTAGTTGGGATCTTTTTTTCTTTTTCTTTTGTTTTTCTCTTGGTCACACTTGGTGGGAACTGACTCTTGGATCTACCATTATACATCTTCCATTTTTGAGAGTGAATTATATGATTGGGTCAATTCAGAGCCCAAAGATAGAGATTATTTAAATATAAATATGTATATACATATATTGTATTTGAAAAATACATTTAATATATTTGGAAAATATATACACAAATGTGTATATATAAACACAATGCATATATACACACAATATGCATACATTTATTGATTTATTTTCTTTAGGTATTGACATTTCTTTCTTTAAATATTCTCTCTTTAATATATACACAGATTTATGTGTGTATATATGTATATGTACACCCGCATGCATATAAACAGACATTTATTCTATCCAGACTATTGTCTTTGCAAAAACAGATTTGTCCTGAATTTGAGATGTCTAAATTTGTGGAATACCTCACACAGTGTACTCTATAGTGAGTGAGCCAAAACAAGCAAAAGAGCAGCAGGGCTTCTTTGCTTTGAGTGCACAGGGCTTGGAGCCTAAAGTCAGGAAGATCTGAGTTCAAATGTGCCCTCAGATGCTTAAAACTATGTAACCCTGGGCAAGTCACTTAACTGCTATCTACCTCAGTTTCTTTATCTGTAAAATCGGCATAATAATTACCATCTATCTCAAAGTCTTCTTGTCGTATTATCTCAAATAAGATAATATATGCTCAACATGCTATTTAAATGCTAGCTATTGTTAGTGGTAATAATAATTTACATATTTATTCCTTGCAGTACTTCCTGTTTTGAACAAGAATGCTAGTGAAGGAATTACAGAAGATAACTCAGATACTCCCTCTCTGTTACCTCTTTACCATCTCTATATCAGGAGCCTTACCCTTCTTGATTAACAAAATAAATAAAAGTATGCCTCTATAAGAGAAAAGCAGATTGAAATTAAATTTGGAGGGGAAAAAAATAAATTTTGTCTAAAATCAATCTTTCTTTTGATTTCTTGCTACTGTTTTAGAGTTTCATTCATTAATACATAATATGTGATAATTATTGAAATTGATTAATAATTATCTGTCTATAGTTGTTTTATGCTGTAATCAGACTTCAAATTTGACATATCATTTTTAGAAATACAGTTGAGGACAGGATAGAGAGCTGATCGTGGAGTTAAGAAGATCTGGGTTCAGGTTGAGACTCTGACCCAGACTGAGTGACCCTATGTAGGTCATTCATCCCTCTACACTGAGGCAATTCCTTGTGCAGAGAAGCCGATGATTGACACAGGGAGAAGGCATTTCCTAAAGTGGTAAAATCTTCTTTTGTGTCTAAAAGAAACCGCAGAGTAGTTCTTGATAATTTGGCATTTAACATATACTAAGCTCTGTTTTTTAATTCTTTCTCTCTAGTTTATTCCCATGCCTGTACTCTATGGTGTGTTCCTGTACATGGGGGTTGCGTCCCTTAATGGTGTGCAGGTAAGTTTGCCATAGCAACTCAGTACTCTTCTAGTAACAAGAGTATTCCAGGATAGAGCCTTTGAAGGAGAATGGTAATCATTAACAGTTGGGTTTTCCTCATCTTGCCTCTTTTCATTCCTGAGACCTCAATCAAGTTTAGTCTTTGTTTACATAGTTCATTGTACCCACACATTCTTGGAGATGAAGTTCATAAAGGTCAGTGGAGCAGGCAGGCCACCAAGTTGTAATTCTTGTGTCACCAAAAGGAAATGCATCCTCTTCCTCCACTGTGCTCTCCAATAGGGAGTCAAACCATCTTGAACCACTGACATCCAGGTGCTGATGGACAGCCTTTAGCGTGGGAACAGGCAGTACTCATCAAATACCAGTTTACTTCTCCCATGGCCTCTGATCAATGATCAGATTGTTTTGCACAAATACAAAGAAACGAGTTAATATTCTTTATGTGTTGCTTTTAGTCTAAGACATAAGCTAAGGGAACATTGCTATTTCTAAACTGGTAAAGCTGACTCTCTATTCTCTTCCCTCTCCTTACTCAACACCTTTAAAAATCACTTGGGGGTGGGGATTATGTAAGGGGCATTTTCTCTTAGTGAAGGCGTAATTTAATTGGCAACAGGAAATTGAAAGTATTTCTATTGCTTTCTGGCACCTCGTTAATTGTAGCCTTATTTAGCACTTACTAGTTTTTTAATGACAAAAGGCTGCATGTTCCCCAAACAGCAGAGGAATTTATTTGGGTCCCTTAAAAATGGTCCTTGCTTCCTTTCATTCATTGGATTTATATGAATTTGGTTTGGGAGTGAGATGGAGCTGGGCGAGTGGCCAGGTCACCAATAAGAGAGAAGCTTATTGCAGTATTTTTTCTTTTTTTTTTTTTCTTTTTTTTTTTATTCTGCTCCAGAATGGAGTTGTTCATATGCTCTGGATAGGTGGTCAGGATGCCAAAGAATCTGGTCTTTTCCTGTATTGTGGGGAGAATTTGTATTAGAAGTAGCCTGTCCCTTGGGTTTCAGTGACAAGTTGGCTCTCCACAGACCCAAATGTATTTTTGGTCCCTATGGCATCCAGGAAAATTTGGGGAGATCTAAGTGACCAGAATCCTTGAATATCGAAGTTGACTCAATAAAATACATTTATCCTTGTGAAGGAACTAATACAGTACAGATTAATCTTTTGCCTCTGTCATTTGACCTCAAGGCATATGTGAATGCTTTCTCATGGCTTCCCCCAAAAAGCTGCGTGTTAATACATGACCTTTTAAAAGAACGAGCCTTTTCCTGACTGATTCCATGGGACACAAAAGAGGGGCTGAGACGGATGGCATATCCCGTGAAGACTGTATTTTCCCAGAAACTCATGGTTTGTTCTCCTTCTGACAAACTGAAAAAGATAGTTTCTTCATCTGTGCAATGGGTATAAACATATCTATAGTAATTCACAGGGTTTCTGGAAAGCCCAAATAAGAAAATGTAAATAAAATATGTTTCAAACTTTGAAGTGCTATATAAATGCCCCTTATTATCAAGCAAATAGACTTTCTGGCTTGACTCAGATATCCTCTGATGACCAACATTTTATTTGTCCTGGATTTTCCTCCTGGATTCTCTAAGGATAAATGTCAGTGTTCCTTCCAGATTCTACAAGGGAAAATGCCAAAGTACTACAATCTGAGCTGAGCTAATAGAAATATCATGTATATATGGATATATTGGTTTACTGATGGGTTGAGAAGATGTTTTGATCCTATTTAACAGTGGCCTAAATTGCAAAGGTTGTACATGTGTAATCATGTAAAACATTTCTTTGCTAGTCATTTTGTGCAAGAAGACTCAAACAGAAAGAAAGATGGAAAGGAAGGGGAGAAGGAAGGGAGGAAGGAAAGAAGGCAGGAAGGAAACAAACAAAGAAAATGAGAAATAGTATGCTTCAGTTTGTACTCAGGAATGAAGGACAGATCCACCATAAAAAAGCTTGGAGATGAGAGATGTGTAGCTAAGGGACAGTGTCGTACAGTGATTAATTTAGAATTAGTTTCTAGGTTCCCTTGAGTTCTAGCCTCGTAGATTCCCCACCCCACCCTGGGCTACATTATCCCCCCTTTCCTTATGTTTACATTGCAGGGTACTTGTGAATATTATAGTTAAGCAAATGAAATTGTGTATGTAAATCAGTTCTTAAAATGGTATATTAACTTATACATACATGCCAATTATTGTTATAATTTCACGGACTTAATAAGATAGAAATGACTGTGAAGCTTCAGAGATACTCTTTTCCCCTCAGAGAGAACACAGTGCACTCGGAACTCTAAACTCAGCTGTTTAGCTCTTAAAGTTAAACAAACAGCCTGACCCCAATCTATGTCTCCAGCCTTTTGGAACAAAACTCTCCTCCTCCACTCTGCAATCCTGCCAGATTGGCCTTCTTCCTGCTCCCCACTCTGTCTCTCACCTTTGGGCTTAGTTCTGGCCATCCCCCATGCCTGGAAGGCATGCCCTCAGAGCCCTATTTTTCTTTATGATTCCCCAGTTTGTTGATCCCCCAATTGCTAGTGACCTTCCTCTTAAACTATCTGATATATAACCACTTGTTATTTATTCACTATATATATATATATACACATATACACACATACATATGTGTATGTGTGTATATGTGTATATATATATATGTGTGTAGAATGTGTATATACATGTGTATTCTACACACATACATACACACACACACACACCCATATATATAAACTCCCTGCAAGTGCATTCCCTCCATTCTTTATCCTTGTATCCCCAGTTCCCAATACAGTGCCTGGCATAGTAGGCATTTAACAGATGCTTGTGGATTGGTTGATCGGTCGAGGTCATTTCCATGGGCGCTGGGTGGCCCTGGCCCTGTGTGCCAGTCCCTGAGCTAACACCTTGTCCTTCTCCCTTTCCTGGCCAGTTCATGGATCGTCTGAAGCTGCTTCTGATGCCCCTCAAACATCAGCCTGACTTCATCTACCTTCGCCATGTGCCCTTGCGTCGTGTGCATCTCTTCACTTTCCTCCAGGTGTTGTGTCTGGCCCTGCTCTGGATCCTCAAGTCCACAGTAGCTGCCATTATCTTTCCAGTCATGGTAAGAATTTCTGTGTACTTGAAATGCATTCCAGTGAGACACTCCAATATCGGGTGGTTTTTATGTTGGCAAAAGACACACCTCTTTCTTCCTGGTGGACCTGGGATCTGTGAGCATCATCTGAAAGCATTTCCTGTCTTGTGTGTGTGTGTGTGTGTGTGTGTGTGTGTGTGTTGGTACTGCCTTGTCTGAGGTCACTGGAGCAGCTATTCCACATCCCTGCCCTTGAACTTCTTGATGCCTTTATTCTACAGTCTCTGTTCAAGAGGAGATCTGGATTCCCTAATTGTGTCTTCTTGCCACAGTATGAAAGAAATCAAACAGTTCAGTAGTGAAATTATTAAATATCTTTGATGAACCCCAGATGATGGAAGGGGAAATCAATCCCTACAAAATTCATCTCTGACTTTCCCCTGTTCCCTTGGCTCCCCATTCCTGGCAAGAAATTGGCACCATGCATCCAGCATAAGGTCAAGTTCAGGTCTGCCTTATGTCTCCCACACCCTCCTGGCTGCTTAACTGCTGTGCTATCTCCTTTTGTGTTTGATTAAAAAAACATACACAATAATAATCCAACTTTTCTTCCACATCAACAACTTTTAGTTTGGTTGTTGTGTTGTAAGATTGTGTATGTGCACATGGACGTGCATAAAAGAGATAGGAAAAGGGAGAGAGAGAAATTATTGTCAGAGTCTTTTTTTTTCAAAGAAAAAGACTTGTCATTGTAGGGGAGTGCTGAGGTTGGATGACTGGTCCAAAGTCTCCCAGTTAGCACATGCTAGTAGGGCTTCAAGCCTTATTTTTCATCCATCCAGACATGCTGACCTCTCAGCAGCATCTCTTCCTGTTGACAATAACACCATACATAGTCTTTGCTTGATGTCTCTTTGTTGTTCCAGATCCTGGCTCTTGTAGCTGTCAGAAAGGGCATGGACTACCTCTTTTCCCAGCATGACCTCAGTTTCCTTGATGACGTCATTCCAGAAAAGGACAAGAAAAAGAAAGAAGATGAGAAGAAAAAGAAGAAGAAAAAAGGCAGTCTGGATAGTGACAATGATGATGTAAGAAGTTTTCCAGCCTTGCAAAAGAAAGCTAGCCAGGGCATCAGTGGGGAAAATGGCTTTATCCTTGTCTTAGAGCTGGATACTCTCAGTTTCCTCCTCTTGTTTCATCGTTTCCCCCTCCATCTTTCTCTCTGATGCTTAGTTTGGTTCCCTAGAATTTACATACCCTTCAAAAATGATGCGCTTCCTGGCCACTTATTTTTACCCCTATGTTGATGAAAAGCTTTGCACATGATGGGATTTGCTTGGTTGCATCCATTTTTACACTTAAAATGCATTGATATGTTTTGTTTTTAAATCACCTCCATTTCCAAATATGTCCCTCTGAAGATTGTGTAAAATCCTAGAAACATGCTATTTAATGCATCTCTTGCCATTACCATGGTTGGTTTTAGGTGAGTTGAGTTACCCTCTCAGCCAGTGAGCTGTCCTTTTAAAAAGGAGGAAAAAAGAGGTTGGACAAAATTAATCTGCCTATCAGCCTAGTCTGACCGTGTGTGTGTGTGTGTGTGTGTGTGTGTGTGTGTAATATATATATATATGTATATATACCCACCCACATATATAATATGTATGCATGTGTATATATGTATATTATATACACATAATTATATATGTGTATAATATGCACACACATGTGTATATATACATACATTCATACCTACATATACATAAATGTATGTGTATGTACATACACACAAATGTATACATATATACATGCACACATATGTGTATATGTATATATGTGTGTATATATACACACATATAATATAATTATAATATATAATAATTATAATCATAGTATAATATATATATAATTTACATATATAAAATATCATAGGTCCCCACCTGTTCAAAGAAGGGAGAGAGATGCGTTTTCTCATGCCTTCCTTGAAGATAAGTTTGGGCTTTATATTTACTCAGCATTCAGTTTCTTCTCTTTTCTTTTTTGTCGTTCTTATTCTTTGTTTGATAACATTCTGAAGACATTTGATTTGCTGTTATTAATTTAGTCTTTATATAAGTCCTCACATATACTATCCCCTTAATGAATGATTATTGCTGTTGCCTGCCAAGAAGGTGAGCTCTTAAGAGCTGTACTCTCCGGCTGTAACGACGTTAGTGTAATGAAATATGAGAGGCAGCATGGAGTAATGAGTGACTGGAAAGCCCGGCTCTGACCTGGGAAGACCAGAGTCTAAGCCTTGTCTCTGACATCTATTGGCTAATGTGACTCTAAGTCACAGCCTCCCAATACCCCCAGGCAACTCAAAAGAATTCTAAGTTATGAGTTGCCAATCTGCAAAGGTGGAAAAGGGATTTCTTCAGAGACTATTGAAATCACAGATACACATTTCTATCTATGTGTATGTGTGTATATATATTTTCTATATATACCCATATCAGGTAATTAATAAATAGGCGTATATTGAATACTTAATATGTGCTAAGCACTGGGGATACAAAAGAGGGAAAAGGTAGTCCCCTGCCCTGAAAGATAGCATGCAAACAAATACAGCTTAAGTGGGTGATATACAGGATAATAAATAGAATATAATTAGCAGAGGGAAGACACCAGGATTAACAGGGACTGAGGAAGGCTTCCAGTAAATGATAAAATTTTAGTTTGGGCTTAATGGAAACCAGGGAGGTCAGTAGTCAGAGCGGAGGATGGTATATGATCCACACACACATGCTCTGTATAGATCTATATACATGCAAGCACATGCACACGTATATATGGGGAAAGAGAAATAATTGACAGAGAGAGGGCACTAGAATTATGAACTGTTTGGGGAGACTTTGAAGAAGATGAGATTTTAGCTGGGACTTCAAGCAAGTCAGTCAGGGAGTTCTTGCTTCTCAGAATTAACAGATTTCATTGGTAATCTTAGCCTTACGATCATATAAAGAACAAGGTTTCAGTGCATATGTGACAATTTTGATGTGTCCCTCACAAGAATGTCTAATAACATAGACAAAGACAGAACAAGTGAGAAAGAAGTTGTTCACTAGCAATCTGTTGGACTGAGAAAGCGTCATCCAGAAATTGTCACACACATACTTGCCTAATGTCAAGGTGCTTCATCTTGTTAAAATAAAAATTTTATCTCCCCAAATTCACAAAACCAAGCAAATTAAAAGAAATCTAAATAATTTAACTTTTAAATGATAGTTTTGTAAAGTTTGTTGCATTTATACTTCTGAAGTTCTTAAGGCTGCAAACTTCACCAAAACTTTTGGGACACCCTATATATTATAACTATTAAGCATAGTGAGTGACTTTTATCTATGCACATACTTGAATTGTCTCTCCTTCAAAATTCACTTGAGAATGATGTCCCTTGTGGTTTACTGACCAACTGGGGCCAACTGATTTGAGATTTTGTCATTTAATAATGAGGGAAGGGCATTCAAACCTATATTTTCTTAAAATAGAGGCAAGGATCAATTCATCTAAAGCCAGGGGTGGGGAACCTACTGCCTAGAGGCCACATGTGGCCCTCTAGGGCCTCAACTGCAGCTCTTTGAATGAATCCAAACTTCACAGAACAAATCCCCTTAATAAAAAAGGATTTGTTCTGTAAAATTTGGATTCAGTTTTGAATCCAAGGACCTTGAGGACCTAGAGGGCCACATGTGGCCTCAAGGTGGCAGGTTTCCCATCCCTGTTATAGACCAAGCTATTCTCCTGTCCCCTGCTGACTTTTGCAGAAGGGATGTGGTTACTGTATTCTCTTGCTACTAGAGGAGACCATCTCATAGAGCTGCCAATGCTCCAGAAGGAATGTTTAGTCACTGCAATTAGGCAGTCTGGAACTAGTCTTTATTTAAGAAACACTCAAAAGAGAAGCACCCACAGTTTGTCCTAACAGCTCCTCAAAATGTTTGGGAAAGATATGATTGCTTTTCTTATAGAAATGAATTGATTTATCTATCATGTATAGATGTGTTGAGTCAAATCAAGTCAATGAGCATTTATTAAGCTCCTATTGTGTGCCAGGCAGTCTGCTAAGTGCTGAGATTACAAAGAAAGGCAAAGTACTATCCCTGCCCTCAAGGAACTTCCAGTCTAACAAAGGAGGAACACGCAAACAGCTGTGTACCACAAGACACTGACAGGATAAATTGGAGATGATCTCAGAAGGAAGGTATGGGGATTTCAGAGAACTAGAAATGGTTCTTGTCGAAGGTGGGACTTTAGCTGAGAATTGAAGGAGGTTGGGGAAGTAAAGTTACATTGACATAGTGGCAGTCTCTACCAGCCACAGAGAGACCATTCTCCGACTCTTCTGTTTTCCTTTTACTTAAAATTAAATTTGGGTTTTAATTAAAAACAATTAGCAAAAAGTATTTCCCCCACTCCCCACTCATCTTTGAAAAAAAAAGGAAAAACAAAACTTTTAGAATAAATGAGCATAGTTCAGCAAACAAATCCCCACATTGGTTCTGTCCAAAAAGAAATGTCTCATGCTGCTTTGGGAGGCCATTTTCTTCTGTCAGTAGAGAGGTATGGCACTCATCATGAGCTGTTCCTACATTATCCTGTCACCTTTGGGATCATCATAAGTCACAGCCATTTTAGAAGCAAGGTCTGTCTGAGTGTCTATCTGTCTGTCTGTCTGTCTCTGTCTCACTGTTTCTCTCTGTTGTCTCTCCCTCTCGTTATCTCTGTCTCTCCCTTACTGTCTCTGTTTCTCTCCTTCTCTCTTACTGTCTCTGCCTCTGTCTCACTGCCTCTCTGTCTCTCTCTATTTCTCTCTCTCTCTGTGTTTCTCTGTCTTTCTGTCTCTCCCTCTCTCCCTTCCTCTGTCTCTCTCTTATACATATATATATGTATGTATGTATATATGAATCTTTTACAAAGGAGATTATTAAATTTCTGCTTACTTTGCTCACAGATGAGTAGGAAGAAATGGCTTTATATAGCTCTAATGGGCTGTCAGTGAATACAAGATGAGATAGGATTGACCTTATGTAAACTTGGTTAATTCCAAATCTCTGGTTGCAGCAGTCCCATGTACATTCTTCAGGAGTGTGGTGCCCCAGCTTAAAAAATATTATGCTAGAAACAAAGCCGACAATTGATGTTGTGCCGCAGTGGGCTCTAAAGTCCAGTCAGCAAGCATTTATTAAGCACCTACTATGTGCCATTAAGTGTACCAAGCTCTAGGGATACAAAGAAAAGCAAAGACAATGCCTGCTTTCTTGGAGCTCATGATCTAATTAATGGGGGGAAATAGTAACTAATCAACTGGATTTACAAGATACATACTTGTTACATGGGATGCAATCTCAGAGGGAAGGTGGTAGCATTAAGAAGGACCAGAAAAGCATTCTCAGAGAAGGTAGGACTTTTTTTAAAGGGAATTGGGATTAAGTGATTTACTCAGGATCACACAGTGTCTGAGGCCACATTTGAACTCAGGTCCTCCTGGCTCCAGGTCTAGTAGTCTATCCACTGTACCACCTAGCTGTCCCACGAAGGTAGGATTTTAGCTGCGACAACTAGGAGATGGAGCTGAGCAGGGAGAGGTCCTGGAGTTTACTGAATGGAAGCATTCCCTGCCCTGTGTGCTAGGAAGATCCTTGACAGCTGAGTGGAGGATGGACTGAAATCAAGAGATTTGAGGGAGGGAGGCCAGCAGCAGGCTGCTGTGATAGACCAAGTGTAGGGTGATAGAGGAAAGAAAGGAGCATGGATGGGAGATTTTGCAAAAGTACAGTCTGATCCAGTTAAGATTTATCATCTTTCTTCTATATTCTAGGCACTGTGCTAAGTACTAGGGATACAATTAATAAAAAAGAAAGATCGTGTTCCCCTCAAGGAGCTTACAATCTAAAGATGAAGACAATGCACAAAGGGAGGCAGGAAAATAAGGAGTGGGTTGGCAGAATACCAAGGGGCATCTAATGTGGGGGTGACTTTTTCCATGGATCTGAAATCAGGTGGAGCGGCAGATGCAAAGTGGAGTGAACTGAGAATCTAGTTTCTTTCCACTATAAAGATAAAATTAGTAGGATTTTGCAACAGACTATATGGGAATGAGTATGAGTGACAGCTAGATTGGAAGCCTAAATGACTAAAAGGATGATAGTGCCCTTGACAAGAGGGGACATGGGAGGGTTTGGGGTGAAGTATAGTGCCTTCAGTGCATTCAAGATGAATTTAGATGCCCATAAGGTATCCAGTTTGAACAATCCAATACGATAGGCATTTGGAGATTCTACATAATAGCTCTGAGGATCATTTATAGAGAAATGATCATTGACTCCATCAGAACTAATGAGAGCACCAAGGGACATAGACTATAGGGAGAACAGAAGAGGACCCAGGGGAGAGCCTTGAGAGACACTTCTCTTCACAAAGGTGACTTTTATGAGGATTAGGTCTAGACCAAGAAGGTGAGATCAGACAAGGAAGAGCAGTGTTGTGAAAACCCAGGGAAAAGAGAACATCCAGAAGTCCCAGTGGTCAACGACAGAGAACAAGGAGAATAAGGGTAAAGAAAAGACCATTTGATTGGGCCATTAGGAGAGCCTTGGGAACATTGGACGGAGCAGTTCCTATTGTATGAGAGAGTCTTAAGCCAGACTGCAGAGAAGTAAGAAGAAAGGGGGAAAAAAAGGGCATAGAGGCCCCTGTTGCAGACAGTCTTCCCAAGGAATTTAACCATAAAGAAGAAAGATACAGGATGATAGCTGTCAGAAAATGAGGAATCAGGGGTGGCTTTTTTTTTTTTTTTGAGACTGTGAGAGACATGGCTGTGTTTGTAGGCAGCAGGTAAGTAGCCAGTAGATAGGGAGAGATTGAAAAGTATTGAGAAAAAGGAAATGATAGAGGAGGACATCTTCTGGAGAAGATCCCATGTGCATGTCATGGAGTTGGCCTTGGCAAGGAGGGCCACTTTTTCATATGAGCCTGGGGTAAAAGAGGAGATAGTGAGGAAAAAGCAGGGAAGTGATGTGAAATGAGGAGGAAGGGGAAAGAAGGGACTCTTGGTGAATGGCCTTGGTTTTTTTTTTTTTTCAGTTGAAGTATATGAGGCCAAGTTCTAGGCTAAGAGGGTGAGGGAAGGAGGAATCATGGGAGATTTGAAGAGGGATGCAAAGGTTTGGATGAACTGTCATGTTGAATGGGAGAATGAATTGATTAGGGAGATGTACAAGGATTGCCTTACGGAAGTGAGGCTCCAGTTGAGATTATGTTCATATAAATTGGTAGTAAATGGAGTCGGCATGGCTTTGTGGTTTTCTTCAGCAGCACAAAAGTAGAAATGAAAACAGTGGATAGTGGGAGTAATCCAAGACAGCACTCGGCAGACTGGGATCGCTCATAGGATAAGAAGGCAAGGTCCTGGAGAATAAAGGATAGGATAGAGAGGACTGGAACCCAGGGGTCAAGACGGGGAAGAATAGGACGCCTAAGTGTCACAGGGGTGATAACCTGGGCAAGAACTGAGGGAAAGAGATCTTGGGGGCCATGGCAAGGATGAAGAAGAGAATTAGGGGTCCTAAGTCCAGGGAAAGAAGAAAGGGTAGAGGGTTATGATCAGATAAAGGAATTTCTGGGTTCAGGAGTGTGAAAAGAGAACACATGCTAAGAAGGAAGATTGTTGAATATCCTTTTCCGAAAACAAAGAAAATACTTAAGGAAAAGATCATTTTGCAGCAGTTTAAGGTCAATTCTTCTTAGAGGTGTGGAGATGGACCCGATGTCCTGCTGAGACCCTTTCCAGTGTTGTTCTATAAGAAATCCACACCAGGATGGAGCATTGCTGGTGATAGTGTTTCTTTTGTCACAAAATATTTATATTTGAACGATGCCACATCTTCAGGCCTCCACGTTTGTCACAGAGGTCTTAGACAGAAAATATTCTTAAAATGTCTTAGATTGGACTAGGGTTCTTTCATCTCTAAAATTTTGTGATTTTTTTTTTTTTAGAGTTAAACATATTTAGTCTGAGACGATTAAAGTCTGACCCTTGGGATGCTCTAAGCCTAAAGTAAACATGTTATGTTCTACCCCTCTGTCCTCTGTCACGTTGCCACTTTTAAATGGGCTTGTCTGAATGTGACCAGTGGGCTCTGTGCATTCTTCCGCTTGTGTGCTCACATGAGTTTCTGGCAAACATGCCACAATTGGTGAAGGGCCCCAACTCTCTTAGTTGGGGGCTCTATTAGTGGAAATCCCAGCTTCTTTGTATTTGGGGCTGCTGCCATTGTCTTTTCGACTCTCCTGAGAAAGTTGTAATTAAGGGAGAACTTGATCTATTGTCAGTAATTGCAGTTCATGAAAGATAACATTTTGTGCCATTTTTATGATCTTGAGGAAAATGTTTGAGGCGTTGGAATAAGACAAATTCTTCTGGGTATTTACCTACATATAGATATATATATAATTTCTTTTATTGTGTGATTGCAAGATGAAATATTATAATCTTCTAAATAAACGGGCCGACTCACTCTTAGTAGTGTGCTGGTAAATGTTTAACAATCAGATCTGAGCAGGGGAGGGGATATGTATGCACAACACACTTTTGTGTTTAATCTGCATTATTACCATTTTCCGCATAATTTCTTTAAGTCTAGACAATCAACAAAACAATAAATCAAACCTGGTTTGCAGCATTTGCCAATTTCCCAAGTGTAAATGCTTACACTGGAAATTTAACAATCCACTCTTCATTTATTTAGAGTGAGTAGTAGCCCTTATGTCAAGACACATTTCTTTCTTTGTTTTCCTGGCCCCAAATTTCCTCTGACATTAAAAAAAATATATTACTGCTTTGATAGCTCAGAGAATGAGTGACTTGGATTTTTTAATTATAGATCTATTTTCAGATTCAAAATTACTCTGTCATTCAATGTCTGGCCTTTAAAGTTACCTTCAGTATTTTCAGTCCTTTTTCACATTACTCTCTTTTATTTAAGGTGCACTCCATATGAACTGGACTGCCTGCAGTACCCTGAATTCAATCGCTGTCTTCCAGTCTCATACATTTCCCTAGGCTAGGGTGCTTTGTGCCTTTGATGTTCTAATATGGCCTGCTAACATTCATGTAGCTCTTAAAAGTTTGCAAAACACTGTATGCATATTATTTCCTTTGATTCTCATCCTGTAAAACATATACAGCTAGAAAGTGTCCAAGATGGGATTTGAACTCAGGTTTTCCTGCCTCCAAGTCCAGCAGTGTGGTCCCTATATCTGCTTGCTAGCTCTATATTATTTCTTTATCACTATCTTTCAGTGTTACCAATTTCCTTCAAGTGTCAGGTCAAGCTCCCTTTCCTTTGTGGATCTTTCATGATCTCCCAAGCTCAAAGTGATCTGTGCTCCTCAAATTTTCCTAGAACATTCTGGGTGAAAATCCAGTTATTCTCCCCAGTCATGCCTCTCTGTGGATTATATGTATCTATGTACATATATTGTATAAGACTGCTGAGATCGCGAACTGTATCACTTTTGGATCCCCAGGGGCTACTCATATCTTCTTCATTGTAGCAAAATTCCTGAAGAAGGCATTTCCATTTATTTATTTATTTGGGTAACTGAGGGGGAATATACATTACTTAAAACTCCAATATAGTTTAGGTGACAAATGTTGTGGTTTTTTTTTTCTTTATACACAAGTGTGAGTTAATGAAGAAAAAGTCTCAAAAATGATTTGGCTTTGATCCCTCTGACCAAAGGGATGGAGAAAACATATTCTGAAGAAAAGAAAGGAGAAAAAATTCATGATTTTCCTAGCATCTCTGTGAACAGCAGGTGGAATCCTATGGGGGGACAATATCCTTAGAACGTTCTAAGACCTCTCCCATATTTCATCCACAGTCTGACTGCCCTTACTCCGAAAAAGTTCCAAGTATTAAAATTCCAATGGACATCATGGAACAGCAACCTTTCCTAAGTGACAGCAAACCTGCTGACAGTGAGTAAAACTAACCTCTTAGTTCATGCCTGCTTGAAACTGACTTGGACTACCATGTTGGGTGATGTTAAGTCCGAAGCAACTATCCTTCCTCTTTTTTTTGCCCTATTTTATCATTTTTAACAGAATATTTACAACCATGATGACTTTGTTTTTTCACCTGGTTACCTCCTTAACAGCCTTTTCCCATCAACTAGAAACTCGTTTTTGCTTGCTTGTGTTCTCTTGGACTCTCCAAAGTCCCATTTCTATTTGTCGCTAACCATGGTACCAAAGTGATTTCTCTTTCTGCAGTTTACCGTTAGAGTAGTTGCTTATGCTGCCACATCACTGTTGCTGTTTGTTTTCCTTAGGTGCAATCAGTTGCCCAGTTGACTCTTAAGTTCTATGTTATGGGTCTCTTCATCACTAATTAACAAATTGGAGAACATTGATTAATTTGAATCTCCAATTAAATTGGGAATAATCACCAACTTTTAATCAAATTTACAAGTGTTTCTTGATATTAAACATTCTTTTACTGAAAACAGTCACTTTTTAGAACTGGTCTGTAGATTTTGATTGAGAGGGTCCCTAGATGGGAATGGGTCAGTCATCACAGAAGACCCTTGACTTTTTTTAGCCAACTGCTGCTTCCAGAAAATACCCTACATCAAATATTTCTAATTTGGTGTCCATGAGTTGGGGTGGGAGGGGGAATCTCTATTTCAATATAATTATTTCTTTTGGAATCCCACAAATTTTATTTTATTCATTTATTTTATGCATATTCTGAGAAGGGGTCTGTGGGATTCAACAGACTGCCAAAATGGTCTATGACATGAAAAAGGTTAAGAACTCTTTCGCTAGATGGAAGAGTCAATGCTCAATCATGAGTGTTCATCACTTCCAACCTGGGGCATTCCCTGCCATTGCTGTCATGGCTTGGTGGCTAGGTATTAATATTTCATAGAATGTTACCTGATATGCATAATAGAAGCAATAGGTTGTTTTGAAGGAAAGGAAATCTCAGCATATGCCCTGATTTCCATCTGAACATATTTTCCTATATTTTATCAAATTTTTCCTTGCTGCTTTTCTCTTTAGTTAAGCTTTTCTGTGGTAGGGAATTTATTCATTACAGTCAACAGATATCCTTGAATACCTTCTCATATTTCATAGGGAAAAGAGGATGATCATTTTTATTATATGTGTGACACTAATACTTTTCCGGTTCAGTAAGATTGAAAGTTAATGGTCAATAATGTAGCATCAAGTCCAAAAGATACCACACCTTATAAGATATCATTCAGAGGCTAAATTTTCCTAAACATCTGGGTAAATTTTGCTTGATGGAATATTCTTACTTAATTGAAAATCCCAACCTGAATGTTAAAGGATCTTATTTTTAGTAGCCTTGTGTCTCATTTAGTAAATTTGTCACTTCTGTGGGTTGCTGAGGTCAAATAAAAATTCAGTCGTGGTTTCCAGTGAATTTATTATCTGTCCATATTTCATTTATTATATGATAAAGATCAATGAGTTTCTCTAAATATTTCTACTGCTATAAAAATCAGTATACTAAAATAGAGGGAGAACAAAAAAATTATGGCAAAGGAATGACCAGGAAGTTATCATGGGATGTTTCTTCTCTGTTCATTACATTTCTTGTCCTGCCGTTTGGCCTCACATCTGATCTGATCCCCCACTCTGCCCTTTAGAATAATAAGATAAATTGTTGTATTTTAAAATCCTATTATTTAGATTATATTAAGAGAATTAAATGGGAGTTTTAATTTCAAAAATTCATCTTTGTCCCTTTTCCATTTGTGAAGAAGGCATCAGTGAGAGACAAAAATAAATCACTGTCAACTTTTGAGGGTAGGGAGGCAGATTTCAGATTCATTCTGCAGCTAACATTTTCATTTTCAGTAAAATAATATGCTTTCCTCCAAAGACCTGTTACTTGTGATTTTGTTTAATCTTTCCAGGAGAAAAATCACCAACATTCCTTGAACGCCACACATCATGCTGATAAAATTCCTTTCCTTGAGTCTCTTGGGATATCAAGGTAAAAAAGCAGTACAATGTTTTGGGTTTTTTAAATTTTGTTTTGTTTTTCCACTTTGGCAGTGCCATGGGATATCTGCCCCCAGAAATGTGTTAAGAGTTCAGGTTTTTGGGCAGAACTTCCTGTTCTAATTCTTCTTCAGATAATAAGTTGTCCAAGAACCAGTGTGTGCCCAGCTTCTACTGGGGAGAATAATGATTCTGATCATGCTTCTTAGAAGTAATTAGATCTCCCAGTTTCATGACCTCACAGTCCTTCATCAGTGTTCAGTCTTGTGATATCAGGGTTGTCATTCATTGTTTTAAAGAACATACTCAAAAACAAGCTATGAGTTGGATTTTCATGATAGCAAATTCTCCACTCACTGGTGGATGACATCATTCCATCAACTTTCACCTTCCCCTACCCTCTTTCAGATTTCTTCCCCCATTAGAGTATAAATTTTTTTTTTTAAACCACTTGTCTTTGTATTGCCAGTGCCTGGCACGTGGTAAGTTTTTTAAAAATACCTGTTGACTTGACTTAACAAAGCTCAGGACACTTCCAGTCTCTCTAGATAGTTCAAAAGGTGAGAATCTATACTGGGGAATTCCAGTGACAGTTATATTTCTGCTGGGTTTTCCCCTTTAGTCTCTGTGGCAGTGAGAACAGCTCACTTTTCAGTTATTCCCCCTGAGTTCACTATCATCTAGTCCAGCTTCAGCCTTAAGAAAGTCGTAATTACTTTACAGGAATTCAAAAGTGGGAAAAGATATAAAACTGGAGATGGCAGATGCCTGTCGTCTTCCTCACGATCAATTTAACCGTAGAGAAGTTCATGAGTCACTTAAACCTTCTTCTCTCTCATTGTTGGCTTTTCTCCTTTCAGCCCTCCTAGGACTCCAGTCAAAGTTGTGCCTCAAATTCTAATAGAACTTGAACCTGAAGACAATGGTTATTTCTGGAGAAGCAAGGGAACAGAAACTACGTTGTAACCTGTCTGTCTCTTAACACTGAATTGTTTTCTTGGTGTGGAATATGATGTTTTCTTCGTTTTTTTTTTTTTGTGACTAGCCAAATATCCCAGTGCCCTCTGCTTCTATCCTGTGTAGGGAAAATTGAGACAAGAGTGCACCTTTAGAAGATGAATTTTCTGGGAGAATTTTCTGTTCTCTCTCCTATATTTTTGGTAGTTTTTTCCCTTACCCAATTCACACACACACACACATATCCCACTAGCACTAGCACTACCACCACCATTTTTTTCCTTTTAGCAGGGGCTGCAAATGTATGGTTCTTTAATGATTTTGTAACCATTTTTACTAAAGCATCAAGATGACTGACAATTTTAATAAGGGAGTTTGATTTGCTAGCATGTTCTTCTGACTAGTTGAACCAAGCTTCACTGTCCTTGGGGTGACTTCAGTGTCTTTGCTGACATAAATTCCCACACCTAAAAAATGCTGCTACCTTCACTAGACCATGCTCTTGAACTCTTCCCTAATTTTCTGAAAAGAAGGTGAGCTAAAGGTACTAATTTCACTCCCTGCACAGAGATATTCTGGCCATTACTGTAGCACGTTTTGGAAGTCCCATTTCCTATGCAACCTTTTTTTTTTTTTAACCCTCTAATGGGCTTATCTGTTGAGTCTTTTGAAGAATATTTTTATTCCTAGATTTTGTTGTTTAAATTATGGGGGCCTAACTTGCGACTTATTTTGTTTGTCAATTTTTAAACTTTTTTTTTAAAATTACTGTAAAGAAAATGAATTTTTTCCTGCAGCAGGAAACATAGTTTTGAGTAGTTCTACCTCTTATCTGTAGCTGCCAGGCTTTCTGTAAAAAAATGTATTGTAAATAATGTGATTTTTGTACACATAGACACACACGCACACAATCTGCAGGACGAGTCATGAGGCTGGATTTGATAATAAGCACCCTGTTTCTAAAGCATTAATTTTTTTTTCTTTTCATCTCTTTCTTCTTTTCTTTTCTTTTTTTAAATGTTCTATGAAGGAGACGGGAGATGGGGGCAGTTAACTACTTTGTGGTGTTAGAATATAGTAAATGTAATGGCAATTAATAATGTCCTGACTGGTAATAGTTCACACATGCGACTGTATTCTCATGTTGATATCCTATGCAGTATTTTTTTTTAGAATTTTTTCACATAAAAACTCTTGTGTTTTTATGTATATTCATGGATGTACTCTGCATGTAGCCAAATCTGCATGCAAAGATAGGAGGAGAAAGAATGTTGGCAAGTGAATGGGTGAGTTACTGAGCCTCACATATCCGTTTCCATAAAACATGGGTCTGACATATAATTGACAAAACTCTTCAAGAGTTGGAGTGAGTGGCCTTTCTCTGGCCAATGTGGACAGATGTCCTTTATTTCCCAGTAACCTGTCACCATCATTGATGTGATATTTCATAAGGCCCATGAGAAATCTACAGGAATATACTGGTTACCATGCCCATGTGAGCTGATCTGCAAGTATCTAGGTGTAGCTGCCATACACTGTACATATACACTGTTTTGGTTTTTTTTTCAAGGAGTATGATGGATATCATTTGTGATTGGGATCTTTTTAAAGTTGGGTTTTGTATATATGTTTCTAAATTAACACAACATAATGGAAATTTGGCATTTAGTCACCAAATTTAGCATGGCATTTTAAGCATTTCATTTTATTAGGTTGCATTATATATTGTGAATGTGCATTAGACATAACATTTTTAAATGTCTCCAATCTAAGAGTCATATAACCATATTTGTGATGCATACACACTCTAATAAACAGGGAGGAGAGGCCTGGGACCAGAAGGAAACCACTGGCTTTAGTTCTGTGATAACCTGTTGCATTGTGGGACCCATTCCAATACCATAAACCTGACTAGGAATGTCTCACAGGAATGACTTTTGAAAAATACAGCTCTTGAAAAGACCACTTCAGAACAGCTCTCACTCTGAAATATTGCTACCTTACTAGTACCAAATTGCTTTAACAGTAGAATCCAGTGTAAAATATGGATTTAGTTATGGCCTCTAATGGTTTTATTTTAAAAAATTAATGGAAAAAGTACCTTTTTATGGTACTGAGACCTCACATGTTGAATTTTGGCTGCACACTTAAAATGATTATTATCTTTACAACCACTAATTAAATATATTTATCTAGGTTCCTTATTCCCCTTCCCCCCACCTAACATCTGAGAATGTGTTCTCCACTGTCTCATTGAAGGAAACATGTAGTTAAATGTTTAAAATAAATCATACATAAGAAACTTTTGATACATTAATGATCTTTGCTTTCAGAGCAATCTGGATTATAAGAATGTGGTCTTCTTTGACCATCAGTATAATTTAACAAAGTACCATGTTGTGACCAGAGTGTTAGATTAGGTCCTGGGAGGAATACAAAGTTTAAAGAAGGTTTGGTCCCTGCTCTCCTGGAGCCCATAATCTAGTCGTCTAGAGGGGAATCCATCTTTAAGAGAATTCCAAAATGATGGAAAGACACCATTGGCATACACAAAATTCCAGCCATTGAAATAGATTTACAAGTCACTTCTGCATCTTTAATGGCAAAGACTGTTTGTACTATATGCCTATAATTAGATACTAAAACTGATTTTTAATAAGAAGAAAGTTGGCGTAGATGATATAAAAAGAGAATACTCCATTTTCATTTCCTAGGGAAAAGATTTAAGATTGAATCCTTTCATTATCTTGATACACTTTAAAAGAAATATCAGTCATTATTTTCACAGAAATGGTCACTTCATATGAAAGAGGCTATGTCTAGACCTGTAGAGCTGCTGGACCGTTTTGTGCTTTTACTGAATAATTTGTTTTAGTAAATGTAGCAAATTGCTGATCTGTCATGTTATTGGTTAGACACAGCCTTAGTGAGCTTACATGATGAATCCCAATTATTCTCACAATATCTAGCACCATTGGAAGTAAATAAGTGAGCACTAGAAGATTCAAGTTGCTAGAAGCAAATACCAGACAGTGAATGGATTAAAAGTGTTTATTAGTGAGATGCCAGATAAATGTAGATAAGCCAAAGCCTTTTGTGATGGATGCATCATTGTGTTGTAGGGAGAAAGGCAGTCACATCTGACACATCTGGCTTTGTACCAATTTCTTAGCAAAATTCATTGCTTGAAAATCAGATTCATCATAAAGTATACTCTAAATCCTGGTATTCTACTTGTGTTGCCATGCTCCCTTCTCATTTTAAGCACTTGGAGGAGGTAGAGGGGGGGCAAACACTCATACCATTTTATTTGTGAAGAAAGAAATGAAATTTTTTTTTATTGTGGTTGAGGGAAGAGGAGGGAAACCCAACAGCCTGACTTCAATGCATTGAATATTAAAGAGTATACATGTTTATACATGTGCGTACAATATACAAATATACATGCATATGTCCATGCAATACACCAACACTTAGAGAATAAGTATTTTATTGGCAGTTAGCTTGTGATCAATATCCAGAAAAACCTAGTCTTCCAGGGAGTTTGAACCATGTTTAAGTACTTGAAATGTATTGACTGCTGAATTCTATGTTTAAAAAGATAAATATTTGCTTTCTTATACAGAGGTTGGCATTGTTTGGGGATGGGACAAAGATTTCTGGATTTCTCTTCACACAACTCAATTCCTTTGTTGCTGGAGCCTGGAATTTTTCTTGCATTATCGTATATTTTTGGCATTAGCTCATGACAGCAAGAAAGGAAAAACTGGAGGCTCCAGGTGATTGGAAACCACTCAGTGGTCTCTTCTATGGCATTTGACTATCAGGAGAACCTTGGGATATTTCAGATCTAGAAATTCATTGTACTTTGTTTCAGCCTTGACATTAGGGGAAAAAACAACAACTTATGCAATATATGCTAACCAGTCCAATATGCTTGGACCAGAAATTGGGATATGGTTTATTTCTCTGCTCATTACTTTCTACTCCATGGAGTATATCAAAATGCAAGCTTCTGATACTTACTTCCTTGGCAAATATTGCAAAGAGATGCAAACTCAGGGCTAACGTCATCCAGTCGAACTTTCAGAGCCAGAAATAACTTTGTCCCAGACCTACAATGTGAAAAGGGTGAATGAATCCTTGCCACTTTTTTTCAACTTTCTAGCCATTTTCTTGGCCAATGCATCTCCGTACACATGACTTTGGAATCGATACGCACTTTCAGATACTCTTATTTTTATTCTCTTAAAAGTCTTTATTAGCTTTGGAGAAATGATGCTTCTTTTTATTTTAAATGAAGTAGATCAACGTGCTGGAACAAATTGAAAAAAGAGCAGAAAACATTTCAATATACTAATGATAATTTTTTTCCAATATAAAACATGAAATTCCTATAACATTATAGTATTTTACAGTTTTATGAAGCTTTCTATTTGTGACTTTTATGGAATCAAGAGATGAAGAAGATGAGATATTTTAGCATTTATATTTTTCAAAATTAAATGTATACTTAAATAAATAACTTTATGCATTTAGAGGCGTCCAATGTCTTTCTTATCACAGTCTTTGTTATTGTAAATAAGAAAAAAATGAAAAAGATGCAATTTTCTGGGGTCTAGGACCTATGTAGGGCCTACTTTTAAAAATAAACTAAAATAGACAAAAACACTTTTAAAAAATAAGCTAAAACCACAAAATAAAAGTAAACCAAATAAAAACTCTTTTTTAAAAAACAAAACAAACAAAAATAAACCATCTGACCCTAAGCAAAGATAAAAATAACTGGAGAGAACCAATGGACTTGACTTCATATGAGAGGTTTATAGAAGCACCACCATCTCCCTATTTGCTGTCATTGTTCACACAACGTTGAGAGTTCGTTTTCTGACTTCCTCTGGCAAGCTTCTGCTCTGTTGTAAATTAACAGTGGTTATGAAAAATGTGGTCTGAGATTCCTGAGGGTCCCTGAGACACTTTTAGAGGGTCAATGGGTTCAAAATTATTTTCATAATGATACTAAGACATCTTAATTTTAATGTAGTAAAGTGCAATACGTTAAACCCATATAAACATAAGTTTGTGGCGGTAGAAGTCTTCAATAATTTTTAAGAGAGTAACATGGTCCTGAGACCAAAAAGGTCAAGAATCCCTGCTCTGGGTCACAACCAGAGATTGAGGGAACATTGGAGGTGGAAAAGAACGCAGAAGGGGGTTTTCCCCTTTGTTTTCTGATAAACACCTTGAGTAGTCTGGTGAAGCTTATGCACCCTTTCTCTGAATAGATTGTGGGAAGCGTTGCCTGCAGTTGAATTCCTCATGCTTACTGAAGCCAGATTTGCCAGTAGTTTACCACCGTAGAAAATGTCATACAGAAAATAAACACCAATTCTTCATTTAATGTTCCACATTCAAAACTCGGACTGAAAGCCACTGATTTTTTGCCTGTTGGACTTAGTTGTATCCAGAACGTAATTGACACCAAATAAAATGGGCATTTGTATATATGTAGTAGAATGTAGGAAAGCAGGATTGTACATGAGCGTATTGTTCTGAATAATGATGACGATAGCTAGCATTTATGAAATACCTACTATATACTAGGCATTGTGCTAAGCACTTTACAAATGTCATTTGATCCTCATTACAACCCTGCAAGGGAGGTATTATAATTATCCCAATTTTACCATTGAGGAAACTGAGGGAGACTAAGTTTTCTTCTCTGAAATTGAAGGAAAAAAAAGACACCTCTAGTCAAACTAAGACAACAAGCATTTATTAAGCCCCTACTATATTCCTGGCAGTGGGACTACCAAGGAAGGCAAAAGATAGTCCCTGTCCTGAAGAAGCTCACACTCCAGGGAGACAATATGCAGACAAGCTCTCAGCAGAATAAATTGGAAGTGGTTGTTGTCCTTCGTTTTCAAAGAGGACCAAAATGACACCATCACGATAAAGTGAAGTTTCAGTGTATCCAGCTGTGACTGATCAGACCAATACAAGCTTGGAATGCTCTGCCACAGGTTGGGCACAGATAGTCCGTATGAATTTTTGGGGTGGATACTTCAAATTTGCACATGCTATGCTTACTTTGTGCTGTCTCAATTCTGCTTCGCTCATAGAGCACAGCACCATTTCTGATGTGGGCATGCCATGCTGAGAGGTCCTGTGCCAGTGTCCCCCATGTTGCACAGTCAAATCATATAATGTTATAGTTATATATTGAGAGAGACCTTGACAGTGTCCTTGTATCACTTCTTCTGACCATCATGTGATTGGCTGTCCCATGTGAGTTCTCCATAAAACAGTCTTTTTGGTAAGCATACGTTTTGCATTCAAATAAAGTGGCCAGCCCATTGAAGCATAGTTTCTCTCTGAAGCATAGTTTGAATGCTTGGCAGTTCAGCTTGAGGAAGGACTTCAGTGTCAGATATTTTATCTTTCCAGGTGATCCTCAGAATTTTCCCAAGAGAGTTGAAATGGAAGTGATTCAATTTCCTGTTATGGCGCTGGTAGACAGTCCATGTTTCACAGACATACAACAATGAGGTCAACACAATGGCTCTGTAGACCTTCAGTTTAGTAGTCAGTCAATCGTACCTCTTCTCTCCCAAACTTTGGAGTCTCTCAAACACTGAGCTAGCTCTGGCAGTACATACATTAACCTTGTTTTCAATGTATACATCCCTGGAAAGTACACTAGCAAAGTTAACGAACTTATCCACAGCATTTAAACCTTATCCATTTAAATTGGAAATAATCAACAAAGGAAAGACAATAGAATTAAGAGGGATCAGAAATGACAGAAAGTAGAAGGTGGAATTTCAGTTGGGACTTGAAGGAAGTCAGGGAACCCAGAAAATGGAGATAAGGAGGAAAGAAAATCCAGGCATGGAGAAAAAAAAAAGAGGGTAAATGTTCAGAGTTGAAATTCAGTCAAGTGATAAAAATGATTTTAAAGACCAAACAGAAGTGATGGACAAATAAGTTGGAAGAGAAATAAGTACTATAGAAAAAAGATAAAAAGAATTAACAGCTTGGAATGAGGTACACCCTACCCAAGAAAAGAACTCCCTTCAAAATGGAATTGACCAAAAAGAAGTTAACGACTCCATGAGGCAATAAGAGATATGAAAACAAAGTCAAAAGGCTAAAAAAAAATTAGAAGAAAAAGTGAGCTATATCAAAACAACAGATCTGCAGAAAAGATTGAGGAGAGATAACAAAAATCACTGAGTTGAATGAAGGGAGTGAAAAAGAAAGTCCAGATGTCACATATCAATAAATCATAAAGAAAACTGCCCAGATCTCTTAGAACCAAAGGGCAATGTAGAAAATGAAAGCATTCGGTGGTTACTTCCTGTAAAAGACAAAAATGAAAACACTCAGGAATATTTTAGTCAAAATGCTGAGCTGCCACAGCAAAGAAAAAATACTGCCAGGAACCAGAAAGAATTCCAAACTGAGGAGCCACGGTTAGGATCCCAGATGAGGCAGTGGCTAGAGCACTGAGCCTAGAGTCAGAAAGACCCGAGTTCAAATCTTGCCTCAGACATTTACTAACTGTGTGATACTGGACAAATCACTTAACCTCTATTTGCCTCAGCTTCCTCAGTGGTAAAAAGGGGATAATAAAAGCACCTATGTCACAGGCTTGTTGTGAGCATTAAATAAGATAATAAGTGGAGAGTACTTAATACAGTGACTAGCACATATAAAGTGCTGTATAAACATCAGCTATTGTTATTTAGCAACCACCACTATTATGAAGCAGAAAAATTAAAATATGATATTCCAAAAGGCAGAAAACTCTAGACTTATAACACAAACAAGAATAATTTACTTGAAAAAACTGAGTATAATGCTACAGAGGAAAAATAATGAGCATTTAAGAATTCCAAAAACAAATCATAGAAACAATAATTGTATTAAATATAATAAACAAAGATCATATGCTATGATCAGACTGGATTTATACCAGGGATGTGGGGCTGGTTTAATATTAGGTAGACTATAAAAAGAAATGACCATATTAATAACAAAACCTACAAAATCATGTGATTATATCAATAGATGCAGAAAAAGCTTCTGAAAAGATACAAACACCCTTTCCTGTAAACACTAGAAAGCTCAATAATTAATGAAACTTTCATAAAATGATAAATAATGTTTACCTAAAACCAAGAATCAGCATTTTCTTTAATAGGGATAAGCTAAAAAGGTCTTTTCAATAAGATCAGAGGTAGAGCAAGGGTGCCCATTATCACCATTACTATTCAGTATATTGTACAAAAATGCTAATCATAGGAATAAAATAAAAAAAGAAATGGAAAGTATAAGATTTATAATGAGAATAATTTATACAATACCAATATTTCAAAGATCTGAAAGCTCATATAAACAAATTAGAGGAAAAAATGAATAAATAATACTCACATCTCTGGATTCTAATCAAATAAGGGGTAGAAAAGGTCATTGAAGATAAAATGGAAAGGATTAGGAGAGTTACACATAAAAGTGAAAAGTTTTGTAAAATCAATTCAATGAAGATTATAAGGAAAACAGTTAACTGGGAGGGGAAGGGAATCTGTGTATCAAGTCTCTGTAATAAAGGCCTAATATCTAAGATACAGAAGAAAGGAGTTCACATATATGAGAAGGATAGTCACTATCCAGTAGATAAATGGTGAAAGAATATTCACAGGTACTTTTCAAAAATTAAACAAAAAACCCCAAACTATCAACTGCCATATGAAAAAATTGTTCCTAATTATCAATAATTAGAGAAATTTGAATTAAAACAGCTCAGTGCTACCTATCAGAGTGGCAAAGCTGATAAATGAAGGACGTGCCAATTGTTGGTGGGGTTGGGGGAAAACAGGTACAATGATGTACTCATTGCTAGTGGAGCTATGAATTTGCAAATGGGAGTAATAATAGGACCTACTTCCCAGGATTATTATGAGGATAAAATGAGATAATATTTGTAAAGTACTCTTCAAATCCTAAAGAGCTATATCAATGTTAGTTATTATCAGCAAAGTACCAGAATCAAAGGGAGTACTTCCCAGCTGGGGAATAGTTGAGACAGTTATGATAAATGAGCGTAATGGAATATTATGGCTCTATAGAAACCATGAAAAGGATAGCGTCAAAGAAGCCTGGAAGATTTGTTTGAACTGATGCAGTGAAGTGAGAAGTAGGAGAATAAGGTACACAGTAACATTGTAAAGGAAAACTCCTGGGCAGGTTCTGCACTCCAGGGTGGTGACAGGAGAGTACTTTACTGTGTTTCCAATGGGACATGAATGGATTCTGATCTACTTTGCAAATGTCATGCCATTATCCTTTCCCCAAAACCCATTCCTCTTTTGAAATTCCTTCTTTTTTCTGAGGGATGCTTTTAGGCATCCAGTTTCTCAATTTATATACTTATCCTTGACTACTCATTCAACTGAAACTCCTCTCCCTAAAGTCACTAATGATCTCTTGATTGCCAAATCCAATAACCTTTTCTCAGGCCTCATCTTTTTTGACCTCTCTGTAGCCTTTGACACTATCCCTTTCATTTCTTGAATACTTTCCCTCTCCTCTCTGGCTTGCTGAACATGACGTATGTTCATTACCTACAAAACCCCTGCAATTTGCACTCTCAAACCCCACCCCCATCACCAAATTTGAAAATGGAATCTTCTAAACTTTCAAAATCTCGGAGATACATTATCATAAACTTTGAACACATTTGTTAAAACACCTTGCAGTAGATTTAGAAGAACTGATTAATGTAAAAAAGGTGGAAATTAGACAGCAGAATTTCAACAAACACCCTTGTATGAGTAGAAAGATTGAAAAAATAAGAATTGTGACTTAGTAACCATACCTAATAATGCATTTATTCCATTTGGATTAATCTTTGTGAGATATCTTTTCTATTATGATGGCCATTAATATATAGTATCAAAATAAATTGAACTAGTAACCTGACATTCGCATATATGCCACAAAATCTTAAACTACAATTTTTTAAAATAATAAAGCATAATCATATTGTTTGTACTAATGTAGCATTAATAATAACTTATTGTGAACAAAAAAGGTCCTTTGTGTCTTTAGTAAATAAAATATCCTTTTCAAAATATCTTTATCTCATTTTCCTATTTTTGTGTAGGTATTGTTAGTATGGCAAGGCATGTATATAATATATTTTAAAAATTAATGTACATATTGGGGTTACATGCTCAAAATTTTCTTGTGCATAGAGAATGGTCAGAAAGGTTTGTAGAGCACTGACCTAGCTTGCTAATTGTCCTTCCCAATTTTGTGTTATTTGAAGACATGCCATCTATGCCTTCACTCAGTCACTAATAAAAAAAAAAAATATCGGTCAGCACTGGACCAAGCAGTGGTCCAGGTACATTCTCCTGGAGAGGTTTACATTGAATGAGTAATGACATAGATTTACATATAGTAGAGTCTTCACATTCACTCATATACTCTTTGGATTTGGCCATTCAACCAATTCCAAATTCACCGAATGGTAGTGTTATCTAACCTCCATCTCTCTATCATTTCCACTAGAGTAGCAAGAATAACTTTAGTCAGATGCTGTGCCAAAGTCTAAGTAAATTCCATCTACAATATTCTCCTAATTTAGCTGTCTAGTAACCTGTCAAAAAAAGAAATGAGATAAGTAGATAGATTAGAGAGGTAGGAAGGAAGATAGGTAGAGAGTAGATAGAAAGAGAGGTAGGAAGGAAGGAAAGAAGGACAAAGGGAGGAAGAAAGAACAAGAGAAGGGAGGGAGGATAAAAGAAAGGAAGGGAGGAAGGAAGAGAAAGGATGAATGAAAAGAAAGAAGAGATAGAAGATGGATAGGTGGATAGGTAGGTAGATAGATTAGATAGGTAGGTAGATAGATAGATAGATAGATAGATAGATAGATAGATAGATAGATAGATAGATGGATGGATGGATGGATGGATGGATGGATGGATGGATGGATGGATGGATGGATGGATGGATAGATAGATAGATAGATAGATAGATAGATAGATAGATAGACAGATAGATAGATGATAAAGCATTTTTTAAGTACCAGACACTATGCTAAATTCAGGGGATGAAAAGACAGTGCTGGGGATACATGACAGCCCCTGCCCTCAGGTCATTTACACTGATTATCTGACCATATCTCCTGGAGGTCATTAGTGATGCCTGATTTCTTTCTTTCTATCTTTTCTTTAATATTCACTAAGTTTCTCTTTGAGGGAGAGAAGTGGCACAACGAACAGAGTGCTGGGCCTAGAGTCAGGAAGATTTATCTTCAAACGTTCAAATATGGCCCCAGACACTTACTAACTGCATGACCGTGGGCAAGTCACTTCACCGTATTTGTCTCAGTTTCCTCATTTGTGTAATGAGCCTGGATAGGGAATGACAAATCACTCCAGTATCATTGTCAAGAAAAATGCCAAAATGGGATCATGAATTGTTGAACACAACTGAACAACAGTTTCAACCATCTCTTTAAGTATGATTTCCCTAGGAATCAAATTCAAGCTCACCAGACCATGGCTTGCCCATTCTCTTGCTGGGTTTTGGGGGGGTAAAGGGGATGATGGGCCATTTGTCCTCTTGCTGCTCTGTAGTATTCCTTTCTTACTCCATAATCTTTCAGAGGTCTCTGGTAGAAGCTCCTCAATCACATCTGCCAAGCTCTTTCAATACCTCAAAATGCACTTCATCTTCTGGTACTGAATGCATTCATTCGTTAAAGAAATGAAATAAATTTATTCATTAAAGTAGGTCCCCTGAGTATCTCCACTAGGCAACATGGCCACAGTATGTAACTGAAAGGAATGATTTGGTTTTTTTTTTAAGTTTTATATTTCTGTACTGCTTCCCTCAACCATTATCATTTATCTAAAAAAAATCAATGCGATTATTTATTTGTTTACAGTATTGCTCTGGAATCATTTGTGACATTGTGTACATTGGTTTGAAGGCAATGTGTCACCACCATAGGGGAGTGGCCAAAATGGCAGCATTTTCCAAGGAAGATACAGACTTCAAGTATCCTGGTAAAACATCCAGGGGCAGAAGACTGTGCAAGCTTGACAAAACTGTTTATGTTCAGCAACATAAGCCTTTTGATTCCCAGTGATATCATGAGGCTGGCTTTCGGTTCTCTGGCCTAAAACAGACACGCACTAGGATTCCCTAATCTCATAAAGCAGGTTTTTCATTATCTCTTAGACAATGCTCTTTAGGGGCCCCAGTTCCCAAATACTAATAAATGGCCGCTCAGATAAGCTGCCCGGAGCGGGCTCTCAACTTGCTTGTGCTAGCCTCGATGATGTCATGAGAAAATGAGAAAGCAAGCATTACCTGAAACGCCCTCAAGTACCAGGCTGAAGGATACAGAACAGCTCCCACCCAGCCTGCAAATCGTTCGTAGCACATATGGATATGGAACTCGCACTTTAAACGATGATAACACGAGGACTATTTTTATGTTTTAATCTTTTAAACATTATGTTGTTGTTTTCTTTTTTTTTAACATTCACTTTTTTTTTAATTTTGCTTTTCAAATTCCCTCCTTCCCCCACCCACCGAGGAGACAAGCAATATAATACCCATCCGTGTGAAATCGTGCAAAACATAGCGACTATTTTTAAAGATAAGCATTTGGATTAGGCTGTTTGGTGGCCGCTTCCCTGTCATGATGGGCTTGACATATACTACGTAGATAAAGATCTTAGGAATTCCTAGTTCCATTAGCCCTCTATAGGTGCAAGGGGAGACACGTTGTCTGCTGTAAAAACTTCTGAAAGGGAGTTGTCCTGGGAATTGTCCTGGGAACCACGTTGTGTCTCGGCTGCTTACTCCCTCGTTGACTGTAGGATGGATATTTTACCTCTCTTGGCCAAAGTTTCTTTATCTGAAACTAAAGGGTTGGACATAGCTATCTCTAACATCCCTTTTAACTTCAATATTCCGTGATTTATTGGCATGTTAGAAATCAACCCAGGAGATAAGAGAATTGGGCTGATATTTATAAATGCACTGTATTGGAGTCTTACAGAACACAATCTGCTAGTGTATATAGGCTGTTTATTATTAATGTGTTTTGATTTAGCATTGTACCCATCATCTCTGCAAAATCACAGCTATATAATTTCTCACATATCCCAGTAACACCTCGAACAGAGTAGCCTGAAGCATTTTACTGACATATCGTTAAGTGGCAGGCCTGTTAATCTCTCCCAAGAATCCATCTCCAAGCATGCTGGTAGCTCATTCCATGAAGATAAATTTTTTCCTTCTTTTTGAAAGTTTCTAGATAAGTTAATTTTTTAGAAAGTCAAAAGTAATCATGGAAACAGCAATAATTTACATGATAGTGTTTTATGCTCCCCAAAGTCTTGTCCAGCTGTGTCTGACTCTTTCTGACCCTCTTTGGGGTTTTCTTGGCATAGATACTGACGTGATTTGCCATTTCCTTCTCTGGCTCATTTTACAGATGAAGAAAATGATACAAACAGGGTTAAAATGACTCATCCAGAGTTATACACAGCTAATGTCTGAGATCTGGATTTGAACTCGTGTCTTCCTGACTCTAGGGCTGGTGCTCTATCCACTGCATAACCTTGCTGCCCCTCCCCAAAGTACTTTAATATAGATAATTTTGCTGAATTCTCAAAATAAAGCTATGTAATATGAAGGTCCATTTTCCAGATGAGGACCCAGAAACTCAGAACAGTTCACTAATTTTGCCCAAGGTTAGTTAGTAAATGAAAAAACCAGCTCTTGAACTTCTTTTAAATGTCTTAATTTCAAACCCAGTATGCTTTCTTTTCCTTTAATGGAAGATTGAGATATTTTGTAGCTGATGACTGTAGTGAGGAAGTCAGATGGAGGTTATAAATTAACGGAACAAAGGACGATGTAGAGCATGTGTTATACAGTCAGCATGTTTCTAGGTCCTGTAAGGCAACATAGGAATTGTATGACCATGACTTCTGCCCTTAAGGCATTCACTATGTAGTGGGAAATTCAGCAATTAATTTAAACAAATATGTATTAAGCACTTACTATGTGCAAAGCTCCATGACTAGTGCTAGGAATAATATAAAAATAAGGTATAGACTGTTTCAAGATTAGGAAAG